>OX402532.1:23354401-23954401 GCA_948098885.1 Drepanosiphum platanoidis | reverse complement strand
GTCAAACACTTGACACGAACTCTTCAAAAAACCACTCCCACTGTCTGACTATCATCATAAAACGTTAAATTATTAGAAAGTTTTTTTTTTACTTTCTTTTACGTCAAATATCCTTCCGGTATCTTGGAAGGATCTTGAAACCTTTGAAACATCACATTCTTTAAAATACCATAATTTTGATCAAATAGATACTTGAAATTATATTGTGATGATTCTCAATCCTTTTCCAATGTAATGAGTTTTTGTTGATCTATAGAAATTCAAAATGTTTTTACAATTTGCTTGTGACCCCAATACGTTTTACGAATCACACATGTTGCACATTTTATTGGAACCATTGTAACTAATGTATCGCAACATTTCAATTCGTTGTTAATAAAAAATCCAAGTACCTATCTTCTTAGATTTTGAAATATCTAATCCACTTAACATTTCAATTGAATAACCGTCAACTGTACTACTATTGTTAAAAAAAAAGCATTGCCATAGCTTATTTCAATGTTGTACTATATCCATCTTCTACAATATACGTATATATTTGATGACAACCTCAAAAACCTTTCATTTTTATTTAAATCAGATAATTATTTTTACTTTTCTGCATAACAAAGCAACAAATGGTTGTATGTTCGATGTAATAAAATAGGAATATTCCTAATTAGTCGGTTTATTGTTCAGTGATAATTAAAATAAAAAGTTAGGTGAATTAATGAAAAAAAAAAAAAATTTAATTTAAAACAGTTTTAGCATACCATTTATATTAAATCGAATTCTTTATTTTTCCATGTAGCGATCAAATAGGGTGTATAGTATAGCAGTGAAGTAATTTAGTTAACAAGTATTTTATTTTTTTTTATAAGCTATCGTAATTTTATAAGAATTTTTTTAAAAAATTTTTTTTATAATCCGTAAATAAAGAATTTAAAAACTTTGAAACATAAAAAAAAACAGTTATAATCTAATTTTACCGTAGTATCGTAAAATTTCAAAATAGAAAATTCCATTAAATAATTTAACTCACAATATTTTAACCATTATATTATGAAAAAAATCAAATTATTTATTTAAACAATAGGTAAGCAATTTTTATAAGTTTTAGTACCTGTTGTCATTCTATGTTATTAAGTATATCTGATAGTTTTATTGATTCAACTAAACTTTTTATTCGCAGAGCACTTAAGGCTCTTTCAATAAAAAAAATTTATTACTGTAAAATATTGATGTATTGAGTTTCGTGTAACTAGTTTTGACTATAATTAAAGTTTAAAACATCGCTACCGTCGCTATTTTAAGTAGTATTATGTAATAATAATAATATAAGTATTATAGTATGTTGTTAATTATAATTGATTAATTAATACTTTATTCGTTACATAACATTTAAGTTTAACTACTCTGTAATGTTTTTTCTTTTAAAATCACTTACCTTAAAGTACTTTTATTAGGTATGTTAAAAAATAACTCCGTATCAAGTTTCATTATTTGGTAGAAAATACGAATTTGAGATGCAAAAAACAATTTTCTTATTAAATATTAACATAGTACGAAAATTTAACATTTGTTTGATGTTATTTTTAGCAAAATTAACTTTTATCTTTCTAAATGTTTTGTTTTTGTCTCTTTATTTTACTCGATAATATCTTTTAAATACTTTTATTAATAAAGTGCAATATTGTTATTTGTTAGTATCTTACAATTTTTAATATTCCATCAATTATTTTATTTTAAAATAAGATTTCTTGGAATGAAGTAATAAAACAATTTTAATGCATAGTAAGACAATGTAGAATTGAAGAGATAGAAATAAATATTAAAAGAAGTTCAGAAATATTGAAAAGCAAAACAATTTATAAACTAGTTATCACGACTCAACATCAATGTTGACATGCAAAACTTATAGATCTCAAAATTCAATCGTGATAACTTACTTTCTATTGTTCCAAATAGAATGTCACCAAAATGATAAAACTATGGTATTGATTTGTGCAGTGAGTTGAAACCAGAAGATAAAGATCGCAGACTATTGATCGAGGTATGGGATTGGGATAGGACGTCCAGAAATGATTTTATGGGATCATTGTCATTTGGAATATCGGAACTGATCAAATCGCCGGTGGAAGGTTGGTTCAAGTTATTGACTCACGAAGAAGGTGAATTTTATAATGTGCCCGTGCCTGAAGAAGGTGCCGATTTGGCAGCGATGAAAAATCAAATGCGAGTAAGTACTACAAGTAATTTCTTTGCTATGCGATATAACATTTTATTTATCCTTCATTGTTTTTATTCTGTCTGCGCGTGTACGCGTGTTCGTGTGTATCTGTTTTTGTGATTTAATAATGAGAACATTTTTGGAAAATTTCATGAGTATAATACAACTGTTTAAATTAAATTAATGTTAACATTATACACAATTTGGAATTGAAAATGTTCTACTTCAAATAGCATGGTGAATCTTTTTTACTTTTATTTTCTTCTCCTATCTTCCTATTTTTGCTATTGAAAATATCTTCTTCTTTTTTCATTTTAATATTTTTGTGTTTCTTATTCAGCAAATTGTACTCACGTTAACACATTAAGCATTTAGCACATTGATTAATTTATATTTCTATCTCTTGAAACAGGGCTCAAAAACTCAAAGTCGAAATTCGGTTCGTTTCAACTTCATTAAAATTTATGTAGTTTTATTTGTATTTATTTAGCATGTGCATATATTAGAGGATATTTATTTTACAATTCATATTTTTACTTCATATTTGAGCTACATGTAATATCAGTTAAATATAATTTATTCACATTAGATTCACTTGATTCGTATACATATAGTGATGATAACACATTTTTCTGTTTTTATAGTATAATTTCTATAAGTACATCCCTTAGAAATCATGTTAGAATTGTTTTTAATTTTGTCTTTCATTTAAAAAAAAAATTCAAATAATTTGTTATTTTACTTAATGAATACATATTGCATGTTCATCGTCGTCTTAATGTTTGATATAAGTCAAACAAAATAATTAAAACATGAAGTTTAATTAGTAAACTGTAATATTAGAACCACATTTAGTGTCATCACTGTAGGTAGTATATTATTTTCGACCATGGATAATATTTCAATAGTTAGAATGAACAATGAGTAAAATAGAGAGACGAAATTTTCATCACATGTTAAATGTTTAATTTTGTAAGCTTAATTTGTTATTGTGTTATTGCCTGATGATAATATGTATTGTACATTAAGTACCTACGGGTCTTATATGCATTTTGGATGATGAAATGTTACAGTAGAATTTGTGGTTGCTATCTCGTCTCCCTTTTGCATTTATGGTTTATCTCGAGACTACGATTAAAAGTTACTGTGTAGGTAATAATATCGATTATTTTTGTCTCTTACTTTAATTAAAAATTTGTTAGGGATTAAATATTTTCAAACAATTTTCATTCCTTATTTATTTGGCATGGAAATAATTCGTTCAAATATATTATTTCACTGTCAGATGATTGTAGGTATTTATCGTGTTTTTATTTCGGACTTTAAATAAGACACTTGCTGTATGATATTATAGCCAGCCACTTAAGTCCTTATTGGAAAACCATTCTATCTGGATCCAATGCTTGACAACCGTTTCAAGCTCTCGTTTTATTATGATTTATTCAAATAGTCTGAGGCATTGGATGTGATTGTCGATTTTTTTAAGTTTTTTATTTTAATATATTATCTAACATTTTAGTTATTATAGGGATTTTGTCATATTTACTTGATGAATTCTACTATGTAATTGGTAATCTTGGAACTTAATTATTGTTTGTTATTTCTATTGTACAGTATATACAATTGCAGATGATATAATTTTGATCAATTAAAGTATAAAATTACTACTTCTTTTACATGTATTATAAAAAAATAAATAAATAAGAGATATGTGAAATATTCTGTGAAGTTTTTCCAGAGTAGGTAAAATATCTTTCGACTTTCTCACCTATTCATATGTTGTTCACTTCATCAAAATTAGCTAAAACTAAACATAAATATTATCTAAGTGGTAAATATCAAAACAATTGTAAAACAGTCCCTATTGTAAAATTAATGTTATTAATTAAGCGTATAAATCAAACAGCAGTAAAGTAATACCCTAAATAATATACGCATATTCGTATATGATTCGTAATGAAATAAACAATTCATGTTTACACTGCGCGACTATTTTATGCTAAAATACTGACTTTTATATGTATTGGATATACATATTATAAAAATTAAAACATTTAATTTTAGCCATTATGTATGAAGTAATTAAATAATTTATTTTCTTAAAAGTACATATGATTTCACTTATGTAAGTTACTACTACATGCCTACTTAGAACATTTGAATATCACATTTAGTTATCATATTTTATTTGAAAAACACTTTTACATTTAAATTATTTTTCAACATAATATACATAGGTATATACGTATATATATATACATGTTATATACCTACCTTTCATTATTTATAATTAAAATATGAAAATGTAGAAAGATGATAATTTTACATTGTACATTTCTTGTCTTTATTTAGACATTTATGTTAGTTCTTTTATTAATATTTATCAGCTGGAGAAAACAAAAGAAGGTGACTAACAATACGTTAAATTTGTTTTTTGTGATAGTTTAAGACCTTCATTGGAATGAAAAAAGTATACTTCGAAGAAAACTGTTATAAATTATTCATCAACTCACTTTACCGTCAATCAAAACCTCTTGTGTTTTTTTTTCATTTAATTTTAAATGCGGTTTTAGTTCAACAAACATTTTTAATCCAAAACTTATTTTAAAAACTAATATTCGACTTTATATTTTCATTCATGTATTTTATACAAATCTATTAATTAACCATTTTACGTTATAAAACCGTTAATTAATATCAATATTGAAAAGAGCTAATACATTTTTCTTTAACTATTTAATAAATTTAATTTGTTTGATCGTCATTTATTAATTAGCTTCTAAGTAAAAGTTCAGCATATTATTAATTTAATACTAATTTCTATCGAATGTTACAAAAAGAAAATTAACGGAAATTCTGATTGTTCATAGTTTTTGAAATAATTTTTATAATTTAAGTTTCTAATATACTCCAGTTGTGAACGTTTTTGGTATTAAAATGTCATTGGTTCGAGGAAACAACATATCATGCCAATTTATTATTGAAATGATTGAACTTATGTCATGATGGGAATTTTTCCTCATTCCTTATTGTTGTTTATTATACTATTCCGTTTAATCTTCATCCAGGTAATTTTTAATTTTTCAGGCTACTAAAAAATTATATTTTAATGTTATTTTGCTATTTTTATTAATTTCTGTGATATATTCAGTAAATAGTAAAATACTTTAAATACTAATAAAATATATTTACATTTGATTTTTCCATGCATATTATATCGAAAACAAAAGTACTTCAATAAAGTTAATTTTATTTCTTTTTCTTATCTCTTTATTCTTCGGACTAATTAATCTGCACCTCAAAAAAATGATATAGTCTTGTTGTAATTTTATATAATTCATTATTATTTGTTTTATTTAAACATTATGTTTTAAAGTAGTAAAGTAAAGTAAATAAAACAATATTTTTGTGTGTAAATAATACTTATCTATGATTTCGTTTTAGAATATTTTACTATATATTTTGTTTTCCGGTTTAAACTCTATACTGGTTTATTTTCTTTTCTTTGGTAAAACAAATGTATTACTAATAAAAATTTCTGAAAAGCGCGAGTTGTTTTATTATAATAATGAAATATATAAATCCCATCAAATTTGTATTCTCAGTTTCATATCTGAATTAAGTTTGGAATAACATCTAATCCTTTAAAATGAACTCAAATTTTGTCACTTGACGTGTATAAATGTAGAAAGTAACAAACCCCTTTCCATTAAAAGCTTACAGGGAGTTTAAATGTATATATTCATAGGTTTATGCGTGCAATGCTTCATTTATAAAAATCTCACGATAATATTATATAATATTCAGTAATATTATTGTAATAAAAGTATCTAAAAAAAATATGTATTAATTAATAATAATAATAAATAAAAAACGCACCTCTTAATTATTATTTTCTGACGGTTTTTTATTATTGAATATATTTATATATTGATTTTTATATCGAGTTTAAACGATTGTTGAAATTTTATGACAAAAATACATCACTTGTTAAATATGAAATTATTTTTTCACGATTGAAAACATGGTTAAATAATTATTTAAATCAATTATAATATACAATAAGTGTTAATTGTATTATATTTATTAAAACACGTACACGATACTCACAATTCATAATTCTGCATTGTATATATCTAGTGGTGTATGAATTTTAAAACCCCTGTTTCAAAAACAATTTTTTAGATTCGTAAATAAATGCGTATAATCATTTTTAATTATATCGTTTTAAGTATTTTATCTATCTCTGAATCATTGAATCTATAGGTATTGATCTGAATTGATCGAATTGATAATATTTGTAATCAATAAATATAGAATTCGTACATTTTTATTACATAGTACCTATATATAAATATTAAATTCGAGTAGATAGTAGGCAAAATATTATAGAGTAAACATGACTTGTGTCGATTTTCTTTTAAATCTTTAATGTCTTAGTTGCATGTTAGTTATATCCTTCCAATCAATGCTTTAGAAGTAAATTACTATGATGTAAAATAAATATATGCATAAACACTTTACAACATCATTTGTTCAAAAATTCAGAAAACATCAATAACTAGAAAACCAATGGTACCTGATAAGGATGTACCTCATAATATGGGAAAAAAAGATGTGATCAGGGCGTCAGATTTCAACTTTTTACAAGTACTAGGAAAGGGCAGTTTCGGTAAAGTATGTATTCATAGTTTTATAATTATTATTTTCTTGTGATTGGATAAAAGTTTAAAGATTGAGTTAAAACTTCAAGGTAATGCTGGCTGAGCGTAAAGGTACTGACGAATTGTATGCTATCAAAATTTTGAAGAAAGATATAATCATTCAAGATGACGATGTCGAGTGTACCATGGTGGAAAAACGTGTATTAGCATTATCTAGTAAACCGCCATTCCTTGTTCAACTCCATTCTTGTTTCCAGACTATGGTAAGTAAATGTCACGATTTACTCGTATCAATAAATACTTTTAATATATTAACAAAGAAACAATGGTATTTTTTTTATGGCTCAAATATATTTTATAATAATTATGATTCATATATTTATTTGATATTATGTTTATAAATGTTTTGAATTTAAAAATTTGAACTTGAACTTGAAAAAGTATAGGACCAGAAATTGGACTCAACTGAGATACTAGTGACAGGTGGTTGATATTAGTGGATTTGTTTTTAAATAGACCAATGTATCATTTCTTTTATTTTGAAAACTCATAAAAATTAAAAATTAATTTTCCACTGTTCTATACGGATATAAAATTTGGAGCGTCTGATGAGGAATATTGAAAAAAATGTTCTAGTCTTTGTGATTGAAAATAAAAATGTCATTTATATTTAAACACAGAGTGATTTACAATTATTTGTGTTTCTATAAAATTTGATTAAAACTTTAGCATCAAGAGCTTATGAAAAAAATTGCGCTCATGTGCTTCCGATATTTTTATGTTCAAATAAGATCAACTTATTAAATTTTAAAGTTTTAGTATCAAAAATGAAAAAAGTTATCCAACTATAGCCTATTAAAAACTAAGAAAACTCAATAAGTAGCAAAAAATTTAAAGCGTCAATAAAATACTAATATAAGTATATTAAGTAATATATATTATATTTTAAAGAATAATGATAAAATGAATTCGTTGAAAGTTGCCGATTTTATCAAACTTTAATTTTTTTCTCTTGTTCTAGTTATTTTTTTTATTTATTCGTTAGAAAGAACGACTTATTTTGAATCATGCATTACATTTTCTAGCCTTTAGTATTGAAATTGAAAGTTTTATGAATTGTAACTACAAAAAGCTTACGGATTTTCACGATTTTCTCGAGTTCTATTAAATTTTAAATTTCAAACGCTCATAAATATTATTTATGAAAATACGCTCAATATTTTTTCTTCGATTTTTCTAGTCAAAATCATATACACAGATTCATAAAAAATTAAAAAAACATCATTATGAAATTCTTAATTTTATCCAGAATCAAAATATTAGCCATAGTAAATTTTTATTTTATATTACATTTATTAAACGTGTACAAGATTTAACTTTTTTATAAATGTTATAAATAATTCACGAGTTACAATTTATCTACATTAAATAAAATGTATTTATTACTTTTTGAATAAAAACCATAAAATTATTACCTAATCACAATATAGCAAAATAAGCTTTTTAAGTTTTCGTGCAATCTTAAAAAACAAATATTTTATTTATCTACTAATATACTACGATAAAAATGAATTTTTAGATTCTGAGTGAAACGAATTATTTATTGATTTTAACGCGATGTGTGTTTTTTATTTCACGCGAACATATTCAAATTTTGTTGTTGTTATAATTGAGTGTATTCCACTCAGAATTGTTTTTCAAAATCAATATTACATTGATTTCAAATATATAAGAACAATATAATCATATCAATCACTCGGCACCTGTATCTCATCCGAGTTTTGTATATCTTCTCATGTTTATTTTATTTATTTCACCAATAATATCAATGTTTATGCTAACGTATTGATCCTATGAAGTTGTAAAAATAACATACGACCCAAACATTTTATACCCAAGTTATCTATCTATATATTTATTCGAGAAAGTGTTGCTCTAATATTTGTTGTATGTATCTTTTCTTTTTACACCCATTGTAGTACATTTATCTTCGTTTATAATATTATTTTGCAGCCATATCGTTTGAATAATAAAAACATAGCAGCACTGTTAAGTTATCCAAAGACTTTACTCGGCAGCTTTTTTTAAATTTTCAGTGAAATGAAATAAATCTTCCTCCTTTTTTGTTCGTTTATAAATACTTTTTTTTTTATAAAATGTTTATGTTACGTCTATAAAAAAACATATATGAAATATAATATATCGATCCTATCAATATTATTTTTAATTATTACTCGAAAATTAGATCATTATTATCCTCAAGGTTTTTACTTAGTGTTATAAAATCGATTTTTTTTTTTGTTCTATAAATATTATACTTAGATTTTGCATTTTAAAATATGAAAAATTGATTCATTTCACGAATATTGACTATTTTATATTTTTTCACTATTTTAAACATTCAATATCTACATGCCTGAATGCCTCCTATTATTAATCTAATCAATTGTTCTTCAAAAACGATGGTTTATCGTTTTATTTAAAGTGAAAATTTAATTTGATTTACACCTCAAAGAACTTTTATTCAATACCAATAGCTCCCCAACTTTATTATTTTTATGATTTGTTTGGTATATAAATGTATAAACAAAGTGATGAAATACTGTTTAGTTTCACTGTTTACTCATCTAAGAACGATAATATCTTCTTAATATTTCTCATTTCTAAAAATGAAAGTTATTATTTTTATGATGTACTTTGATTTGAAAAAGACTTACGAAATTCATCAGTCATGATGAAGTGTGTATATATACTTATATTTAAAAACATCTTTTTTCATATATATATATATAAACAATAAAAATGTTATGAATTCTTATAAACCATCCGGTTTAGAAAATCATTAAAAAGATGATTTGAAATACGAATGGAAATTATAAGCAATTTTTATATTGTTTTTATTCAAAATTATACACTATTTAATGGAAAATACAAATGTTTTATCATTTATCATTTCTTTCGCCTTTTTTACTGACATGAAACATTTTTCTAACATTTCTTTCTATAGAAGTAGAGAATATAAAAATTTCAGCACAGTCTTGTACACCTACACGTATATATATATTTAATATAACTACACTTGCACTATGAATAATTTGAATACTAAGAGCTGAGAAGGATTCATTTTACATTTTTCGGAGATCACATATATATTTATTACATGCACATATGTTTTGAAAATATAATAAATAACACTTTTTTTTAAGGTATCTGGGAAATACCCATCATTGTGATGTTAGGTATTTCTCCCTTTTGCACAACAATACGAGTATAATACACGAAATCATCCGAACTCACTGATACATTTTTTTAAGAAGTGCACATTTTTAGATATTATTTTTTCTTCAATATTTGCTATCTTAGCAAAGTTTTACAAATTATTTTCGATTAACCCAGTTCAGTATAAGCGTGTTTAGTGTTATTTTTAACAGATAGCTTGATTTACCGCAAAATGTGCCGAAATTGAATAATTTATTATTATTTTTTATTTACAAACGTTTACGTCAAGTGACTCATTTAATGTTCTGAATTTAATAACGCTCTTGTAGTCTTTTATGAGTAATCGTATACACCTAGATGAGTGCCTTATGTTAAACAAATCATTTCGTAAAATATACATTTTAACATATTTATTTTTTTATATTTACTGTGGTAACTGGTGGCAAACTTCTCTTTAAAAAACAATTATTTATGTTAAACTGTCGATTGTTTGTTAAGGTTATACAAAAATTTGGTGTCCTAAAAAGTGTTTTTAAACGAAAAAAGCACATTATTATAAAATCAATACCTACTAATGGTTATTATAATCTCTTTTGGTATAGATTTTGAAAATTTGTATTGAAAATAGTACCTATTATTTTATTTTCTATAGAATACGAGTAAATGTTTTTTTTCCTATGTTGACTTTATTTTGTTGAACTAAATATTTTTGAATTTATTATTATTTTAAGTATAATCATTTTGATTATCGACTCGTTTTTAACAATTTCTTTTTCATCAACAAAATAAAACTTATTTTGTCCTTAATCTACAATTGCATTTCTTCTTCTATTGGATAAAATAATAAAACGTGAGGGAAATAACCTCATATTCCATATTACCAATGTTATTTTTAAATCAAATGCTTTTATTTTCATGTTTATGTTGTATATGAAGATTTATTTTGTGTTCAATATATTTTATATACTCGTATACTATGTATATTGTACATATATTAACGATCTTATTTAGATACTGTGTAATAAATAAACGCCTAATATAAAATACCTCGTTGACGTTACTATTAACACATTATTAAATGTAAAATTTTAATAGTTTTGTAAATGTACTTGATACCACAAGGTAGTAACAGTTTGCGATTTCGATTATATCATATTCTTTTTTTCCAAATAGATAAATCCTTTTTTTTTCATTTCTACCTTTAAACCATATCGAAAACTCAATACTTATGTACACCATTTTTAATATAAATTGACCTGATTATATATTAACAGTTAACATACAGTAAAATACAAGCTGATTTTTATTTCTATTTTGTTAAAATCTTCGGACCATCGTAGGTTCTTTAAACCTAAAAAAAGTTATCGATCGATCGAGCAGTAAAACTTTTCGGAAGATTTTTTTATTTAATACTCTTATTTGTTTTCTCGTCCCTCTCACTGCATTTCCTACAGGTTGGAGAAGTAATTGAGGTATAGGATCAGAAGTGTAGTGTATTGTCGTAGATATAATCTTAAGATAAAAACTTCCAGTGAAGTTTTCCCCAAATAAATTGTTTAAATATTACCTTTTCCCCCCCCAGGATCGTTTATATTTTGTGATGGAGTATATAAACGGCGGAGATTTAATGTTTCAAATTCAGCAATGTGGAAAATTTAAGGAACCAGTAGCCGTGTATGTTGATTTTCTTTTGAAGTATTCACCGTGACTCATAATATATATATATATACATATATCTATGTTTTTTCAGATTTTATTCCGCAGAAATTGCAATTGGACTATTTTATTTACATCTCAACGGTATTATATACAGAGACTTGAAATTGGACAACGTATTATTGGATCAAGACGGTCACATAAAAATCGCTGATTTCGGCATGTGCAAAGAAGGCATAATGGGTGATAAAACTACAAAAACTTTTTGTGGCACACCAGATTATATTGCTCCAGAGGTAAAATATTTATTCTTTTGATCGTTAACCCGGGATTGTTTCATTATTTCGGAAACGAATTATCTCGTTTAACCTGCATGCTCTCGATTACAAGTATTTTCTTTAATATATATAAGTTATTTTTTTTCTTTGTTCTACGGACATGTAATATAGCAGCAAAATTAGTTCGATATTTGTACAAGTTTTCATTAACACTGACTCTTGAGATAATAATTTAATATAGGTATTTAAGGAAACAATTACGTACATGTGTTTGTATATTTTAATTAATAATGTATTTTATTTAAAAAAAAAAACCAGTTATTATTATGTTAGAAACATTTATTTAATTAACGTAGAAGTTCTATTATTTATACAGTCGTATTGGTTAAAATATTCCGAGTGAAGAAGTAATGTTTTGGTTTTACTAAAATGTGTGCTTTTTTTAAAATTTTTTATCGTGTTTTTATTTGAAGAAATGATCCTAGTTTTAACTTCAGAGAAGGTTTCTGGTAGAAAATGTAGCCTATTTGGTACTTTGGAAGGTCATTTTTAAAATTTCTTCCACAGTTTTTCTAAAAATTGAGAAAACCGATTAAAATTATATTGATATTATTAGTCGTAGGTTTAAATGAATAAATACATTTGTTCACGATTTATATAATAAAATATCGTATAACAATTTCAGAAATTTTACTACAAATATTGCATTTTAATGAACTAATTGTATCGTTTTAATAATTTTTGCGACATATACGGCATACACAATATGCTGCTTATCATATATTAATACTACCAATTATTATTATTAATCAATATTATAATAGGCTATCCACACGGATCTACTATCTTACTATCCTTTGTAATCTCATGTATAACTAATACATACAAATGATGGTCACCAGTATATTATGCACCCCCGACTTTCGCGTGAATTGATGATTACAACGCAATATCATCTATATTTTATGTACAATAATACAGATATACCTGCTGTCGTATGATAATTTATATCGAATAATTAAAAATAATATTATCGAACTGTTTATAGGTAAAATTTTGTTTAAATTTACTCACATACAATACAATTAATGTTTGTCAATTATTTATAATATTAACGTTTTTATTTATAATGACAATACTCAAAACTATGTTAACATTTTTTTTTTACAAAAAAAAAAAACAATTTTAAATCGAATTTCAGATAATTTTATATCAACCTTACGGCAAGTCGGTTGATTGGTGGGCTTATGGCGTTCTTTTGTATGAAATGTTAGTCGGACAACCGCCGTTTGATGGAGAAGACGAAGAAGAACTTTTTGCAGCCATTACTGATCACAGCGTCAGTTATCCTAAAGGAATGTCTAAAGAAGCAAAAGAGATATGCAAAGGGGTAATATTAATATAGTTTTATATCTTTTAGAGTTGGACTTGATAAAAATACCTGTTGTAATGTGCTTATTTTTAAAACTGTAGTTTTTAACTAAAAACCCGATGAAAAGATTGGGAGGAGGTCCCAGGGGTGAAGAAGATATTCGAGGACATGTTTTTTTCAGGCGCATTGACTGGGCAAAAATCGAAAACCGCGAAGTGCAACCGCCATTCAAACCGAAAATCGTAAGCATTTTGTAGTACTTAAAATTAGGAAATCCGTAAAAACCAAAAAAAATTTATGTTATAGAAACATCGTAAGGACGTGAGCAATTTCGACAAGCAATTCACTGGTGAAAAAACCGATCTTACTCCCACTGATAAACTGTTCATGATGAATCTAGACCAAACAGAATTCATGGGTTTCTCATTTCTCAACCCAGAATTCATTCAACATGTATAATTTATTTATTTCCTTTAAGTATTCTTTTTTTTTTCAATTTCATTACAGGGTTTTCCTCTACACTCCTTCGCTATTATCCTGTCCCGTCTTTGTCTACCGATTCCGAATTCACTATAGTCAATTGGACGTTACACAACACCCATCGAATTTCTTTCAGTATTTTTAACTGATACACTTTTTAACCATTATCCCTGTTCATGTTATCGAAACAAAAACAAGCACTCGTTTTCTGTTTATTATTCCGCGTTAAACT
This sequence comes from Drepanosiphum platanoidis, assembly GCA_948098885.1. NCBI lineage: Eukaryota > Metazoa > Arthropoda > Insecta > Hemiptera > Aphididae > Drepanosiphum > Drepanosiphum platanoidis. The sequence continues at coordinate 23,940,291 of OX402532.1, read as the reverse complement.
ATTTTTATAACCTTTTTAGCCGACCCTATTAAACTAATTTACATTTTATTCTCGGGTAAGTGTGTTCATAAGTAGTTGTATTCGACATTTTTCAGGAACGTTGTTCAAATGTCTTATATCATATTTCTCGTCATACCATACACAGTATTCTAACTTAAGTCTAGAGTTTTTAGCTCTATTTCATATAGGTAGTGCTGAGGAACAGCGTATTGACTTACGTCCGTCTATCGAACCCTAAATACGTTTGTTTTGATACCGGCCGACGTGTCTCAAGGGCACGAGGACGTTCGATCAATGAACATCAATCCACAAGTAGGATAAAATTGGGACCATTATGCGTATTGATATGCTTTGTGGCTTTAATTGTTTTCCATAGTTTTAAACCAGAGTGAGGTGTAGTTAATTAAAATTTATACATTCTAAAAAAAAAAAAAACGAAAACAAGTTCTATCTGTGATCTAACTAAGTGCAATAGACACGAGATATCTTTTAAGTTTAAATTTTATTTCTTTTGTTTGAAATCTAATATCTAATGATCGAATATCCTAAACATAGTTACCTTATTTCCGTATATTCCCTTAACGATTTAAAATATATGAACAAAAGTGTGTCTATATAGAAACGATAGGTTGTGTCTAAATATTTTTATTCTTGTTTAAAAATAATTTTAGTAAATATCTTTATTCGTACATAATAATTATCATCGCTTACAATTATACTTTATTATTTAAATTATTACTAAATTACACATTAATATATTATTATGTATTTTATAATTACGGTATGTCATAATATGTATGTCTTAATCAATCTTCGTTCTAACATTTTGGGAATTTACTATTAAAACGTTACGAATGTTTATTATTCCTAATGACATTAATTTATTTAGGTCGTTTGAGATAAGAGTATATTGAATGGATATTTTTGTAGCATTTAAGATTAATGACTAATAATTTATAAACACCATGGTGACAGTAAATGAAGTACTTACTTACATTTTTTTTGAAAAATTCAATATAAAATACAATACATCAAACGATCTATATTACACAATTGTGTTTTCGTATTTTCAAATATGAAATATTTAGGTGATTTTTGGATTAACTAAACGTTGAGTGATATTTTATTAAATGTCATAATAATAAATAAATTTGGTAGTATATTTATTATTTACTTCTAGCTAATCTCTAACTTGCTCACAACTTAAGTCTTATGTATAACTTAAGTTTTTGGTAGAATCTGGTAAAATTTGTGAAATTCAATATTCAACGATCAAAATTATGTTTATTAATACATGTTTAGAAACCTATTCATATTATTTATTAACTAGTTTGTACATGTGTTATGTATACCTAATCATTCGTTTATCGTTATATTTATGTAATCGCCTTTTGTTAAAAAAAAAAAAAAAAGAAAAAAAGAAAGTCTCGTATTGTGTGACAATTTTGTTAAAACTTATTACCTATGTATCTAATAATGCGGGTTAGGGGGAATTTTTTTCGTATTTATTGTTGATAATTTTCAAATGTTATAATATTGTAACTTACATTTTGTGCACTTTTTTACCATATTATTTTATTATTTTCGTTCGTGTTTCATAATTTTATTTTGCATACATGCAAACGTTAAAACCGGCCGGTTATACAATCATACATTATATTATATATCTAATCGTTGCAAATTTATGTAAAAGTAATTATTTGCAATCCATTTGATAGTTATACGCGTTTTTGTTTATATTACCATTTTTTTTTCTCTCGAGTTTAGAACTTAGTTATAGACTTAACGTGACCGGCCGAACTTTCTAGACTATAATTTCTCATCATACACTTTATAGTTTTATAAATATTTAAAATATTTTCAGACACAAGTTAGTTGATAGAGTAAAATCGTGTTTTACACAGTATAATTATTATATTATTACGAATACACCATTTTAAAATAATAATAAATATTAAATTATTTATCATACTGACAATCAACTTATCACTTTATAGAAATTTCTGTCACGATATTGTATTCTCCTTTCGTAAATTTTTATTAATGTGCCAAAATTCCTCTCAGTGTTGTTGAATTAATTATACACCCGTCTAGGATTTTAACAATCGTATCGCGAATAGCATTATTTAATTCGTTTTACAATATATATTATTATTATTACTAATAGTTTTTGAATGTAATACATTGTATTTTATTTGTTTTTTTTTTTTTCAATTAAAGTTTATTATACTCATATTATATTGCCGAGTCGTTGTTTATTGACGCAAACGAGTCGTTTCGACATCGCAGTCTCTTGGGGTGCCCGGCGCGGCGGCGGCGGCGGCGGCGGCCCCGGGATCTCCGTCGACAACAGTCGCATACGAAAAATAAAAACAATTATCATTTGAATTTTTTCATAGGATTTCCCACGAGCCAGTACCGATCGCGCAGATGATTTATGTAGGGGTCCCCGGTACTAACTCCTCCCCAGCGCGCGCCAATCGCTGCGCAGTTAGTGCGAATATAATGTTTACACGCGAGCTCATTACCGCTAATCCTTTATTACCACTTTCCATTACGATTATTTAATGTAATTATTAATGTTCTAGTCAACGGATGGCGTGGATGCAGTGAACACCGCACGTGTAATCACCGCCGTTTATTTTAATAGCAGAACGATGGAGACATATTTTTTTGCACTTTACGTTTTACACTTTTACTAATACGGTAATCAACACCGTCGCAAAAATCGCGAATTTTTTTTTTTAATATTCTTTCGATCTCTGTCTCTATTTTTCTATCTTGTTGTTTTTTCATTTGCATATAATAATTATCGTGTTATGCGGCTGAAATACATATAAAACAAGGCGATTTTTTTTTTGAAAAAGGGTTCGACACCCTCAGGAAAGTGGTAATGATTATGTTTTAAAATGTCAAATGTTTAATGTTACGAAATATCGATACCAGCTGATGACAAAATATTGAAACTGAATTACAATTATGGAGATGTATCAATATCATATTTTATTTTTATTTAATTTTGGTATTCTGTCTAGAAAATACCAACTAAGGATATTTGTATCTTTATTTCTTTTTTGATCGCAATAATTCTTAAATTTTACATAACAATTGAAAACTATAAGAATATTAATCAATTGCAGCATTTAAATGAACTTCAAAATTCGAAATTTTAAAATGTCGAGGTCCGGAGGAATTGTTTGATAAAAGAATCGCCCTGTATATTATAACATGACATACATTTTTTTCAGCGCATGACCACCATCCATCAGCTATATTATATTTTACGTTCTTCGCCATAAAATTTCCCTGCTCACGATGGTCGTCGTTAAGTATATTGTGTGTGTGTTATTACTTCGCATTTTAGGTAGCCGATTCGAAGTGCTTATGCGGACCGAAAAGTATACCGGGGAGGAGAGATATTTCCACGGCGAGTGTTTTCTCTCTTTCTCCCCCCCCCCCCCCCCCCGTTATGGGCCAACGGCAGTCCATTATTTTACTTCGACCCATCTAAAATCGCCCGTTTTCATATAATTACGTCAATTACGTTTCTCTTCGCCGTTCGGGGCAAACACGACGACGACGACGACATGATTAAGTGTTTCCCGTCACGCGATGAATCTATGTCCGATAAACGTTTTCCGTAGATAAAACGATTAGATGTCGTAGCCTTTCGACTCGTGAACTTTTCTACGACGAGCTACAACACGCCGTGCAGAGGGGGCTCAAGTTTTATCCGTCCGGGTGCAAAGCAGTCAGTTTTTCCATTTTTGCGTAAACTAAATCAAATAGAAAAAAAAAATCATTATCAATGCATTTCAAGATGCCGAAACACAAATATTTGTAGACGGAACCTCGCTTTTCTAGACTTAGTTTCTACTAAAACAACTTGAACGCGCATATTAAGTTTGTGTAGTTGTTGAAATTCGCATCTTAATTTATTTTTAACGACGATTATTGTTAAAAAAAATCCGGTCTTTAAAATGTAAAACATGCAAAGCGTAAAAGGTATTGAGCGTCGGGCCATAATTGAGTTTTGTTTTTTAATCTGTAGAGAATTAATCCTATTCGACCAGCGAAAAATACATTCTAGTAAAAAAATGCTCAAATACAATAGTTGGTAAAAAAAATAGTGTTCCGTCGTTGAAAAAAGTGATTGGGTTAGTGTGTAAATGTAGGTAGTGCATGAATTCACATTCTATTGTTCCGTGTTCGTGAACATAATTAACTTTATAGTAATCTTTTCAATTAATAATCGTTATACATGTGGACAATGTAGTTGTTATTCATACAAGGCGTATGATATATTCAAAGCGATTTGTATATTCTGATCGCGTTTTACGCTGTTTTCACGTTCGTGTTTTTTCGTTTACCTTCAAAATTTAAATAATTAATAAAGATGACGTAAGAGCTTTGGTTAGTAGAAAAAAGCAAGGACCAACTTGTACCATTATAAATGCGGACGTAATCGCTGTGTTAGAATTTTTAACATCTCCAAACTTTTAATAAAATAAATAGGCGTATTTAATTTGTACTTACTTAAATTGGCGTATTAACTGCGTTTTATTAAAATAAACGATTTTTCCTGAACTTTTACTCAAAACCGTTTCAGATATAGGTATTAAGGAATTGGGAGGTGAAGGGAATAATTATCATCGGCCGTCCTTTTTCAGTTGGCATAAATTTGAAAAACAAATTATACTCAATTCCAATTGAAGTTTATTTGTATGTTTAAATATAATATTTATGCGACGAACTGTCGATACGATTTTTTCAATCGATGTTTTTTTTAACAAAATCTCATTATATTTTAGGATTGTTTTCAAGGTTGGGAACGTAACAGTAGTGTTGTATTTCGACCGAACAGATGCTAATCGATAATCCAGAGTGAGTTTTGCTAATCGATATTAAAACTTGAACGTTTATTGTTTCCTGTTACCCCAGCCGGCGGTGGCGGCGTAGAAGTTAAAAGTTTTTAGTTAGACGAGCACCGCTAACGTGGATGGGCGACTCGCAGAAAATCCTATTCACGGGGTTATTTCTACAGAAACTAAAATATATCGGACGTTGAAAAAACAATCGCTCGTTTGCGAACTGAATTCGTTATGAGGGTTCAACAATGGCGTCAGTAACATTATGTATTATTATTATTATTATTATGGCGGTCAGTAGGTCCCTACCATTACGCACAATACTTACGTAAATATATTATAATATTATCTACATATACGCACTTGATGCCACATCGCCGTCGCCGAAATATTTGAATTTATTTTATGTTAAAGCGCCGACAATTCGCCGGGCACCTTCGTTTACCTGCGCTGGCGGCGGTACGCGTAAATATTATTTTTTTACGCACCCGGTCGCGTACCTACAACACTTCTCTACTCGTCACCCGACGTGTATTTGATTATGAGCTAAAGATAATAATAATAATATGCAAGTTGATACGGTGCGGTGATGGCGTTAACCTATTCGCGGGGTAGGTTGATCATTTTCCATTAGCTGAACGACATTTTCAAAAATTTGAGCATAGTAAAAACACACATGTGTGCACGCGTTTTATCACGACTTTCATGATAAAACGACTCGTCGCCTCAACTCGTTTATGTGTTATCTACTAATCAATTTATCATCGTTATAACCATTGGCGTAAATACCAAAACTTCAATCGTATATGGTATGCTAAAGTATCTCGGAGTAGGCAAGATTTGTTTTAGTGAGACTTGACTAAGTGTTTTAGTATCCAAGATCCTTTACGATTAGCGCCAATGAGTGATATTTATTTTAAGTTTCATAATAATAAAACTTCTTTTTTTTTTAATTTTTCTCGATTACTGTTTGTAATGTCAAATTTCATATTTTGTAAATCGTAAAACGCAATTAAATATTTCGTATATTAATAAAAATTATACTTATAATATTACATAATTATATAAAGTATATTTTATAGAAATTATTAGAAAAGAAAAAAAACTAAACACTTGACCGTTTACGAGTCGGACGTATTTCATATTGTTTTAGTGGTGTACTGTAACTTGTACAGAAGACAGTCCTATTGTAATATAGACCGGACGAGAAAAATATTTCCACGATCGTATAAATCGTTATTGCTTTCAAGTCCCTCGCCATCAGTTTATTTCAATACTCGCTAAAAAATAACGATAGCAATAATGCTATACCCAGTAAAATTTTTCGATTATACAATATTATAGTTTTCGTTTAATATACGGCCGCTGATTTCTTTATTATTAGGTATGTATATTTTACATATTATTATTGTTCTGTTATATTAACATATAATATATCGTATTATGATACGGGCTGTGTTCCATACGCGCCCCGCACAAGTACGTATGTAACTGACTCACATGATGCTTTCTAATGACAAAATAAAAACTACTAGCACCACTTCAAAAACCTGTGGGTTAGATCTCGCTTCATAAACTCTGTCGATTCAATTCTTTACAATAATATTTATCTCATCGGCCAAAAGCAATACGAACACATCAGTAGTAACCGCAGCACTAGGGTCAAGCTGTAGGAATAGTCGAGTTAGTTGTACAGAAATTATGAATTTAATAAAATAATAACAATACAAAATTGTATACAATGGAACTTAGTTGTTGTAATGAAGTTTAAGTAATGAAATATTATTCAATTAACTGGAGTGTAATCTAATAGTGCGTAACGCAATACCTACTACTATGACTACAATGGCGTTTGCAGTCGAATTGTTTAAAGAACAATAAAAAAAAAAGAAAAAGAAAAGTATATCACTTGGACGTTTTAAAAGTATTCCGGCCATTTTAGTCAGTGAAAACGTATACATCGAGCTTTATAATTATTTGTATTTTAAATTATTAAACGAACGAAATAAATAGTTGGAAACATAACAAATGACCATAAATATGGTTGTATTCGCCAGGGAAATATAAAAAAAAAAATAAAAATACTAATGCCCGCCACCCGGTAAGTAATAATAATAATAGTAACAATTTATATAATTATAAACGCGCCCGTCGTCCTAGCCGTACAGCCGATATTATAATAATATAATAACATATTGTATGTGTAAACTTCGCCCGTGTGTGTTTTTCTGACACGTTTCTGTTTCGCGTTTTCAGATAAAAGATAAATTTATTTTAAAATACGCGCGTGATGTAGGTACCCTGCACGCATTGTATTATTATGTATGAATACCGACTGCGGGAAAACAATATTTTGCATAAAAACTATGAAAAAAAAAAAAAACACAATTTTCAACTAGACACTGACAACACCGTTCACGTTGTTTTTCTACAAAAGTGTCATATCGAAAAATAGAAATGATCTAAATCCTATATATTTCTTTATTATAACCGATTTGTCATTCGTGTTATATTCTCGGTCGACCTATACACACGCACACACACGTTTCGTACAATAGTACGTGTCTTGCAGCGTTCCGCGTAGACTGACAGCGTGTGATTATTTCGCGAAACCAAAACTCGGGGAAAATATTGTACTTATATTTTAACACTAGTGATATACGTACACGTGCAACATATAATATACACACACGACACGAGAACGACATACGTATGGCGAAACAATAAAATATAATAAATAAAACGCCGTTGACATTATTCCGAGGTTTATTATACGTACCATATTTTAATAATATTCGTCCTGCGCGAGTGCAGGCCTCCAAGCACCATGTGCAATCGCCCCGAATGGACGTAATGACGTCCGGTGTGACACGTGGTGCGTTATACTGGCCACAGCAGTGATCGTCTCGATTCACACATGTGTACTTTGGCAAGGGCCAGTGATTCTAGTGATTTTTATGCGCAGGCAAGGTTTAATTTTGCCACCCCTATGATTCGTCTTCCAAATAAATAAGAGAAACGGGGGTATTTTGTAATCTGAATAAAAGTAGAACAATAAAAGCGTACATAATAATATACACTCGGTGGATTTATTGAAAAAAGATTTCAATTATTTACTGAGAATGATTATTTTTTAATACTCGTGACTATTATTTATTGTTATTATAATATTTACTGAACAAATTTGTATTTTGTAAATTTTTCAACAACTCCGATTTCGAAAGGGCGCCGCCGTGGCAATCGAATCTAACTAGCCAAATAACCGTATAACAAAAGATATCAATATATTTGCGCGTCATTAACGTATATACATATTAGGAAGGAAGAAACATTTGAATCGAATTCAATTTAAATGCGAAATACGTATTGGTAATAATTACAAACGAAACCCCAATTATATTGCCGCGTTCAATAAAGTTATTGTAACTTCCTGAACGTTCACGATATTATTCGATTCGTATTTATAATGTGATCCGGAAATTGGTTCGACGTACCAATTAAACGTAAAACTGTCACATATTGTTGTAATTAAAATGTAAAATCTCTCACCATTGTTTGCTCCATTATGACAACATTTGTTTATACAAGTCAATAAAAACAACAATAGCGTATTTATGAGGAAATAATCACGAAATACAGAACTCGGATGAGATACAGGCGATGAATGATTGATACTTGTGAATTTGTCTCCAAATTTTAAAACCAATGTACCATTACTCTCGAAAAAAAAATTCTGAATGAAGGAGGGGGAAAAATTGAAAAAAATGTATCATAAAGTTTGCAAACCTTCGTGTTTTATAGAATTTTAACAACATTTTATCTCTCAAGCTTATTAAAAAAAATTGTACTATTGTATTCCGATGATTTTACATACAAGTAAGATGAACTTATGAGGAACGTGGTAATTTTTGAGATTTTTCAACGAACCAAAATTATTTGATCAAGTAACTATAAATAGCACAAATGTTAATAATCGAAACTTATTGAAACACTCGATTTCGTCAACATTTCATTTCTAACGCTAAAAAAAATGCCGTGACTTTCCGATGAGTTTTTTTCTATTCACTAGAAAAAACAACTTCTCTATAACCATGTCTTACTTTTTTAAACTTTAAGAATTAATATCGAATTGTTTCTGAACAGCAAATTGTTTGTAGATTTTCGTGTTTTTATCAAATTTTGATTGTTCAAACATTTATAAAAATAATTTTGCTAATGTGTTTTCGAAATTTTTACATTGAATCAAAATAAGTTTATGAGTTATTTTGTATTAAGTTTTCTCAAGATTTTCTAACAAATCAAAATCATTTAATCGACATTTACGGACAAAAACTAAAAAAACTTTAAAGTTTAAAAATAGCAGGAAAAAAGTCAAAATCTTTTGAGAAGTATACCATCTCTAGAGAATAGCCATATAAGTTTATTCGATGAAAACTTGAAGTTCCTACGGCTATTAATTTTTGAGTTATGGTGAAAAGAATTCGATTTTTCCAAAACCCAGTATGCCGTAAACTTTTCTCTATTTTTGGCGTTTTTCACAATTATTTTTAAAACTGTAGACGGAATTTAAATAAAAAATGACCTGTATATCACATCAACTGGACAAAATTTGATACCAGAAACACGCGAATCGATCGAACTATCGAACCAGTTTTTCTTTATTATCTTTAATATAATAATATCATCTTCGATATATTATATTGCAAGTTGAAAAAAATATGTCCAAGAGTATATAAATGAATGTTGTTGATGTTGTAAATTTATTGGTTTTAATTACAGTACGGCATATTCGATTTGAATCGTACAGGCGAGGCAGAGAAGGAAAAGCGCGGTTGTCTTGCAGCTAGTTTTACAAAACAGCGGCGCTGGATAGACATACTTACTCGTAAATATTTACACACTCCGACGACGACGACGACGACGACGACGCTGATTGACGTACGTGCAGTGTTCAAAATCGCATAAGGTTACCGACATAATAAAAGTGTATCCATATACGCACTCCGTGTTGGTGTGTAACAATACACTCAACACACATACAAACACACGCGCGCGTGTCTGCATTCGGGATTTATCTACACTTATATGAGTACTGAAATAGTGTACTCGATTGATACAATGAGATTCTCTGACGGCGTTCGAACACCACAAGGATCGCGGAGGCGCCGCGTTTGAACGAAAATCGTTTTCGTACAAAGGATTTTCTTTCCGACTTGTTTTAAAAGTCGACTCGTGGATTTTCGGGCTGGCGCGAGAGTCCGGTTTAAAATACAAACGAGACGTTTTCGTTTGTATTTTATACCTCATTATATGCGTTCTGGAAAACAAAGTAAACTGGTACATGGTAAAATTAGTCGAAAATTCCAGGAGTAAAATTGTATTTCAAAGTAATTTTAAACTTTTGGCGATGCCACTGGTCGGCCGGCATAGGAAAACAACATGTTTATGTTTATGTGTGCAATAATAATTGTAATGATAATAATTGTAAGATCAAAGCTGAACCAATTTTACCGGCAGGCACTGCGGCGAGGAGAATTTATTTTACGCTAATTGTGATGCTCATTAGGCTTCTCAAACACGGTCTCGTTACAACACCGAATGTTTAATCAGCTTTTCTTTTATTTTCACTCCGCGTTTGGAGTGGCCGGTTCTCGTATTATATACGTACACATAAGATTCGATACGTGTGCACGGGTACTCTACTCGGACGTGTTTCTTGCTTTTTTGTTTTTTTTTTCTACTGAAATTCAATATTTGTTTTGTGACGTGATGTACACACGACGAAGCGGCGCGCAACATTTATGAATACCGTTTTGCCCGAGAGACATTTGATTTTAAAACTCTCAAAAAAAAAATAAAAATAATTATGACTTTTCCATAGTTATTAACAGTCGGGAGCTCCGACATATTTTTTCTGAATATTCTGCAAGACGGTTTAATTTTAATGAAATCATAATTGGATTTCTCTTGCGGCGCTATTACGACGGCTATAGTGAATGGAATTTACATTTGACTATAGATAAACATATAATATTACCACCAGCAGCAGCCGATGCAGATTCAGTTATTATTATAGTCAATAATCCTAAAATTGAGATAATACGCCTTTTATAGGTTTGCGAACACTCCGCCGAGGTACGAATTTTCATTACGATCATTTGTACACGTATGATTAAATTTCAACTAAATTCAAAATCACCAAACACACGTTATGTCACTGCGTCACGTCCGTTAAATGTTAAATTAGTCGTTCCAGGGCATGTACCTACCATGTCTTCTCCTCCTGAAATAACACGTCAATTTTTCATTTATTTAAATGATAATTAGCTAATCCATATTCCATACGTCACGTTCGACCCGATTAATCATTTAATTCTATATTCATGTTAACTTTGAAGATGTACACATTTTTTCAAATTTAAAACCTTTGTTTAAACCAACATTATAACAATATATTACCCAATACGATTTAGAAAGTCATAATAATTATCTAAGTGATTTTAATTACTTTTTTCGTTCATTTTTAGCATAGACTCCACAGTGTTTTGTATTTGTCACGATGAAAACAAATTATTACATTCCGTTATTTATAAAAATAATTATCAACTTTTTACTTTTGAACGGGAGAACAATTTTAATTTTAAATCTTTGATAAGATTATTTTTCTCTAACGCGTTGTTATCTAAAATCAGCCGAATTACGTGTATCAGCGTTGTAAATATTTACATTTAAAGGTGTTTAATCGTCGAGTTTGCACAAAGTCTAAATAAGAAAAAAAAATATTACATAAAGTTTGCTCCGGCGAAACAGGGAAAGAGTAAACACGCCTTATTGATTGTCCTCATCTTCCGTTCAAACTTTAAATAATAATAATTGTTGTAGCCGGTTAACTCTGGTGTCCGTCGAACACTACATTTATAATATTAATAATTTATAGATATCGTCATTCCTAGATGGACGATTTTCTTTATTTAGATGCTGCTACAGCAGTGAATTCGGGCAATACGAGAATTAAAGAAGATAAATTTGAACTCCACGTGTATAGACATATAGACCTTAAAGAAAAAAACCTGCCACAATAATTCAAAACGATAAAGTACATTCGACATGCTAATAAACAAGCACACATTATTAACGCTGTAGTTACGTTTGACGTGGACCACTCAATGTGTAATATTAGGCCGTAAATTTAGCCAGTTTTTCGTAAAAAGTCTTATAACTGAAAGAAACTGACGAAAAACGACGAAAAATCTGCCCAATTTGTCGATTTTCGACAAAATTTATTGTGTTTTCATCGTATAACTTATTAGAACCAATCGTATTGAACTAGAATTGTTGCAAATATAAAATGCACTTTAAAATGTTAATCCGTCAACCTTTAGAAAAAAATGTTTAAAATGTGCTGCAAAATACTTTACTGGCCCTCTCAGCCATAAATGTCTGCCGTCTGCACAAACCTATGTTTAAACCTAAAAAAAAAAAAGTACTTGAGTTTCGCACTGAAATTTGAAACTTTTTCAAGTACTATTGTAGTGGTTATATACCTGATTTGTGTACTGTGCGGTACCGCTATATGTAAGTACATAAAATATAATATTTACACGATGATTCGTAGAACCCAATCTCGCCCATATAAATGCGCTGTATAATTGCATTATAAAAAATGTATAAAAACAATTCAACAATATCAATCAACTATATTTCATTCGAAACTTATATCTCATCTTTTCTATTTTTAACTTGGCCAATTCATCAATCCATACATACAATTTGATAGATTAGATTTTATTTATTTTATTTTATTCAATGTTAAAGAAATAAGTTTAAAGTTTTTAGGCTTGGGACGAGAACACTTTGGCTCCAATCATACTCGAAATGTCAATACTCGCCTTTTGGACATTTTTTTCGACGTAAACGAACGAGTGGATGTTTACGAAGACGTTTTTAAGACCTAGTAACACCTGTAGTGTGTACATTTTTAATATTTAAATGTCTCTTCGGAAACATTCAGTAACGTAATTTGTGTTTATAATTCAATACACATTGTAGACCGTGATTTCCAAAAATGTATTGACAAATTTCATTATAAAACACTTTCCACAGTCATCGCAGTCGCTTAAAAAGCGCACCAACAGTGTACTATAATACCTATATTATACGCATTGTATAATGATTTTGAAACTTTGCAACGATACGGTAAAATACACCGCAGAAAAAAAGATGGATAACGGTCACTATTCACAAATCGTTTATCATCGATTCCATACATCAACTTGCGCGTTTGATAAATTTATTTCCATAACCACGGTCACCTGTCGCCCGATCATCATTACGCTTTGATATTTATAGGTAGGTGCGACCATCAGTCACCAATGTTTTTCCTCTCTTTTTTCGTCCAAACTCTGCGATGTGCACTTAAAGTAACATTTATTAGAAGTCGATTTGTGCAGTATACACTATACAGACACCACGCCTATCGAAAGATAATATCGACTCGAGAAGAAACACGGTATTTTTTTCTATGCAAACTTTTTTTTTATCATCGCCTACCCGGAACGTCTCATAAACGTGCGCATTATGATTATAATTACACAACAATTATTGCGTTCGCAAACGAATCGATTACATATTGTAGTCGGCGATGAAAACTTGACGCCGAAAATTAACTATAAAAGTTTCCCCGCTGCAGTTGGCGAAAAATATTGAATCGCGGATATGTTTTTGTGTTTTGAGATTGTTCGGCGGAGAAAACTCGCAGCGAATGTATTACTCGAAAATTTTGAATTGACCCCCAGGGACGAAATTATAACTAGGTACGTTGAAATGAAAAAAAACAAAAGTAAAACAAACTTTCAGCGGCGGCGTGGTGCGTAGTGGTTTTTTCCTCTTCTAAATACTATACGTTTATATCGTTTGTTTTTGCGGAAAAAACAACAGCCATTTGAAACTGTCGAATTCCAACCGTAATACAAATGACTCGTATTATATTTCTTACAGAAAAAAAAAAAAAAAAAAAAAAACCGTTTTATTTAACGTGTGCGATAGGCCGCTCTATTTTAACGCGTCCGCTGCAGACGATCAATACGCGCAAACAAATAAATAGGTATATTAATATATTATTATCGTGCGTTTTTTTTTTTTTCTATGGAATAATACGCGGGCGAATGTTTCTAGTTAATGGAGTATTCAGCTGGACGTCTAAACAGCGTGGTGTACGAGCGTTTTGTTCTGGGCATGAATATCAGCGATGTAACGAACGCACAGTTAATTATTGTCAACCACCTCGGTCTCCGTGTACGCGTAACCGGGTCGCCCTAATTTGCATTTGGTGACAGTATCGCACCACCTAGTGTGTTTACCAGTCATTGTCAGATCATGTAAATATATCGCATTATAATACGTACGCGTGGAACACCGGGACGGTAAAAAAACAAAACAAAACGTATTACAATCAGTTATGTCCGACGCGTAGAATCCCCCACAACAACGTCCGACTGGTATCGTCGTGGTCAAGAAAAACCGGCCGACCGCGAGAATATCCACCCCTTCTCCAGTTCGCGTTCGCCCGCTTTGTTAACCAAAGCAGATTATAAATAAGTCGAGTGTATATTCTTAGTGATTAATTCACAAAGCCAGCAAATGTTCTAACAGCACTTTATTGTGTATGTTGTTAATCATCACTGTTTATGTGTCAGACTTGACGTTTTTCGTGCCCCTTCGAAGCACCGTTCTTATTAAACTAGCTGGTCATTTTTCATATCTAAAAGTTGTACGTAAAGCAGACGATATATTATATCGGCAGGTATGAAATAAATCATCGTTAAAAAAATAGTAATAATAATAATAATACGTTTTTTATGATTTTTAGATTTTGATTGAAACGAGAACATTTGAATGTTTTGATTTTTCTTATATGTATTTATTTTATTTTTTTTGTAAAATGTCGATAAAATAATTTTAGTTGGACGAAAATTCTTGAAAATTTAATACAAAGTTTTTCATACGCTGTTTTTACTTGTGTATCGAAATCTTAAAAGTCTTTTGTCATAGTTTTTTTTTTTTTTATAGCAGTTTAAAATTTAAATTTTGATAAAACTCGAGAAAATAACGAAATTGTGTCAATTTTTTATAATCAAAAATTCATACGACATACGATTTCAAAAAAATTATAATTTTATACGAAACAGTTTGAAAAATATAAGTATCATTTTATTTTTTTAACTGCCTACGTTTTTTGTTCAAAATAATAATTCGGCTCTCGAAATCTCGATGGCATACAAAAGATCTAACATATGTACTTGTAAGATCCTTTGTTTTATTTTTCCTTTTTTTTCAAACGCGCGTGTACCTATAATATTAATTAATAATTTAATTCACCCCGTGAGAACACTATTGCGAAACAGGTCCACTTAGAAAAGAAAGTTCCAATAGTATTATCGATTGCAGTGTAATATAATATGAACTATAATATTATATCAATACGTGTTCTCCGTCATTACACATAGATTATCTTGAGAAGCTTAAAAGTTATTATTGTCAATGTCTCGAAAAGGCATCGTCGGAATCGCATTACAGTTCACAGCACTTTTGTTCTCAAGAATTTCTAGTTGGATATCACAACACTGCTATAACTAGCTGATACCACAATACCACATCGAGGGATAAGTAATGTCGTCTGAAATTCATACGTAATACGTATACATTCACACAAACAAAACTCATGTTAAACGTGTCGTGCCACTTAAAAGTATACAATTTCATAAAATTAAATTCACGAAACGTATTGCTGTAGATATTCACACAACAAAATGTACGACTATTACATATTTTTACTACATTTTAATCGCAGTAAAATAATGATAACTATTGTCTAGCCCAACTACTTTCGCAACTTTTTAAATTAAACACGATTTAAAACGATTGATCATTTGTAAATAATATATAAGAGAGGATTTTCCAAAATTCAACCCCTAAGGGGTTAGAAGGGGTAAAATGTGTTAAAAATGGAAAACTGTTTTTCTCGATCGGATTTTTTTGAAACTTAGTATATATAGTAATGAAAAATCCACTAACTTATTTTTCAAAATTCAACCCCTAAGGGGGTTAAAAAGGGGTTGAAAATGAAGAACGTTATATCTCCCTCATACCGGGAAAAAAGGGTTTTCACGGGCTAGATTTTGAGATGCAACGATCGGCGAGCACGTGGCAATTTGCATTTTATATAAATAAATTTGATTATGTCATCAAAAAACCCAAAGATCTTTACCAAAAGGCATTGATTTTGCAATATCATATTATACGTAACTTTTACCGAAATCGCGTGCACGCGATGAACAATAGAACGAATACAATAGAACTTTTTTCATTGGGCGGTCGAATACGATCGCAGCCAAATCTATCGTCATTGGTCGATAAGCTCGATGACGCATACAATTAAAACGAAAACCCGACGATGTTTACCAAAAGGAATGGATTTTGCAACGTCATAATATATTATAACATAACTTTTACCGACATTGCGTGCGTGCGCGCTCCATTCCTCTTTCAATCATAGACGCCTTTCCAACATACTTACTAGTAGTTAGTTATTTTTTATACTACAAAATTCACTAGAAATATATGGCAAAACAATGTTTGTCGGGTAAGCTAGTATTGTATATTTTTACTATTTGTAACCAGGCTATATAGCAAATAACTTTTAAAAATACTCAACAAAATTAAGGATTGTTTTTTTTTTTTTTTTATATAACTACACTGTCTCTACCAGAAATATTAAAATATCTTTATCGAGAATAATACTTAAAAAACAAATGCAGTCGGTTGTCGTTTCCGGTGTACGTTTTTACTTTTTTAACTTTAAGTACTATTTTTATTCTTTTTTAAAGCCTTCATTGAAATTCATAGTTAGAATAGAATAAGATAGGATAAAAAGTACCATAATACAGATGAAGACATAATTTAAATAATTTAGGTCAGTTATTTAATAAGTATTCAACCGGAAAAATGCATAAGTACGCACATACAAATAATGAAACAAATAAAACAAAGAACAATACAAATAATACATGGCTCGAGTCATTCAATACAATTCGTTTTTTAGGTAATGTATTTTTTACTGTAGATTCGGTAAATTAATTTCTCCTACCTATTAAAATTAGAAAAATTTAATTTTTTTTTTCAGTTTTACGAAACTTAATATTGTGTTCATCGCTCCATTATAACAAGTAATATCCCGAATCGAGTGATCATTTGACAAATGCCATCATTGGTAGAAAACATGACGATAACAATCAAGACAACTTAAGTATAAATTAAACGGAGTAAGTAATATTTTCAATACAAACTAACTGTAATAGAACGCTATTAGACGGTGCAATTTCAACAATAAATCTAAAAGCCATGAGTTTGCGCTACTATCTACTTGGAATTAAATAAACAGCCACTGGCTAACTTAGACAGAACCACAAAATGACTGCTAGTAAATATTTCTATTATCATTTGAGACTATTTACACTCAGTAAAATCAAATCAAACGTTAAGACCTTTAGTTTTAACTTTTAAAGTTTACCAAATGTTCAAATTAAATTCCATCTTAACCATTAGGTAGGTATGTGAACTCAATAGTATTTCACAACTCAATAAATTTTAAAAATAAACACGCTTTTAAAAAAAAATAGTAGTAAGATAAAAATACGATAATAAGATAAAAAATAAAAGACTATAAAATATAATTAACTAAAGATCACAACCATCTAGATAAATCGATTTTTTTCAAGAAGTAGACTTTTAAAATTCACTTCTATGTCGATAGTAAATAAAGTTTGCTCACTCGATGGATGTGATTGAATTTTTATCAAGTTTTTAGCATAATAGAAGAAATATTAGCATCAGTTTTCCATTTTTATAAAAAATAAAAGATTGCACTATCAACATTAACTGTTGGAGAATAGTTGACTATTACTTTCTGAATCAGATTAGATTACAAACGAGTAACGCGAACATTTTTCAAAATAATCATAAAATATTTTAACTATATTTTTTACGAAGGTAACCTTGATTCAAATATATAAGCAACACTCGTTGTATAGTTTTATATGAAAATGTAAAGAATAAATACGCGACAATGTGACGATATGAGTGTTTCAAAACTCGGTACATTTGAGAAAAACCTTTAGCTGCAAAAATTTTGCAGATTTTTCGTATTTTTATAAAATTTCAGCAAAATTTGATTTGTTTTTCACGCACGACTTTCAAACTGTTGGAAAACTCGAAAAATTACCTCTTTGAAGTACCAACTAGATACAATTTGCTACCAAAAACCAATGCTAAAGTTGAAAATCGGACTTTTTTTTTGTGTACTTCACGATAAGTACACACGCACAAAAAAAATTAAAAACACACGTCATTGTAAAATCAATAGATAACTCGTCTCACTCAGAATTTAAAATTAATCGATTATTTAAAAATAATTAAATTTGTTCAAATACAACCTTAAACTAAACACATACCAGTCCAAATAGTTATCGCAAAATAAGTTTGTTTTGTCGAAATCGACTTTTTGTTAATTTAGAAATTACGTATAATTTATTAAAACATTTATTTTTTTTTAACAACACAGTATTATGCTTGCAAAACTAATCTAAATTTTCATCTCTGACGTAGTTATACCTGAAAAAAGTATGTCCTATGTAATTTTTCATGACCCGGCGAATCGTTTTTTTAGCGTTGCCGTATGTCAATTGTTAGAGATTATGTTTAAGTACTTGCAAGAAAATACAATTTTTGAGAACATACATTATTTACTGTCAACAAACAAACGAATAAATGATTGAATAAAAAATCTTTCACGAAATTGAAAAGAATTGCAAAAAATGTTGAATAATTTGTCAGCAGTTTACTATTAAAGTGGTCAAAACCAAACATTGAATTTCTAAACAGTAACCTGCACGATATAATGCAAACTCCAGAACGTAATGTGTTACAAAAACAATAGTAAGAAAAATTTTTATTTTTCTTTGAATTACTTGCCCACTACATTTCTTGTCTAATCATTTTTATCGCGTAAACGTGTTATCATTTATATTGTATACTATTTTAAAACTAATTTTAATCTTTATATTTTTTTTAACTTCAAAATAAAATTAATCAGGTTACTCAACATTCGGTGATTTATAAACACAGGCATACGTAAGATTTTTTTTTTTACTGTACGCGTGGAGGACAAAAGTATTTTTGGAAAGAAAAATCGCTTGCTTATTTTCTCAAATAAATGTAAATTCAATAAGACATCACATTCAAGCCATTATGAATAGAACATGGGTAAAAATAGTATTCAAAAGTTATGATTTTTATTGGTCAACTTATTGCTCGTATTTGACTAATCGCCAGTTAATACGATCGAAAAATATAATATATATAATTATGACAAAATCAAATTGTACACATATTGTTGATCGATTTAAGAAAAATACTATTCTTTTATATAATTTATGTTCAAGGTTTTCTAAATAATAATAATCTTCGTTTATTTTATTTATGCAGTATGAAGAATGTTTGATCTGATAGCCTCCTGAATGTTTGAGAACCACTGCCGGTGTGGTTGTATGTTCCTTGTTGTGTTCGTTTACGCATTCAAACATAGACATTCGATTCCAAACGCCTAAACTGTCCGGTATTTAATAATCATCATAGTATTATAAGTATTTTTAATTTAAATTAATTATATAATATATTTTTTGAGTTCGTCTACAGATCAGAATGCGTTTATTATCTGATCCAGATGAAAAATCGGTGAGTTGAACGTGTTGAGATTTCTTCTCGTAGAATATTCTATGACCTAGAAAATTATTATTTAGAGTATTACAATAATTGCTTAGTAAAACGAATGATTTTGATTTTCATAGGATAATTATTATTATTATCTCGTTATTTTTCATAATTCTTTCTTTGATCGTACAGGGTCATTTTTTTTCTGGTGGTTTCATACAATATTTTAATTACTTGTAGAAAGTATACTTAGGTACTACAAGCTACGCGAATTAAAAAGATACAGAAACCGAGTATGATTTGTATTTTTCTTCGCAATATTCTCGGACTGGAT
Source organism: Drepanosiphum platanoidis (assembly GCA_948098885.1). NCBI lineage: Eukaryota > Metazoa > Arthropoda > Insecta > Hemiptera > Aphididae > Drepanosiphum > Drepanosiphum platanoidis. The sequence goes on along the minus strand of OX402532.1, from coordinate 23,920,323 downwards.
GGCGAAGAAATGACAGCTAGTAAAACATACTTCGGACCTTGTTTTAATCATTATAAAACGAACAGCTATATCATCGGTACAAATTGTTAGATGTTGAGAAATTTTAGCATGGTTGTTTTATAACTTTCGTTATAGTTTGACAAATTGTAGCCTGTGGGCGCTTACAAAAATAATGGTTACTCGAAGCTCATGACTTTTGAAAAATTCTATTGTTAAATTATTTAATTTGAATACATGTATGTTGTAGTTATATTTTAAATCGAAAACTGTGAGGAGTTCGTAAATAATATCGTTGTTCAACTTTAACGATTTAAAAGAAATTAAAGTTTAAACATGAGTAAATAGAATTAATTTTTAATACTATCAAGACATTTTTAATTTAGTTTGAATATTGTAATAGAAATAATCTTGAGTTTGACCCGAGTTTCAAACCATGGATACCTATATTATTTCTCGATTGAATGTAAAAGGAAATATATAACCAAAGTTGGAAGGTATTTAATAAGTTAGTTCTCTCTCTCTCTATATATATATATATATATATTATATATTTATGTATATATATTTCCTAAAAGTTTATCCTCTGTGATATTAAATTTTAATTATTATAGGTGCCTTCTATATTTTCAAAATATTAATTGGGATCGAAAAGGAAAAAAATGTCGTATTCATGAAATAAAAGTACCTGCCGAGTGATATAAATCATTATCATTTTACATTAAACCTCATTATAACTCTTATATTATTAATCAACACTAAGAGATAACAATAAGACACAATGTAATATATACGAGTAAACCAATTCTATGAGATACAAATGTTTCACAAAAACAAAACTATGTTTACCTTTCATTGACGAGAGCAAACAGCCGGAATCCGCGTATACGGGTTGAATCCCAAAGGATTTAATTCAAACTCCATTGTTTCAACGCAGAAATATTTATTCCAACAGACATTTTGTACAAATACATTTAGATATTTAGATGCCTACGAATAATCTTGTGAATAATAATAAAAAAATATTTTTATGGCTTATGATGTTCTTCGCAACGATCGGTTTTCAAAGTTTTGATTTAAGACCGTCTAGTTTCGAATAGTAGTCGTACTATGCGAAGTACTCGTCGTCGTAATGATTACAAATTGTTGAATAATTTTTCGGTTTTTATACGAAACGGTGAAACGATAATTTTTATAATTCTATGGCATAATTTTAATCGCTGTATTTTAATATTTATAATATATTGTAAGCACGTATCTACCGATTGCGTACCTGTAATTGAAACGGCGTTTTTTTAACCGAGTTATGCGTTGAGTTATCTCATTTCGTTTAAATAATTAATTTACATAAATTACTTAAGTATTGAAAACGTTACTTCGTCAAAATTCTAGTTGTTTTTTTAATGTAATTTGATAACTCAAAATCAGACGCTATTTACGATTGGCCCAATACCGATAATATATCTCACATTGTATTTTGACGAAACTGCAACGTCGTTCTCTAGAGCGTAACACACGTTTTACTATTGATATGCCAGCCCCTTTTTAGATGAACAAACTAGAAACCGAAATAAACGATTGAAAAATCGAAAAATCTCGAAAAACTCATATTTATTATACCTACAATTGATAATAATTGTTGAATTATAATATACTGACATAATTTATTGTACCTCTTTCGTTTAAAATATATTCATTGTCCTATCGTTGTGACATTTAGAACATGTTATGATTTTAACTTGCACTGAACAAATTTATCTAATATTACCGAATAAAAATTGTGCTCTCGATAAACAAACAATACCCGACAGATATATTTTTATTTCAGTAGAACTTGTTCAATGTGTATTATGTATTTGACGCATTACAATAAAACAATATTATTTGTTTCAGAAAGTCCCAAAGTCCATATGGCCCATAACACTCAACGTGTTATGTGAACGTCTTAACTATTACGGATTCAGAAGTGAGTCGAAAATATTATAATTAGTAAATTTATAATCTAATTTTACATTATATTATTATGTTGTCGAAATTATTTGTTTTCAGCCATCTTAGTATTGTACCTGACGACAATATTAAATTTTAACGAAAACTCATCGACAATAATATATTACTGTTTCACATTTCTGTCGTACATCATGTCGTTAACTGGTGCGATCCTAGCAGATTCTTATTGGGGAAAATTCAAGTACTAAATATAAATAACATTTTTTAAAAAAAAAACCACTCATTATTACTTAATGTCGTCGCTAATATATTTATTTACTTCAGAGGAGATTCTATATCAACTACACACTACAAGTTACAACAATTAAATGAACATGAATATTTGAAATCATCAGTGATTCAAAAATCAACACTACTCGTATAATGGCCTAAGCTATTTGATTTTTTTTTATTTTAACTAACTTTCCCATAATTTGTTTAAAGAAATAATACCCATAAATTTGTACTAAAATCATAAAGTTAATCTTCATTGAGTATAGCTTTAGATCGTGTTGATTTATGTGTAACCATGGTTACATTTTTAGAGTGCTCTTAGAAGTTTAATGTGTAAAAAAAGTTTTGATGGATTATCTGGTCATACCCAGGAGAGAGAATGAACGAAAAAAGTAGTGGATATAAAATCTCCTAAAGAATATTATTATTGGCTTATTTTCTAATGTGATATTTTCTTTAGGACAATAATACGACTATCAACAGTATATGCCTTGGGAAGTTTAATACTCACCGGCTCATCGATGACAAATATGTTAAGCCTCAGAGTACAACAGTTAATAAACTAATACAATTATTTTTAATTAAGTTTCAGTGTCGTATCACAAAGTATGAAATCACACGGTTCCAAAATGTTCGGTTAACCTAATTTCAATTAGATTTTTATGTAAATGTATAACAATACAGAAAAAATGATTTTTATCATTTAATAATAACCCGTTAGATTTCATTATCAGATATTTTCGATATTCTAATGTTTTACAATTAAAACCAACTGGTTTGGGAACTTGTCTAATACCAGAATATGCGAAAATAAATTGCATTCATTACGTAAGAAATTTTAATACGAAACTTTGTTTGACTATACACCAAATATACATAAAACTTACGTGTTAACTGGCAAATTTTACGATAGAATAATAATTTGAACTAACGTGAAACGTGTTTCAGGATTTTTTTTTTTTCAACAAGACGTCAGGTACAAATACTATGTGTTTAAATCATATAAATATTAAACTCGCACCGTGTGAAAACTAATGGAATAGGACGCTGAAACGTTTAGTTTTGAATCTCGGCGGAGAATTTTGAAACGACGCCTGTTTCGCCGTGGAAGATGGCGTGACTTAAAAATTATGCTCGATTTACTTTTCAGAATTACCGCTCTTCTCGGGTTGTTTTTGATTTCTGTCGGCACAGGTGGAATAAAACCATGCATTTTCGCCTTTGGGGGCGATCAATTTCAGTTACCCCTACAAGCCGAGCAGTTGCAGCGCTTTATTATAAAATTCATGACTGCCGAAAGTTTCGGTACGTTGGCATCGTCGCTCTTAACGCCCTCGCTGAGAAATAATGTACACTGTTTCGGGGAAAACACTTGCTATCCGTTGGCGTTTGGAGTGCCAGCTGCGTTGATGTTGATCGCCATCGGTAAACAGTTAGGACAAACTTTTGCAATAAAAAATTGTATTGTATGTAATGTGTACGACCAACAGTGTCTCTAACGGAATTTTACAGTGACATTCGTTTTGGGTAAAAATACGTACGTAAAGCGAAAACCCAGGAACAACGTCATCGTCAGAACGATTGGTTGCGCGATTGTGAGTGCCCCGTTGTTGTCGTTCAGCGGGGAAAACAAGTGTTTTTTATACTTTCGTTGTTTTTTAAGTACGCGTGGCGCAAAAACTTCTCCACGTCCTGTCCACAAGATACGCATTGGCTCGACCGCGCCAGGGACGAGTACACCGACACCGAGATATCGGAAACGAAAGCGGCGCTGAACGTGATCGCCGTGTTCACGGCGTATCCAATGTATTGGGCGCTGTACGAACAAGTGAGTTCGAAACGGAATCTCGGTAATTCTATTTATTTCCCGTAATGGATAGTAGATTAATAACATACTTTAATGTCCGATTGAAAAGTCCTATATTAAACGATAAAAGTAACAAATTACTTTTATACAATTTTGATTGCTTCGTTTCATAATATATTTTAATCGACATCATCGCGTGTTGTAGCCTCGTAAGTTATAACATAATACGTTTAACAATAGCTAATAATAATAATAATAAAAGGATGAGTTGTAACTCATCAGTCTTGTATGACTCATATGAGTTACACGTGATTGATATTGTTGGATTGTTCTTATAAATTTGAAATCAATATAGAATTAGATTTAGAAAAATTATTCTGAGTTTAAAATCTACAGAACAATCGGCCTCTATTTCTATTTTCTTTTAACTAATGTTGTCTAATAAAAATTTGTAAAATTACTCGATTTCGTCAAAATTTATTTTTATTTTTCTACCGCTAAAAAAATAATTTATGTCTTTCTTTTTTTTTTTCTACTAGAAAGAGTAACTTATGTAGAATCTTATATAACATTTTCAAACCCTTAGTATTTAAATTTAAAATTTAAAATGTATGAATTTTTAACGACAAAAAGTTTGCGGATATTCATGATTTTATCAACATTTTAAATTTAAACGCTTATAAAAAAAAAATCGCACGAGCAGATTTTCAATATTTTTCTGTATAAGTTAGAACAATGTACGAGAAACTTTATATTCTATTTTCAAGACAATTTTCCCGCCAAAATTATGAAGTAGACATTTTACTAAAGAAAACTTCCACAATTTCAAATACCTATTAAAAACATATCAAAATCCTAAGAAAATCTCTAATACTTTTAATGATGATGTTTGGACCAAATCTTTTAGTCTAAATAATCGTGTACACAGACGTAACAAATTAAAAACTAAAAAAATACACACAGCATAGCAAAACCAATAGATTCACGGTTTCATCCGGACAAAACAGATGTTTTTCTAACTGCACGAAAATGTGATTCAAAATATAGTTAAATACTTTTCGGTCACCCAAAATATCGGGGAGTATTTTATTCAAATTCGCCTTTACATACTCGAAATTTCAAGTCCAGCTCGTCGACTGCGAGTTTATAAAATATAATATCACCATATTAAGAAATATCAACGACGTTAACTTTCACTGTGAGTTAATTTTTATTCATTCCAACTACCCTGCAATATTATGCCCGGGTTCCATCCGGGGTTGCCAAGAATTGGCTTTACAAACACAGTGGATAAAGATGAGACTTCGCGATGATCAAACGCCACTGTCCCGCGTGTTTGTCGTTTTGTTCTGCAGTGTTCCTGGTGGACGTTACAGGCCACGCTGATGGACGGTCGTTTGGGATTTATGGACTGGGCGATAAAACCCGATCAAATGCAGACGATAACTCTGTTTCTCAGATTGTTATTATTCTTTCTATTCGACAGTATCTTCGACCCGCTGTTGGCAAGTGTCGGCGTCCGGAAACCGTTACAGAAAATCACGGTCAGCAGCTGTCTAGTTGTCGTGGCTTTTATTTTCGCCGCTCTGGTGCAGTTTAAAATTCTAGTAAGACGCCGTCGGTCACGTCAATTTGATTGGTTTATTTTGTTTTTGTTTTTTGTACGCAAAACAACAACAATAACGTCTCATTGTTCTCGAAGGGAAACGATGTAATTATAACATCTGGAGAAGGTCGTCTCAACATTTACAACGGATTCAACTGCAACGTCACGTTACATTCGCCGCCGTTGCATGTACATAGAGTAGACGCTCTGGAAATGATCAATGTCACCTATGCGCCAGCGTCGCAAGAAGATATTGTCAAAATCACATTACAACTCGACCCCGCGTGCCCTTTTGCTCCCGAAACGACAGAACTGAGTACCACCGTAACCATCATTAAAGGAAAAGTAAATGCCTTCTCTAAATTTATCGACATTGCGTAATATACATGGTATATATTTTTGAAACATTTTAACACGAGATAAAATGTTTTCTAAAATCGATCCTTCGTCGAAGTACCCAAAATATCTTTAAACAGCATCGTATCTACAACTTAATTTCCTGGTTTTTAACTTTCATTTAATTGCAGGAGGTTTCGTATTATTTTACACGTTTGAATGAGAACACAATCGCCTTGAACCTCGTTGGCGAGAACGATAATTTAATAAGAGACAAATATGGAAATCCGAAATTGAGGTTGTTATTTTATAAAACTATTGTTTATATTATATTACCGCAGTGCGTATGTTTAAGTAAAACAATCAATTTTTCAGAATGTTATTCGACTACAGTGTAGAGTTCGATGATAATATTCGTTTCATGAGTGCACACAACAACTCGTATCCATTTCGATCGTTTCGAGAAATGGACTTTACTTCGATGAGAGTAGGAATGTGAGTATATATTTTTCCTAAATCGTAGCTATGAACAATAACGCGACTATTGAGTGACAAAGTTTTTAATTTTTTCGACAGGTATAATTTACTTTGGAACGCTAAAAAGTTTCCCAAGTCCATTAAGTTATCGTCTGCTACATTCTATACGTTGATTTTACAAAAAAATGGCTATCAAATGGTAAAAATTAATTATTTTATTGATCCGTGAAATATTATTATTATTATTATTTCTCGTATAATAAACAATTTATATACACCAAGTAATGTTTATAGGATGCCAAACTATTCTCTAAGTACAAGGGCAACAATGTTCATTTACTTTGGCAACTTCCTCAATATTTTTGCTTGATCGTAGCCGAAATCATTTTTATTGTCACCAGTTTAGAATTTTCATTCACTGAGGTATATGAAATATAATTCTAATGTCAATAAAAAGCTTATTTGATCAATGTTTTATGTCTAATCGATCGTATTATATTTTTCGAAGTTGATACGTAGTGATATTTTTTAAGTATTATACTTTAATATAATATTAAATTCGAAATTTTTTATTAAATTAATATATTCATATTTTTTTTAACACTTTAGGCTCCGATTAATTTAAAGTCATTCATATCAGCGTTTGATGTACTAACAGTGGCGATTGGAAATTTGTTCGTCGTTATCATATCAGCGTTGCCGATTGAAAATCAAGTAATCGTCTCAATTCAATGTAAAATATTTAAACGTTGTGAATTAATTTGTTTATTATAATTTAGGCGAACGAATATCTATTGTACTCTGGTCTAATGTGCATCAATACACTGTTGTTCGCTTATTTCAGTGTCGTTTATCGAAGTAATAATATTTACAAAATTGACAATAAACGAGAATACGAAAACAGTAAAGAAGAAAATACCATTTAGTAAGATATTTCTTTCAATACATTTAACTGGACAAAATTCGAATAATTTATTAATATCTTGAATATTTTAATGTCATATACGTCATAATAGTTATGACAGTAAATAATATTCATTATAACTAATTTTAATACATTGTTACAGATAATCCCTGTTGTTGTTATTATTTATCCTAAGTTAATTCGTGTAACGGTTTTATTTAAAATAACGTTAAAAAAAATATGTTAAAATCAAATAGTATTTTTCAATTCAAATATTATTTCACACTCGAAACAATTTTTTTTTAATAATTAAAATCAATGTTTTATTAATATTGTTTTTTCGATGGATCCTACTGGACTTTTACAGAATAGATGAAATATTCATAAATAATATTTCAGGTGACTAAGTTTTAATTATTTAATATTAAAATTACTAATTTCATGACATTTACATGTGCTAAAAAGTATAATTATTTAGTTATACGTAGAACTTTGTGTGGAATATTAGTTACAAGTTCACCAACAATAGTGACATTGGTAACCGAAGATAATACAGTAACTACAAGTTATAACGTTTACCATTTCCACGGTAGTGGTTTTACGTAATGAAAATAATTTGTAACCTATTATTATATCTTAAGTTGTTCATACGTCACATGTGAAATTTAATGTATGCATTTTGACAGTGACAGAATTATTTTCTTAAAAATTGAACACATTTTTTATACTCATTAAATTAATATTTAATTGTGTGAATTCAACGTCAAACACTAGATTTTATACTTTCAAAATTGGCCTAAAAATTAAAACTATTAATTATTTTAGAAAAAATATGTACCATAGTATCTAAGTGTAATAAAAATTGACTTACTGGCTCAGAATTTTGTTGGAAAAACATATAGCTAGTGATTAAGTATAATTTCCAATTAACTGTTTGAAAAATAAATATTAATTTATAATTTTATCACTGATATTTATGAATGAAAATTGCCTTTTATTTTATTTGTTACTAGAAGTAATCTAAAATGTATAAATTTCATTACTGACTATGAATAATCCCCCTCCTCACCCCATTAAATTTACCACAGAATAGTATTAATTGTCCTTCATTGTTTTGTTTCTGAGATATGAAACATAAACATTTGTGGAACATCCATCAACAAGGGCATAATTTAAGAATATATATTTCGTACGGACGATTCTGTTACAGCCGTAAAATATTCATATAATTTGTTTGAAAAAATAATTATTAATTGTTACTCGCGGTTATTGATATTGGTTGAAATAATAATCGATAAATGTCAAAATAATTGTCACTCAAACAATATACTCGTACATTTTACAAATAGTACACTATGTGTGTTAATCAGAGATAAACATTGACATACAATTACGAATAGTTAAAAAAAAAAGCTATTTATACGTATAGCAATGTAATAAATAAACCATAATAATGAAATTCGTGCGGAATATTTAGATTGAAAAAACCAACAAGGATTAAAACTCGATAATTATTTTAATAATATTATTCATAATTATTAGGATTATTAAGGGTCTTGAATTATTCATTATGTCTGTCCGTATAAACTGCAGGTGACATAAAATCGTGAGTATACACTTTTAGCGGAGATCAATTCCACTTGCTCAAAAAAAACAAGAGCAATTGCAAGTTGTAACATTTTATCTTAAAATATATAATAGCTGTCCACGTCACAGACACGCGTTAGCATCGTAAACTTTGACGTCGTAAGTTGAGATAAAACGCGAGTTGGTAGTTTTGAGGAAAGAACACGTGTTTTCTTATATAAAAACAATATTAATCGTTGCAGATCGCGAGTGAAACTTTTCCGAATGATTGTAGTAGAAATCACTTTGAACAGGTCTTAAATAAAGGAGCTAGGTACTACATCTAATAACTAAATTCTATAGTTAAAACCATTTTAACAAAAGTGTAATTATTTTTATTAAAATGTTTGAAAACAATGCCTAATTTTCACGTTTCTACCGACGAATTAGATTATCGGACTAGATTATAATATGTAGTAAAACCCTCCGTTGTTTTCTAATGTGGTTATCCCTGTGTCTATTCAGCCTTACATAACCCCCGATTTCGGTGAATTTTATAGCCGTTATAAAGCTCACTGCGGTTGTTTATTAATTGTGTCATTGTATCGTTTATTTTCGCGACTCTACTATAATTATAAATTTCGGTAAGGTTTGTTTATTGAACGTTGTGCGTTGAAAAATACTTCATTGTTATATTTTTGAACGTAACACGTGAACCGATTAGTATATTAAAATTAAATATTGGACTTATCGATATAATTTATGTATTAATACATGTCTAGGCACTCGACTCTCCCGATATAATACAAGAGAAATATTGGATATTAGCTGAAGAAGGGGACGATAGCAAACAAGTAGGCACTTCAATTCGTTTTTAAACGGTAATAACAGTACTGCGTAATACACCGTCCGGAGAAAGTCGTTTTAATATTAATAACTGCAGTTCACGATGGTTGCAAGTATGGATCGTGTACGTCTCTTTGAAATGGTTTTATGTTAGTTCTGTGTCAAATCTCAACAGAAAACACCGTTGCGATCGCATTTCTTTTCGTCCCAACGTGCACTTTTCCCCTTGAAGATCCCGAACTGAACGCAACCGTGACAGAGCTCTAGGAAAATATTAATAAATATACTGGTTGGTAAATACGTTAAACTCATAAAAATCACAATTTCACTGTTAAAATATTCAGCTATAAATATGATTTTTAAATGATTTTGTTTTTTTGTTCACGAATACATTTAAAATGAAATAATAGTCGTATTTTAATTAAAATAAGCTCTCCAAAAACACGATATGAATAATTATCATCAGTAATTACAAAATGTGATACATAGGTACATTTAGGATGTTCTTGATTATTTATCTGTATTGTTATTAATTATCATTATCCATATTCTTGAGTCATATAATTTAATTCAAATATACAGTAAAATTATTTTATAATTATACTTAATTTAAACATATTAGATATAATTATAATAATAATATTACTTTTAAAACTTAATATACTTATATATTTATATTTGATATACATTTTAATATCAATGAAATAATTAATAAGTCATAATATTAAATTGTTTAACTATTTCACTAACTTACCTATCTTAATTTCTCAAAACTGCCCGTTGACTAACTAGGGCAACCTATATTACTATTAAGTGTAATATTTATGCTTTAAATATTACACTGTTTGTGCTTTGAATAACAGTTTCTGCCAATTAAGTCATCTTTTCACATCTCAGCACGCTAACCACAAGAATACAATTTTCCTACATAAATTATTCCTCAAATCAATTTGGGTTTATGGTATTCAGGTATAGGAAGCGACTAAATTTTCTTACATTGAAAAAATGGAAATATTTCAATCTAAAAGCCTCCAACACATAACTAAAGATCCCTACTATGTTTCAAATAACAACACCCTCCATAAAGATCTCCATCCCAACTGTCCAAAACATCGTCGAAATGTTCTATTAACGTCTACACTCTAATATGCACAACCATTGCAATCCCCTAATATCCAAACTATACGTTAACAGTACTCCAGGAAATCCCAAAAGGCGTGAAATGATGTCTTGATCTCTTGAATGATTGAATTCTACAAGCCCACGTCATGAAGTTCCATCTATGGATAACTCATTCATTCAAGACTGCAAGACTATACCAATAATTTATTAATTATACTTTTTATTTTTTTTTTTTCATGTTTTCATTTTGCCCAACATTGTTAACTTGGTGTAAAAAATAATTTATGATTATATATTTTCAAACAAAAACGAATTGTAAACACATTTCACACTTATTGTTGTGCATTTTTTTTTTCTTTACGTTTATATTTGAAGTAATTATAGCATTTTATTTTTTACTCATTTACTAAATTTTACTTTATTGACTTGTAAGAAATGACATTCTATTTTGTCTATACAATTTCCTAATTTTAAATTTGTTGTCAGTGCAGTCAATGAGTCAACTGAATATTTATCGTGATAAAGCACAATATTATATTTTAATCAAATAACAAACATTTTAATTGTACGAATACGCTCACACGAATGAAAATTAGGTGCATGTACGTCAAACGAACGAGGTTGCAAGACCTTGCTATGTTCGAACCGAGTCATTCAGTCCTAAACACCACAACTATTCGGAAGTTATTTAATTATAATATCGAATAAAATTTATTTTTGTTTTCAGTATTTTCAGTCCAACATGATGGATTTAATATCTGAATCCGAAGAAAAATTGGTGAGTTGATTAAAATTAAATATTTAATTGTAAAACTATTACAATTTTATTTAAGTAGAATGACTTACTTTGCATTTTAACTTCTAAAAATCAAAAATTCCTAAATAAATAAATTTTTAAAACTTTAAACCAGTGTACGTATTTATGAATTAAAATGAGTCGTAATTATATTTAGTTACGAAAAGTCTATAAACATATTATAAATCAGTTATCAAACTGTTTGTGTTTTTTTAACGACTTACTAACTAATACTAACACTTGATACGGTTATCTAACTGAAAATATCTTCCATCCTGTATTTTATTACGTCTAAGTTTTAACATAATATTTTTTAAACAAAATTTTATCGCATTTCCCTTATTATTATTAATTATTTCTATAGAATTGAATTTTTAAAAGACAAACATTTCAATTCAAAACAAACTCGTATTATTATAATTATAACATTTTCTAAAAACCTACGACGCTCAATTTATAATGATCTTATTAATATATTTATTCATTTTTGTAATAATATATTGAATAATATTATTCATTTGGATGCGATTATTATTTTACTTTCAATACGAGAAAATATTTTCGATTTGACTTAAGCCTATTAAAAAAAAAAAAAACGTTTAAACTAAAAACAACTTTATTAGGAATAATGATCATTCAGATTCTTTTTAGTTTATAATTGTATACACATTTTGTATCATTCATTTATCGGGTAAATAATTTTTAAATATTATTTATGTGTAAATTATCTAAATTAATGATTTTATAAAAAATTTAAAAATCAATAAAATATCATTTCACCGTCAAATTCTGAACCATATACAACGTATAGCTCTAAACTTTCATTATTTTAAAATAATATGCAATATATGTTCACACATTATGAAAACATTTGTGGTCATATGAGTAGATACGAAGACTAAGTAACAATAAGTTACTAATTACTTTCGTTTTGTAATAGAACAATGAAAGAATGAAAATTGCTTTCATCTATTTCGGTCTTTTAAGGTGAGTTTATGAATATTATTATTATGCTGTATTAATTTTATAACTTTCGTGTCCATTTTTGTTCATAAATAACGAATTTTAATACGATTTGGTTCATATTAAAATGAATACATCATGTTTTTGATTTGTTTACAATTGTTTACAATGCGTTATACACACAATAGCCATACAATTTTCTTGATAATGTTAAAAAAAATTAGATATTAATTACGATATTTATCTTTATTCTGATCATGTAAATCCGAATACCGAATTTATCATTTAAATATTGTCTAATCGGAACGTCATCGAAAAACACAAAAAAATAGAATAAGACATTGAGATCGAACGTTTGTCTTTCACAATCAGTAAGGTATTCGAGTAAAAGTATTTAATTATTTTTAAGTACTCGAATACGTATATGGTAAATATTTTGTAACAGTGTTTGAAAGTATTTAAAAATGTATACCTTACAAAAAAAATATACACACACTGAATGCAAAATTAGTACGATCTTCAATTTCTCAATGCCAAAACAATTGTAAGAACTAGCTCAATATAACTATACGAACATTGAGCACTATGATAGATCAGTATAGATTAGTAATTATTTATAGCTGACTGCTTACGTTAATCATTTATAATTTATAAAATTCTTTTAAACAATATATCATGTTTAAGCTAATATATTATTATCTGTGTTTGCCAATGGAGCTAATTAAATTTATAACGATAAAATAATAAATTTAAAAAAACAGTAAATATATGATAGTTATTAATATATATTAATTTTATTGTATCAAAAATATATTATATAATATGTACTTACTTGTTATACTTACAAACTGATTTCTACATTGTATAAATAAATTAATGATTTTATTTATTTACTTGAACCTCATTACTTTGTGTTGTAGATATACCCAAAGTCTGTGTGGTTCATCGTAGTCAATGAGTTATGCGAACGATTTAACTATTACGGATTAAGAAGTAAGCGTACAATCGGAGTAACAGATATATTATCGTCAATACTAATCCCACTGATTTTCGGAACAATCTATTTTCAGCCGTCTTGGTGTTATATCTAACGGCAGTACTGAAGTTTAACGGAGATGATTCGACGATCATATATCACAGTTTTGTATTTCTAGCATACTTCATGCCTTTGTTCGGTGCAATCTTAGCTGATTCGTATTGGGGAAAATTCAAGTAAGTTTAAACGCAAGAATTAAAAAAAAAAAAAAAAAACAACGTATAACCAATCTGTTTACAAATTAGATTATTTATTGTTTAGAACGATTATACGATTATCAGTGGTTTATGTCTTGGGAAATATTATACTCACTGTTGCTTCGATGGCAGATATGTTGGTTCTCGACACTCAAAAGTAAGTTCTTTTTTTGATGATGCGTAAAGGTTAAATATTGCAATCTCAAATAAAATGTAATACTAGTTTAAATTGTACTCATGACTTTAACGTGGCCAAATGTTGAAGCCTCACGCTGTTGACACGTATTCGTCACGTTCCAGTGTTATTAATAATATTAAATAACGAGTTGTTTTTTTTTTTTTTAATTTTAGAATTATTGCTGTTCTCGGATTACTTTTAATCTCTATCGGTACCGGTGGAATAAAACCATGTGTTCTCGCCTTCGGCGGTGATCAATTCAAATTGCCTCAACAAGAAGTTCAACTACAACACTATATTACGCATTTCATAATCGCCATAAATGTCGGTTCATTGATATCGTCATTTTTGACGCCCGAACTGAGACACAACGTACACTGTTTTGGGAAAAACACGTGTTACCCTTTGGCGTTTGGTATACCAGCCTTGCTGATGTTGACCGCCATAGGTAATATGATTTTGTGTGACCCGACATTGAAAAGTTAAAAAAAAAAATTAAAAAACCGTATTTAGATGAATAATTATTATTGTTTTCAGTAATATTTTTTTCCGGAAAAAACATGTACATAAAAAAGAAGCCGGAACACAACGTCATTTCTAGAACGTTTGGCTGTATGTTTGTGAGTAATTTTTAGCACGTACAACTCGTTTAGATAAACTATTTGTTTTTTCTCAACTCAACTTCTTATTTGTTTCAATAGTATGCGTTGAGGAAAAAAATGTCCACATCGTGCAATTACGGCCATTGGCTCGACTACGCAAAACCCGCGTACACCGAAACCGAAATATCGGAAACGAAAACAGCTTTAAACGTAATTTTTGTTTTCATGGCGTATCCGGTATTTTGGGCTCTGTATGAACAACAAGTACGTACGACGAAGATCTACTGATCGACATTTATCTGTTTGCTTTTTACTTTTTAGTGATCATAATATGCCATAGGGTATTTAGTGTTTTGTAGGTAAAATATAATATGATTTTTTGCTTCTTCTTTTTTTTTTATCACTCAAATCGCAGATTTGAAATTCACAAAAAAAAATTAAACAACAAGCACAATACAACGCGGTGTTTAAGAGATAGATACTCGTATTAAATTAATTTGATCAAAATTGAAATATTTAGATTTTTGATGAGATTCTTGGTGACCGATATCGTTAATTATTCCATTGTAATAAATTGGTATAATACAATTATTTCATTATAATATCCAATTCTGTATTCGAAATGGGCTTGAATGGTCATATACTTTAGACGGCTGTCATTCATTGAAGATTTCAAGTAAAATTTCACTTTTTTTCAACGCACTAAATGAATGTAATAAAAGTATTGAAATTTTGACGTCACTTGAAATTCGCTGCTCGGGTATTAATCTCATCTCGTCATCCATCAAATAAGCCATTTGATTAAATTATATAATCCTATTGACACACACACAGGGTTCGAGATGGACGTTACAAGCGACACTAATGAACGGCCGTTTGGATTTCTTAAATTGGACAATCAAACCCGATCAAATGCAAACCCTGGTCCCATTCTTGGGATTATTACTACTATTTTTGTTCAACGTCGCGTTGTACCCGTTGCTCGCGAAGATCGGCATCCGAAGACCTCTACAAAAGCTGACGTTAAGTGGTTGTTTAGCGATCGTAGCGTTTATTTTCGCGGCTTTGCTACAATTTAAAATTTTTGTAAGACCGATGACTAAATCGCGTTTTCGTCAAAAATAATAAATTACGATTTTTTTTCCTCTCAAAGGGCAATAGTACTGTGATACCGTCAGAAGAAGGACGTATTGTTATTTATAACGGGTTCGACTGTTCCGTAAACGTACGTTCGCCGTCGTTACACGTGGATCACATACACTCTCTAGAAACGGTTAACGCGAGTTTAACGGTTAATTCTCGAGAAGAAAAAGTTGAAATTGCATTAAATTTCGAACCAACGTGCACTTTGGTTCCCGATAATTTCAAACTATATACAACTGTGACCGTTGCCCGGGGAAAAGTAGATACTTTTAAAGTCTTTAAATTTAATAACAACATTGAAAAATGTAACCGATTTTGTTCTTCGTCTTAATCAACAATTTCGCTTCGTTCGAATTTTACATATGAAACAATATATTTTTTCTTACACATATTTATTATTTTAGGAAATCTCTTATTTTTTGACTCGTTCAAGTCCGAATACGATATCTTTAAACCGGGTTAGCAAATATGATAATCTGATCAAAGACAAATTTGGAAATCCTAGTTTAAGGTAGTTGCATGATATACTGTTTTGTAGCCTACGTCACACCGTACTTTTAAATGTAATAATAATAATAATTAATTACGTTTATAGGGTGTTGATCGATTATACGTTGGATTTTGACCGCGATAATATTTCGTTAGTTGGTTGTGATGATGAAAACTCGATGAACTTGTACTCTGCTTCTATATTTCGAGGGATGAATTTCAACGGAGTAATTGCTGGAAAGTGAATATTTTCTCATATAAGTACTATTACAATTTACAGTGATGAATACATTTATTTTATTTTAACATAATATTTATAATACTATAATAAATAATAGATATAATTTATTAATCAACGGAAACATGACTCTCACTACTATGGATTTAATCCCAGCTACTTTATATACACTGACTGTCCAACAAAATGGCGATAAAATGGTAAATTTACACGATTTCTATATAATAATAATACCAGACATTAGGAAAAGGCTCGATTCATCAATTAATGATGTTTCCTACCATTTCCAAAAGTCGACTTTACCTACCTATTACAATACCTACCTAATAATAAAAATTGATTTTTTACTTCCCTTGATTAGTTTGTCAATTTGCCTAATAACATTAGGCCTAAAAAATTTAGCCTAGTAACACAATTAGGTCAAATAACTTAACCTTTTCTAGTTGACTTAAAAATAATAAGTTACCTAAATTAAAGTTACAAATTTATTAGATGTTTGGTATTGGAAATAATGTTAATTATACGTATATACGTATTTAACGTGCATCGATTTGATTAATGTCGAACAGAATGATTAATTATCACTTAAAGTTTTAGAAACCATTTTATTTGATTGAGATTCTAATTAAAAAGTTGTGTAAATAATTAATTTATACTTGAACACTCTTGAAATGAAAAAACTTAACCAATTCCAGTTTATATTTCTTGTAGGTATATCTTACTCACGTTTGTCATATTTTCGGATACCATTTGTGAATGAAAAAAGGCACATTTTAAGTGAAATTATTACTACGTATGATAGATTTATAAAACAAAATAAACATATTTAAATACCATACACCTGTTTAAAATTGATAAATTCATACATTTTTTGCCATCCCGAAAAATTGTGAAATACACAAATTATTTTTATACATAACATTCAATATTATTTGTAAACATACAATATTAAACTCTTGGTAAAACTACATTTAACGTAAAATTAATCCTAAAAGATTTAATTGCATGTGTAAAAGTTTTTATTTAGGATGTGAAATTATTCAAAATGGACGAGGGCAATTATATTCATATACTTTGGCAACTACCACAATTTTTGTTTATGATTATGGCTGATGTAATTTTTGTAGTCACCAGTTCAGAATTTTCATTTACCGAGGTAAACATTTGTTCAACATGCACATACTCGTAAATATTATTGATTAGTATGAGTATTAGATTTTTAGTATTTATTTATTTGTGATAAAATTAATAATCTGTTTAAATATAGCACATTCTATATATTTTTAAATTTATCAAACTTAATTACTGCATACATTATTTTTTTTAGATATTTATGCAATTCTGAAGAAATTAATTTACCAACGTTTGATAATTTTTATTTATTCCATACATAGGCCCCGGTCAATATAAAGTCTTTCATATCTGCAATCGGTTTATTAACTACGGCAATTGGAAACCTGTTGGTTGTTATTATATCGGCTTTGGCAATCGAAAATCAAGTGATTACTAGTTATTTGTGTCATTATGTAATTTACATAAAATTAAGTAACCGTTTATTTATTATAATTATTTAGGTACACGAATACCTGTTATATGCCGGTCTCATGTTCGGCGACACATTGTTATTGGCTTATTTTAGTGTTGTTTATAGAAGAATCGAAATACATGTAAACGATACTACTTCGAATAATCATGACAATAAAGAAGAAATCACTGTTTTTTAACTAACAATGTGTTTTTTGAATAAATTTATAATGACTCTATTTGACATTTATCATGCGAAATGTTTAGCCATCATTTGAGACGTCTTTGAATAACCAGCACCAACAGTTGAATTTATAATTTTGGACTTGTTTACACCCGATTTCGAGGAGACGAAGAGGTGAGCTGAACCCAGAACCCAGAAAAAGAAAGTGTCTTTTGTGTGAATCTAATAATATTTTACAAATGTTTTAGTAATTCAACATCAATTGATCAACTATGCAACTCTGATCACAAATAATCTGTGATAATTACGTGAAAAAGATTATTTTCGGGTCTCTCGACCTTATGTGTTGATAACAACGCAGTAAATTTAAGACCGTCTTCATTAGTTACATTTACTTATTTGCACAGTCGAGTTTTTTTTTTTTATTATTATTATTAACACGCTATAATTAATTACAAACATGATAATAATAATTATTTTTATCGAGTACGATTTGGTCATGGCCACGAGGTAACAACTTGAATTATATTTACTCCCAGTAGCTCAGCATCCCAGTGTATAGACCGGTTGATGGATAATTCTGAGTAGAGTTTTATAATAGCGTTTAACACCTATTAGACCAAAGTCTAAAAAAAAAGTCTAAATATTTTGAAAATTATCTACACGATGTCTAAAAAATAGTAGTGGAAATTTCTAATTTCTATGATTATTCGTGATTGAGTGAAAAAAAAATTAATTTTCGTTAAAATTCCGTTAATTTTATCAGTTTTTTAATCATTATTCTCAATTTTTGTAAAAACTTTATAGATAAATAGATATAGAATTTTAAAATTGACCCCTAAAGTACCAACCATATAACGTTTTCTACTGAAAACCACTATTTAAATTGAAAACCTGACCAATTCTTCCAGATTACAAACACAAAAAAATACAAAATAAAACACACATCATAGCTGGTAATGAACAAATGTCTTTAAAGAGGTATACCAGTGTTTAAATTTATATTTGTATTAAATTGATATTATTGCGATTGACCGTTTTTTTTCTTTTTCGGTTTCGTGCAACCGACAACGACGACGGAAGACGACGGTGCCACATTATGCAGCTGTCGTGCTTGATAATAGCAGCTGTAGTACCACGTGATAAAACCGGTAGTAGAAATGATAAAATCCGCACACGCGTTATTTTACAAAACACATTTTGTGCATCTCTACACATTACCTAGTCGGTTGTGCGAGTCGCCGTGATAAGGTCGAGTGTCTGTTGCTTCTTGTCTAATACCTACATGTTTGCGATTCGATTCACACAACAATAACGTTGCGGCTGATTTTCATCGACAGCACAAAATGATTAAAATTACAAATTATTATTAATCCGTAACCTTGTAGACAATACCTATATAGTCGTTATTAGTAGAGGTTAACGAACGATTTGGTCATATCATTAAAACACGCGCAATCCTTTGTACGTACGTTATATTTTCGTTAGCTGAACGGTCGAAATGGAACTGGTCGAAAAGAAATTGGTAAGTAATTTTTTTTATTGCCTATTATTGTTTTTTACATCGCACAACGTCCTCCTTATAACACAAGTTCGAGGCGTTTATGTCACAAAATATTTTTTAATTTCGAATTTTTCTCCCGTCTTTGTATATAACTCAAGCTTCGTGCATTTCCTGAAAACATATGAGAACCTGTGTACCTATTAAGAATAAATTCGATTCTGTTGCATAGATTATTAACATTACTTACCTGGTGATTTTCGATATCGTTATTAAAAAATGCACGCTTTTCGCTATGACTTCTGCTCTTAAAATATAAACGACCGACACAATTGAAGACAACTGTACTATAAGTACTTAATAAATATACTTATTTTTATTTTTTTTTATATCAGTTTTAGTACTTCCGTGTATGAAACACATTTGAAGGGTCACGGGTCATTGATCTATTTTGGTACACGCGTGTTATGTATATGATCTGTATATTTTCAACTACAAACACCTCCTTTCATTATACAGTACTCGATACATTTGAGCAATAGGATTGAAATGTCTTAATGGCTTCCGTTAAAAATATCAACAAGAGAGATTATTATACGCATCTTCCAGTGACACATTACATAATATCAAAATATATAAATCTTCGAATCTGTCACAGATGTGTTGGGTTATATTTATTACTGTATCGTTAATATGTGCTTAAGAGTACTGTGGTCGATGTTAACGTTTTCGTTTTCAAAATCAGTCCGAATATTGATACCGATATTATTCATTTTATACTTCCAGTTATTTTTAAAACGAAGCGAATTACAAATCGATCTTTAGTAAGTTGAGATACCCATTTTCATCGTTATAAATGTTGTTAAATAAAGAATAAAGTAAAACCGTGCTCACATTTATTTGTGTACACAACTTATACCATGTGTTTAACCATGCACGGTGACTAATTTCTGATTTTTGGTAAACAAGGCAGTCGCCTAGGGTCTCGTCCT
Organism: Drepanosiphum platanoidis; assembly: GCA_948098885.1. Lineage (NCBI taxonomy): Eukaryota > Metazoa > Arthropoda > Insecta > Hemiptera > Aphididae > Drepanosiphum > Drepanosiphum platanoidis. The sequence continues at coordinate 23,899,596 of OX402532.1, read as the reverse complement.
TTAAGGAGGGCCCTGGCCAAATATAAAAATGGCACGTAAAAAAAAGGCCATTTTCAATGACACATAAAACATAGTTGAGCTTGAAAAAGAAAGCAGCTTATATCATAGAAGAGTAAGTTTAAATACTGAAAGTGTAAAAAATATACAAGTAATTAAAACTTTAATTTATCAGTAAGTACCTACCAATTATTCTTCTTTATTTTCAGCATAAATCTATCATCAAAATTATATTGAATTGATTAAAAATTAATCCATCTATTTTAAAGGATTTCAAATTTAGGCATCTGTCCTGGGGTATTGAAACTCGAATTTATTTTGTGTTATTTTACCATTATTATAAGTCGAATATACAGTGTCTAAGAACGCAATACAAATATTTCTATTTTACCCCGCCATAGCGGTTTTTCGAATTCGTTATTTCAATGAATAGTATTCGGGTGAATGAATGGTATTTCGGTTAATTTATTTATTTATACTTTATGTGAACGAAAACGTCTCCGGTTCAGATACCCGAGCGATGATAGTTTTTACTTTATTTATACGACTATACAGTTCAATACCAACACCGTAATCATAGATTTTTTTTTTTCGACACCTTAAATTTCGATATTATGCTAATGTAACGGACCTTGGTACAAGACTATTTCGCTTCGCAGAACATCTAACTATATAGGGGTAGATTTACTACCAAAAACATAACACTTTATTCTTAATAAATATAACATCGATGATAAAAATCATAATACTCGTATATTATGTTTAAACATAAATTATTTTGAATAAATAAATAAATACACTATGATTGTACATTTTCAAAGAGACGTATATTTTTGTATTTTTAATATTAGTTTCATACACGGTGTTACACTGTTAATATTAGTAATTAAATAATAAAATTTGCACAAAAAAACACGATTTTTTTCGTGTTATAGAAATCTCCGAAATCGATATGGTTTATTGTATGTGACGAGCTGTGTGAAAGATTCAACTACTATGGACTCAGAAGTAAGTAAATTCAATTTTATAATTATTATTATCGTAGTAAAATAAAATATTAAATTGGGAAAAAATAAAATAAAATTAGAAATTCTGGATTTCGTTACCATTATTATGTGTTTTGAAATTATTTGATTGTTTATTTACATAACGATATCTAATCATTACAAAAAAAATAATATCATATCATTTTTATACAAACAAATAAAAAAGTAGCGTGGTGTCTAAATAAAAATGTATAGTTTTACCTGTTGTAAAAAGAGATTATATTACAGTTTTCCCCATTTATAATACTATACACACTTCAAAATTAATACATTAGCGTCCTATGTCAGAAGGAATCACTTGCTCCTCCCCAAACCGTCGGAAAATCGACTGGAATATATTAATTTTCATAATATTATGAAATAAACTGTCAAAATACTAAATGTTATGAAAAGGCATTGTTGTTAACGTAGATAGATACTGTACTGATATCTTTGAAATTTAATAGTATAAAAAAAAAAATCAAATTTTATTAGATGACAATAAATTGTTCATGTTCTAATAAAATAATGTAATAATTTTGATAATAATAAGTAAATTATTATATAAAAATAAACTAATGAATATGAATTTATTAATAATTGATACTGATTATTGTACACGTTTCAGCCATTCTAGTGTTATACCTAACAACGGAACTAAATTATTCTGACGATACTTCAACAATGATTTATCACGGTTTTGTATTTTTATCGTACTTCATGCCGTTGTTTGGTGCTGTATTATCTGATTCTTACTGGGGAAAATACGAGTAAAGAAAAATACTTTAAATCATAAAATAATTACTAACAATGTTTGTTTCAATTAGTCGTACTCACACGTTTTATATTTTTATTGTTACAGGACTATAGTGCGTCTGTCAATAGTTTATGTAATAGGAAATTTAATACTTACCGGAGCTTCGATGGCCAACAATTTCACCCTCGATATTCAGAGGTAACCGTTTAGAACATATCAAATTGCACGTGGTCTAATAATGTTCACTCGTTAATATTATTTTTACGTTTTCAATCTAAAAACATCCACCATCCAAGTCTGGCACGGTACCATTTAAACCTACTATTAAGTTGGACTACAGACATCCATATGAAACGTTTAGCTCTACAAAATTCTAAATAGTCGATTTCGTCGACTTCGACAAATTCCAATATTCAAAAATATAAACTTCAACAATAAAGTACTCAAAGTATGAGATTATTTTTTGAAACCGAAATTAACGAGCACAATCTATTTTTCACGTAGCGCACAAAGTCAACAAATTTACTAAATCCTATATTCGTATGGAAACTTTTCAATTCAAACGCCATTCAAGTATTACGAAAGCGTCATTTTTTGTTTGATATTTATTTTTACCATGAGCTAAATCACTAAGCTCTCGACGAGCTTTCTATTGAAAACAATTGAAAATCGTTTGAGAATATGTGGTTTTTTTGTTGTGAAAACACTGAAACGCAGTGATAATTTTATAAATAATTAACTATCTATTTTGTTTTTAATTTTATAGACACATAACCATCGTTGGTTTGGTATTAATCTCAATGGGAACAGGCGGAATAAAACCTTGCGTTTGTCCGTTCGGTGGAGATCAATTCCAATTGCCCGAACAACAACACCAGCTCACTAAATTTTTCAATAGATTCGTCATAGCCATTTACATTGGAGCGTTGATCTCGACATTTGTCACTCCCGAGCTGAGGAATAGCGTATCGTGTTTCGGTCGAGACACGTGTTTTCCCCTTGCATTCGGCACACTATCGTTACTAATGATAACAGCAATAGGTAATTCAAATAAAAACATTTTTAAAATACATTAAAAAAAAAAAATAATAAAAATAATATTGAGTCGTTTTAAATGCTTTTAATATTTTTAATGCCTCCTGCAAAGGCATCAGAAAAAGAAAATTATATATGTGAGTGTGTGTCTTTATATTTATTTGTTTTAATTGGTTTTATATTATACTCATTACGTGTGGCAATTCGTCACCAATAGCAGCATTTTCGATTCATCTGCACTTTACTATTGCCATATTATTTAAATTAAAAATATACAATAGTAGATTTATTTTCAATCTTTCGAATTAAACATTGATCAAATGTCGTAGAAAATAATGATAGATTTTCTTTTTCATTTCAATTGAAAAAAAATAATATTGACACATTTATAATTAATATTATCATATAATCCATTTATTTAGATTTTAATACTTTTTAAATTTTAATTTAGAGTTTATTTTTTTTTAAAATTATATATAATGCACAATAAAGTGTTACAATCTGCATATACAAATAATATGATAAGTAAATTTCTGTTCAGAAAAATTGTCCAAATATATTCACTCGTGTTTCTAGAGTTTCTTAAACCTGTTTATATTACTACAAATAAAATAATGTGAAAAGTCTCCACTTAATTTTAAAAAGTTTTACAGCCGTTTTTGTATTTGGAAATCAATCATATGTCAAAAGAAAACCAGAGAACCACACTATTTTCAAAACTTTTGGATGCGTGTTTGTGAGTATTAGCACGGTCGAATAATTCAATTTAATAACTCGATCGTCTTTAAAACTTTCGTTTTTTATTTTTTGAAAGTATTCTCTTTATAAAAAATGTTCCCCGTCGTCTTCTGACCAACCACATTGGCTGGACCACGCCGATAAAAAATACTCGGGTATCGAAATTTCTGATACGAAGGCCGCACTAGAAGTCTTATGCATGTATACTGCTTATCCAGTGTTTTGGGCGCTTTATGAACAACAAGTAAAAAAATATTCGTCGCCAACCATTGGCCAAGTACTAAAAATACTGAAATAATATTAGATGTTTGGTTACGTTGCAGGGTTCGCGGTGGACATTACAAGCTACGTTGATGGACGGTAAAATAGATAGTATCGGTTGGGAAATAAAACCGGATCAGATGCAGACCATCCATCCACTAATCGCTCTCGTGTTAATATTTTCATTCGAATCCATTCTGTACCCATGTCTGGCGAAATTCGGTGTCCAAAAACCATTGCAAAAGATTATGTTTAGCTATTCTATGGCTGTCGTAGCCTTTTTGTTTGCTGCTATTGTCCATTTTAAGATTTTTGTAAGTTTAAAATTAATATATATATACATATTATGTTTATTTATTTATTTATTTTTATAAGTGTTCAATGAAAACTGCAGTTATTACTTGGTTTTCAATATGGCCAACGCAGAAAAATGAAAAACCACAGGGGCTTAATCGCTTAATCTTTAGCGTGTAGTCTTATCTCTATCGACTTTTCCCCAGTAATAATTATTACAATAATAATAATAATAATTTTACATGTAAAAACTGTTTTAAGGGCGAGAGTACTGTAATACCAAGTGATAGAGGTCATCTGAACATATATAATGGTTTAAACTGTAACGTTTATGTAAACTCATCATTCTCGGATGACACCACCATCGGTCCACTGGCCATGGATAATTTCAAGTATACACCCCTTTGGGATGAAGACATCTTGAACATCACGTTACGATTTGATCATTCTTGTAGCCAATACACAAATGATGGCAAACTGGATACTGAAGTGATTGTTGCCAAAGGAAAGGTAGGTATAGCTTATAGAAATACACTGATTTCAATTACTTGTGTTCAATATAAATTTATATGTATATATAATTATTTAACACATTTTAACAATATTTATCCACGAATACCTAGATAAACATTATTTATAAGGTATTTTAAAATTAAAATTAAAACTTTCTGTGATAAATTTGATAAAAACTTTACATACTGGAAAATAATTAATAACTATTTTTAAAGTTGAAAATTATCCATAAATTGAGTTTACTTTTTCTATTATATTAGTTAACCGGTTTTTAATATTATTAGGAATTCTCAATATTCAAATTCAACTCGAGTTATTTATTAAAGATATACCTAATTAAACTTGGTCTTTCATAATTATATAATCAACATTTATTTATTTATTTTTTTGCATTCAGTCAATTTCATATTTTTTAACGCCCACCGTAAACGAAACAGCCATCTTACGTCGTGTCAACCGTTACGATGATTTAACCAAATCTAAAAACGGTCACCCTGGCTTAAGGTATGTTTAATTTTATTTTATTTTCATATATTTAATACTAAAAGTTAAATATTTATTTTTTTTAAGAATTTTAGTTAGTGATGATGTAAAAAAAAACGAATCTCTTATGCTCGAAAATAATGGGAAAAAACCTATTGCATCATATGAAATCTCTTCATTTGCAAATGAACATTTCGAAACGATGGCTATTGGAGGGTAAGAATCGAGTAAATATTCATTTCTTCTTTTTTCATTATTTTCGGTAGAATAATCTAAGAAAAATAATAATATTGTTGATTTTAGATACAATTTAACTCGTGGTGGAAAAGTGATTACGTCGAACATTAGCCTTATGCCAGCCACATTATATACACTTGTTGTATATAAAAACGGTCAAAACGAGGTAAGATTATTATAAAACGTAACATATTTTAAGGCGCAATAATGTCAGATTTGAAAAACATACATAGGATGACTCAATCATTTCGAAAATTTCCTTTTAAAAAAATGTAAGTTAAATTTAGTTCGGATATTTTAAATTACTCTTATTTGTCCATCCCTATTATTACAGCCAATAAGTTAGGTAACTCCCTAAAATTTTGATTTTCAAACATTATCATTAAACATTATTTAAATTAAAAATTATCTAATAAATTTTAGTGTTGAAAATTTTATTTTTCATTAATCCGTTAACGAGTTATAGTTAATCAAAGTTTATTCTTTTTGAGTAATTTTTTTTTTAAAGATCAGAAGCATTTATTTCAGTGATTTATTATCTTAACAAACGACGGCTATATATTATATTCAAAAGAAAATTTGAAAAAAAACTGATACTCTCCGAAAAATTAAGAGTTCATTGATAAAAGAATCGACCTGTATAGGAAACGAAATTATACGCCACGGACGAGGGAAATTATTTGCATATTTTATGGCAGACGCCACAATACATTTGCATGATTATTGCGGATGTGATTTTTATTGCAACGTCGATTGAATTTTCATTCACCGAGGTAAGTAATTCACAATATCATTATAATAAAGAGTTATAAATAAGCATATATTGCACAAATTGCCCGTTTAATCCACATAATCTTGTATTCGCTTAAATATTATCAGTGAATAATTTATTTTACGACATAAATGATTAGCTGCCTATTAGTACTTATAAAAAAAATTATAGTGTTTAATAGTTTACCATTTGCACAAGTTTAGGTATATCATCTAGTTATTTAAAAAAAAACTAAATTATTATAATACATATTAAAAGGGATTCATTTTAGGCATATAAGTTCCGAGTACCTACTGTTTATATTTGCATACTAATTTGAAACATAATTAAAATACTAAACTTGTAATAATCAAACTAAACGAGAGTACTTATAAACGAACATTTGCAATTATAATATATCAAATGACAGTTAATATCTACTAATGTATCAACTTATTGTTCAACTAATGTTATAAATCCAGACAGGTATAGGTTTTTTTGTAAATGTTCTCAAGTATTTTTTGTAAATCGTGTATTTTTTCTGCTGCAAGACTTTGAAGAATTAAACTTTAAAAAGTAGGATTGGCCAGATAAATACCGTAAGCGGGTAGGATGCGGGTCGCCAGTTGCCCATCCCTGACATATAATATATCAAACATGATATACAGAAAAATTAATTTATCTAATGGAGGCAATTTATGAGATATTTGATATTTACCCAGTCTCTCGACTCACACATACGAATACGTATAGATCACAATATTGAGCACACCTATTATAAACTTCCAAATTAGATATGTGTATTGATTTCGTTGTTTTTATACCTATAGGCACCCCCGAGAATCAAATCATTTATGTCGGCTTGTTACTCGATGACTCAGTCGATTGGAAATTTGTTGGTCGTCATTATTTCAGCTCTATCTTTCCACGAACAAGTGAGAAAATGTTTACTGGTTGTGTGTCTACAATTATTATATGATTTGATCGATTATTTTTTAGGTACACGAGTACTTGTTTTTCTCTGGCCTCATGCTGGTAAACACGTTATTATTAGCTTATTTAAGTTATAATTACAAGTACAAATCTTTTAAACAACAGATTATCGACAACGAAGGAAAAACCATTGAAGGCAATTATGAAATCCAACTTAATGAGGGCTAATCATTAATAACTACTGAATATATCAATTGTTTAAATTCGCTTACTTTATGTGTTGTTTAAATAGTCTGACAGCGTTTTGCTAAGAATTTAAACATTCAACACATTGTAACAGTTATCTTTTGTAAAAATGATTCATAAAAAAAATATCATATTCAGGTACCGACAAATGTTGTTTACACTACCAACACCATATTTGCCTGTGACTTATTCATATCCAATTGTTAATAAAATGGCTAATAGATTTCAATTTTATCTTTTTAAAAATACTATTAATCAATTAATTGGACATTAATCATCAAAGAGTTCGTCGTATAATAAAATAAAACATTTTTTGAATTTTTATTTTTCGCGCCAAAACGATAACTAACGAAATCCGATTTTTATTAGCACAGTTGTTTTATAGTTAAAATTTGAACAACTTTTAATATGATATCACACATATAAGTACACGTTTATCTAACAAAATTGTACATTAAATCGCTATAATGAATATTATATTTAACATTTTATGTATTGAAAACGAAACAAAAGCATAATAAATCACATCAATCAAATTTAAAAATACGAGTTCATTATTATTTATAATTCGATCATTTAATGACTTAATTTAAAATTAATTGAGATTGTATCATTATGTGTATTCAAAATTAAGATTCTTGTTATTATAATAATTGCTACAGAAAAACGTTTCTGATAACAACAAATTCTAAAATAATAAAATGTATACATTTGAAATATAAATGCTTGAATTTTTTTGAGCACGAAGTAAATTTTACATATCTGCTTACCCAGACGAGTATTTAACATGTTATTTTAGTTGGTTATAGTTGACTTGAAAAATAACATAGGAAGATGAAATGGTTTTGATCCAAAACAATCATTAAGTTACCTTAACGATAGGATTTTAAAACGTAACACTATAGGTATGAATAACGCAATTTTATATCATTATTGTTGTATAATTAAAACGTGGTAAACAATAATAATATGATAATATATAGGTAATATATAAATTGACAGTGAACAAAGTTTGTTAGAACAACAATTTGATTTTTATACCCATTATACGTGATATAATATATACTCCAGGAGCCAAGTATATTCATAATTAACTATACTAATATTTCATACATTATTTGCATGACATTATCCTTTTCAGTATTAAATTTAAATGATTTAAATAACACACCCGTTGTATTCATAATTTTTTCAATCAAAATTTGCAATACGAGTATAATATATAATATAGTTTATTATAGTCAATAATCATTGACATCAATCGCATCAAACACGAAATAAATTATAATCACTCAAAATCGATTTTATACGCCCCATTATTTTTTCTCCCTTTGTAAATTAAATAAAGATTCGACTTCTTGCTTTGCACATTATTAAAACTATCAATATATGAATCGCTCAACTTTATAGATTTAGGTAAATATGTTTTCAATACCTTTCGGTCTCCCTGTAGACTAACCAATATACGCAAACCATACGTAGACTGCACTTTGGATATGTCGTTTATTTTATACTTCCTTTCCACGTCTAAGGCCGATATGCTGACAAAGGCCGTCTCCTGATTATATAGGCTTGCTTGAAGTTTTAAGGCTTTTTTTAATTCATCCATATCTTCGAAATCTGTTAAGGAAATTAATATTGGTACTGAAATTGGATAAAAAACCACACATACTATATATAAATGGCTATTATAAAAATATAACGAGATATTAAGACGGTAAATCAATAATCACAATTATTTAAGAATGTGTATATTATGGAAATTTTCTAAAGTTTTACCTATAGAGGTACTTTAATAATAAACAATAAATTCTACAAAAAATTTAAATCCTGTGGGTAATATGAATTATTAAGTATATTCTAGTCAATTGAATTAATTGGTAGATTGGTATTATTATCTATATTAAGTAGGTTCTTAGAACTTACCAGTTATCTTTTACATACTTACTATAGATACTTACAAATTTAGAAAATATGAACAGCCGGAGTTATTATTAATCAACAATCAACTTGATTTAAAAAAATATATCATTTAATCGAGTAAACTTAAAATTGAAAATTGTTGGATCAAATTTAGTTATATTTAATTGTTAAAGTCTTAAATTTTAATTGTTGACTGGTAGGTCCCAAGATACAAACTGAATAATAGAATACATTTTACAATATTTTCGTATTAAATAATAATTATGTTTTTGGACTGTGAATATTGAACTGTCGTCTAATTGATTATAAAGGTCTTATCCGTCTCATTTTATTTACTATATTATATTTCATAATAGAGTGCCTCGGGGCTCCAAGGCATTCTACTTCATAATAGTATTGTTGATAAACAAATAATTTATTTTCATTTCTTTTTGTGTGTTATGTAAATAATGTTTACAAAAGTGCATTGTTTTCATAATGTACATATGTTCTGTAGTTGAGCATTATAATCAGTCGAGTAAATGTATGTGATCGAAATTATAATAATATATTAAATTATAAATATGTGGATCACTTTATATTACGTACCAGTCATATAATGTGAATTTACAAATGTCGTATTTATAATCTATATACAATAGGTATTCAATTTCAATTTTTTTTATAATTTTTAATTATACTTCATATAGTTTTTTTTTTTTGCTCAGGCATTTCTGGGGCCATCGAAAGTTAGGGCCCATCGAGAAATCTCTACGTCGCCATAGACCTCCCATTCACCCACGTGCCAAAGGGTGAAATCGACATTCGAACGAATGTGGTTGACTTTCTCTAATCGTATGCACCGCGGACCAAGAAATATCCAATCTAACCCAAGATCACACTACATCTACACTTTTAGTAGGCGACCGACTATAACGCAATCGATTACGATCGACTATAACATTCAAAATAGAACGGGTTTAAACGGAAAACACACTATCGCGTCCAGATCGGACCGATTCGCCGTAACCGTCCGAACGAAAGCCGCATCAGTAGGCGCGGAAAATCGGGTGCGTTTTTTTCTCGGTTGTCAACATAAACGCATAATCCCTCTGCCGCGACTTTCCTAGTCTCGTCCGTGGCGTGCTCTATCGTCAAATCGTTATCATTCAGATGCATACTTGATAACGCGCGAACATCAACCCTTATTATTATCGTTTGGGCGACGACGCGACGACGAACAAGATAACTCTGATAACGGCCAGCCGCTCGACGCCGCTCGTATCGCCGCGGACTGTAATCGCGAAGTAATAATAATAAAAATACACGTCATTCTGTTACTCTTGTTTTTCTTCGTTTTTATATTATGCGCGTACGGCAGCAATGTCGCTCTCGTATTCGTATCTCGGTTTCAAATACGGGGCTCTTCGTTTTTTTTTTTTCGAGATGAAAAAATAAAAACGCCGTCGGAATAGGCACTCTTGATATTTTTACCATGTGGGTACCTGAATATTATAGGTGTCTACCATTTAAAGTGTTTGTTTTTTAACATTGCTATTGCATTTTTATCGTTTAATAATACATCCGCGTCTCGTGATTCGACCATGGATATCGATCCGATCATAGTGTCTACGAGTTTAGAAGCCCTAATCGGTAAGTGAATTGAATAATATTATGAGTCACTTTTCAATTGTTATTTTTCTCACGTTAATCACACTAACTGCAACTCGTGAAAAATTACACACGTCCAATAATTATTACTGCTCGTTAAGAGATAAGACGTTTGTTTAACAGGACGGTGTATGTAGATTACCATTGCACGAATTCATATTTTAATCAGTGGAGGTGCATCCTGTGTTGTAAGCCTGTGTAAATACGTAGTTAACAATAACAAAATTGTATGTTTATGTTTATTTTATTTATAACTACATGGCTACACGTGTATAGAAGGATTTTGTAGTGATTTTATCTTAATTTTTACTTTTTCACAGTTTATTGGCCTAAAATCTCTGATTGAATTTTAAACACCTGTCATATATTTTAATGAATACATTACTGTTCAATATGTATATCATTATTATTTTCTCATTTCGAAGATTTTTGATACAGTTTAGTTTGTTGATGAAAACGTTGTCCTAACATTGGTGTCAAAGTTTAATGTTTTTAAAAATATTGTTTTATTTAATTATATTTTATTAATTGTTGGTAACAGTTTTGTACGTAATAGGTCAATACAAGTGTCTTTTTGTAATTTAGAAAATTACCATAAATTTCAAGTTTTAAAACTAGTCCTGTTAAAAACTAGCTGCACTTACTATAGTATTGTTTAATGATAATTTTGAGTTCCTAACTTTATAAATATAAATTTGACTCTTTTTTATCAAATAGATAAGATTTATTTTTCAAAAGACCGATATAGTTTTGTAATTATTCATTATTCTAAAAAGTATTTCTAATTTAAATGTTTATTGACCAATTAATTTTTAATTTTCAATAATATTGAAATTTAAAATTTTTATACCATGTATATTATATAGGTGCATATAATACTAATACAAAGTTGACTTATAAATGGACAAGGGTTAAATAATGTAAATACTACCATCTTTTCGTTTAATTTTTAGAAATGTCTGTTGGCATTATGTTTTGTAATGTACCAATTACTAATATGAAAGCAAATACTGGAAGTTTTCTTCTACATTTTAAATTAAAACATTTCATTTTCATCGAACTATTGTCATAGATCACTTACAGACATTTTTAATTACAAACAATACTTTATTCTGTTAAACAAGATATTCTAAAATTTAAAATAAATAACTTTTTGTTTTAACTTTTAAATGTGCTTAGCCAAAAACTTTTTTTTTGTCAAAAATAAATTAATTGCAATGCATGAAAGTGTATAAAAATATAACATTAACAACTCTCTTGACACTCATTATTTTTTATTAACCCAAAAAACTTTTTATAATTTATAAAAAAAATTTTTTTTATAATTTTGTTATTTTTATATTCCTACTTATTAATTTTTTTAATTTTTTTTTTAGTTCACATTTTTCTCAAAGAAAAACTAGATTCTTCTTCAAAAAAAAGAATTCAATTTTAATGACTAGAACTGAAAAAGTTCCTACTTCAAAAATTGAAATCTGAAACATGATTTGAAAAAATCTATAAGTATTGAAAATATTTATATGTAATTATGTATTATTTATAGATCAAGGGTAGGTTAGGTAAGGTTAACCTAACCCTAAGGAATATTGTCTGAGAAATATAGAAAGTAAAATTTAAATTCTAGTTAATATTAATTGCAGTTTAAGTAGAACCAAGAAGAGAATAATCTTTTTTTATTCAAATTTATGATTCATATTTAAGTAGAATAAATATATTAATTATTATTAATATACTATGTACTTGCCTAATCTTAAAGAAGATTAATTTTTCCTTTAAGTTAATCAAACAATTTTAATTCATTTTATATTATTAAGAATACATCAACTCATAAAATGTTTTGACCATTATATTACTAAGACTAAAAGTAATATTTAATAAATAAATTATGTAAATTATTTTATCTAAATCATCATTAAGGTCAGAGATAAAACGTTAAAATTAAGTTTTCATAGGTTGTATTCCATATGGATTTTAAATCCTACCATCGTTATTATTAGTCCAAATCCACCTCTATAGTTAATACAATTTTTAGTCATTTATACAAATATTAGTTAAAGTTATTCGTTGTAAATTTAAAACTTTTATTTTATTGTAGCATTTAGTACAAGTTGAATACTTTAAAAAGAAATTTTGTATATATACTCGTACTGTATTTTGTAATTTATAATTATCGTACATATAAAATGAACAATTTAACTATGTTATCTTTGTTGGTACCAATTTTAGTAAATTAAAAAACATTTATATGTTATTACCACCTATTAATATATTCAAAATACTGTGAAACCTCTATTTTAAGACATCTTTACAGCAGATATCTATCTATAATGGAGATATTTTTAAACATCCCACAATAAATTAATTGAAGAAATTAGAAATTAATAATTTATGTTATTTGTAAATTTAAAATTTTTGTTTAGAAAGAGCTACTAAAAATAGCAATGAAAAAATTGACAGTGCTGCGATGATTGCTTTTAGTGGATTTGTGCAAAGAGATCCAGAGTGTGCTCCATTAGCTGCAAAATGTATATTGGCTAAAATACATTCGATGCAAGAATGGGAAGCTTTACAAGCTCTTCATGTAAGTTATTTCTAATGACTTCAATCATATTTATTTAATCATAAAATCTATTTTAGTTATTAGACATATGTATGCAAACTGGTAGTGCTAGTTTTCAAGCTGAAGTTGGGAAATTCCGTTTTCTAAATGAACTGATACATTTGGTATCTCCAAACTACAATGGAATACACACACCAGATTTAATTAAAAACAAAATAATAGAACTTCTTGGCTTATGGTCATCACAATTTCCTAAAGAAATCAAGATACAAGACGCCTTGGACATGTTGAAAAAACAAGGCGTAGTAAAGGTAATATTAATATATTGTGCTTTTAAAATATTTAATAATATTATTAATTATTACCATGTCTATTTTAGGATTTATTGTTTGAAAATTCGCCTTCGTCAAAAGCTTCTGTTTCAAAAAATGAACCCAATAAAACATCAATATTGAATGGAGAAAAATCATTATTATTACAAAAATTGCTTAAAAGTAAAAAATCAGAAGATTTAAAAGCTGCAAATGAATTAATTAAATCTATGGTTCAAGAAGTATGATAATATAATATATTTGTTGACTCGTAATAAAAATTTAATGTTGTAACATAGGAAGAGCAAAAAGCTGAACGGATTAGCAATATGTTAGCTGACATTGAAGTAACATCAAATAATGTCAAATTATTGTCAGAAATGCTCAAATCATATTGTGATGGCTCTGGTTCACCTAATGATTTAGAACTCATAAAAGAATTATATAACACTGTAAAAAGATTGGAACCAAAAATTCAAACAATGTTGTCATTAGAAATTCCAGAAAATGAAGATACTGTTAGTAAGTAACTATATAATTGCAATTTGATTTTACTATATATTCTATAATCAATGCAATACAAATAGCAATATAACAATCATTTTAATAATAGTTTGTCCTTTATTTATTGACTTCTAATTAAAACTATTATACTTATTATTTACAGGAAAAATAATTAAGCTTAATTATGAAGTATGTGAAACATTAAAAACATACAGTGAAGTTTTAGAAAATCCTATTCTTGTAAAAACTCTGGAACAAACAACTGAAGAAAATTTGTTAGACTTTAATACATCTATTTTACCTGGTATGTATTATATCATACATTAATCTAAATTAATGTTAACTTTATTACTCGTAAAATTAAATATTTATTGTGTATTTCTCGTTTTTACTAATAAAATCTACTTTTGTAAGGCTACTTGACATAGCTCTTAATATATAAATCAAAATAATATTTGAATCACTGATTTTATTTTTATTAATTGCTTGTGAAAAATATGTTAATGTTTTAGGTAACAAAGACTTTTTAAGTGAATCTAACTGTGAAAAAAATCATTTTTCAAATAATGGGTCAGCTAGTGTTGAGGAATTGAATGACTTTTTACAAATGCAGAGTCCTTTGAAAGCATTTATTCCTTCATTACCAGGTAGGTCTAATCAATAGTTATAAATCAATAATAAAAATTTAATAATGCATTTGTAACACTGTTGTTTTAGAAAATTTAAATTCACCGAAAAAACAATCAGGAATGAAGGACGATGATTTATTAAATGTAGACCTATTTGAAGAATTAAATATTCTTGGGAAAGTCATTCTGAATAAACCCAATGAAGAAAAAACTAATGAAAAGTAAGTTATTATTCAAGTACTTATGTATCATAGCATTACTTAAGAGGATATAACACCCACATTTGCTGTCTATCCTTTAGTAGTTAAGTAATTTAGTCAAAATTATGCTATGAAAACTGAATTTTTAACATTAAAGTTAGTATCAGAGCTAACCATACATAATCAGATATAAAGAAAAGAATATTTCCAAGGGCATGTCATATATCCTTTTGTTGAAATATTACCTCAGAATAAGTCACTTAAATAAAAGTTCAAAAACCCTGTAATTTATTTAACATAAATAAGAAAGGTCATGTTATACTATCAGAAATATCCTTCTCTTAAAATTTGATAAGCTTTAAATTTGAGGTATTGTTTATTAAAAAGACAGAGACAGCAAATGTAAATGTAATTTAATGAATATCAATGTCTATTAATAAATTAGTGTAAACCTATACAAATTTACAGAATATTAAATTTAGCAGACACGGAAATTAATTCAGATAATGTTGAAAAAATCGATTTAACTGAAGAATTATTGATGATCACAGACAATTCAAAAACATTTTTACCATCTCAAAATGATAATTTTCAGATAAAACCTCTTGGTGATATACATATTAAACTAGAAGAAATTATTCCTTGTATGTATTTGAGTATTGCATTTATCTGTTTACATTTTAATACTATTTTCAAT
Organism: Drepanosiphum platanoidis; assembly: GCA_948098885.1. Classification (NCBI taxonomy): domain Eukaryota; kingdom Metazoa; phylum Arthropoda; class Insecta; order Hemiptera; family Aphididae; genus Drepanosiphum; species Drepanosiphum platanoidis. The sequence continues at coordinate 23,883,852 of OX402532.1, read as the reverse complement.
CTTAGATTAATTGTTATTGTATATTATTTTAGATCCTGATTCAAATGTTATCAGTTTATTTGATAAGAATAATATTAGTACAGAACTACATTTAGCAGCAAATAAACCAAGGAATGATGTTACAGTCTTTGTTGTAACAACTAGAAGCAAATGTAAACAGCCATTATTTGATTTTTTATTCCAACCAGTCGTTCCAAAAGTAAAATGTTATCAAATTGATCTAATAATAATAAAATATTTAACTAAATTCTTTTGTTTCTTTTTAGGATTGTAGGATACGTATTTTACCACAATCAAGGAATAATCTTCCTGATTATAATGCATTTCTACCACAAGAAACAATAGTGCAAATCATACTGGTAGCAACTTTAAATAAGGTTAACTTTCTTTTTTTCTATTTATGTATGTGTATAATAATAGTTATTAATTACATAATACTTGTGTGTTTTTATAGGAATTTATACCATTAAAATATGTCATAAGTTGTACAATTGACGGTGAAATGTTCACCGAATTTGGTGAAGTTGAACAACTCAGCATAAACCAATTGGCTATTCTATGATCTCAAGTAATTTTATAAATAGATTATCTATTATAATGTATATAATTTCATTTTTTTTTTAATCAAAACATTTATTTTACAATTAATTAGCAATATTTTATCGGACTACAAAACACTGTATACTCATTATACAATCAGCATTATTGGTGGATTATACAAATGTTTGACAGGATAGAAAATACATTTAAAATATTGAAAAAAGATAGTTTATATTTAAGTTTACAATTTTATATTTAATCTTTTTTTTTTATATAGTAATGATTAATTACTTATGACCACAGATATATATATATATAAAACAATTAGATAACCGACCGAATATTATTCTCTACTATAATCTGTTAAGTATGACTGACATATTGCAACAGGGCAATGTTTAAATATTACATTTCATGATAATGCATTTGTATGTTATAGTAATAATAAGATAAATATTAAAATTAATTTTACATTTATTTTTAACGAGTTCAGCTATTGCATATTAATAATTTGATTTCAAAGTTAGAATTGTTTTCAAAGAATTCAATATAAACATGTAGATATAAATGTGAAGAAAATGAAATCAATAAAATTTAATTAAAATATATTTGAAATGAAACTACATTTAGAACAATTTTCAATGCATATAACCACCAATAATATTGTATTAAACATTTATTTTTGTAGCAATGTTCTATCAATTATCTGATTCAAAATAACACAACTGTCAAGAATAACACATAGTATTTTAAAAATGCAAAAATTAATATTTAATAAAGTGAATATTTAAAAATAAATCCTTTTCGTTCTACTGCATCTATTTACTTTTGATGTCTTTCTGGATTTTTTAAAGAAAATTTAAAATTTACATAGATGTTCTATGAAATTCTTGCATTTACTATAAACTTGAATCATTTACAAATGAAAAATAAAATACATATAACTTATAAAAATAAGTAAATATTATACTATTCTTTCTCCCTTTACTTACTAGTACAATCCATGGACTGAGCATGTAAACAATAATAATATTCAGGCAAAAAAAAAATCTGTTAGAAAAACAAAACAATATTCAAAATAACTCATATTAGAAATGACATAATGTAAACATTGCTCTGTTAATAAATGACTGCTGAGCTTCTATGATGAAATCAGAGTCGATTGTCTAGTTGTTTTGTATAACATTATCTGTGTTTATGACTGAATTTGACTGATAATAGATACCAGTTATAAATAAAACTTATTTTTCATTTTAAAATTAAAATATTTATCAATGTTCCCTATTAGACTAATGACTATAATTTGTATTAATTTGCTGCTTCTGTCAAAAGTATATTAACCTCCACAATGTGCTCTTTCCTATTATGTATAATATTAATTTATACACTATAAATTATTTATTTAAAATTTATTGGATCTGAACTTATTTGTATTAAAATGATTTAAGTAAAATGTGATTAAAATATTTTAATCCATTGACTAGTCACTAAAATTTTATTGAATTTAAATTCATATTTATGTTAAAATTGATATATCTACTATTTACTATTTATTGCTGAATTTTACCATTAATTATAAGTAGACAACTAAATACTGCATGTAATAATATTAATATGATTTTTGTGACTTATTATTAATTATTTTTGCATACGGATATTTGTCACTAATTTCTGAGATTATTCATATTGTATTTTTAATAATTATTACCAAAATGTTAATCAATATAGATTTAAACTTTTATATTTTGTTTTATGAAGTAATACTACTTTATCTTTAATTCTGATTTGATTTGTCAATACAATTTGGCAGTAATTTTATACATCGAGTAATAGTAAGTTCATTGTTGAACTTACTTCATTACATGTATCCTCTAAATTAAAGAACTATTTTATTTAAAAAATAATAAAAAATAATTAGATACAAGACTTGTATGAGACATAGGTGACAGGTGATTGATTCTGACGAATTGGTCTTTTAAATTTGAAACCAATGTACTATTGGTTTCGAAAAATGATTTTGAGTGATAAAGTACGATTGAATCAACCTGTATTCCTATGTTCCTTACAGTGGCTTAAGTTAGCTCAAGGATTGCAAAACATTTTTAAAGCACAGTGACTCACGGACATGGCAAAAATGTTAAATTTATATTAAGCAATACGATTATATTCTTATAACTTAACAAATTTTGTTAGGTCATACATGCAATCCCCAGTTTGTATTTGGATTTAGAATCAGGTACGACGTGTACCATTGCGGTCACCTACAAAAACTGGAGACTCAATATCTAGCGGACCGGTTGCGCCGTCTAGCAGCCTTATCCAGTTAGTTATATTGTGAATAAATCAGCAAGACTCATACAGAAACGATAGGATAATAATAATTGAACACGTCGAGTTAAAAACATGAACACACTGTACACAGTGATGTAGTCCTAATTTTTTAGTGAGTATACGCTGGGATTGTTATTTAAATTGTGCCATACAGTTGTATTATAGGTACAATACACGACAATATAGAACTATTTTATCATGGTACAGTATAGAATAGCAGAGAAGTGGGTGGTATACGCTCCGGTACACCATTGGATTTGTGTTCGAATATTGGTGAATCGAAAAAAAATTGTATTCATAAAGAAAGTATTTCGCTATTACTTTTAAGATGAATAACATAATTTGTTAAAAAAACAAAATGTCAATACTATTCGATATCAAAAACGTATTGAATTACTGTTATCCAAACACTCGACAACACTCGTGGTCGTCGAACACTTGTACATAATGGTCGCATAAAGAAAATAAAACCAAACGAATCCGGTCGGCCGGCGTTCGTTTGAATTTGCCGCGCAAACAACACACGGTCGCGTGGACCGCGGTATACGGACCATGCTGCGCCATTCGGCGTGTGCCGCGGCGTCACTGCGCCGCCGCAACTCGTTTCTAACTTCAGCGCGGTCGCCGCACGGCCAACCACTACTCCACTCCGCCGCTCGCAACACCACTGGCGTCGCGAACACCCAAACACGTTGTTTCGAAGTCTCGACGCGTCACGGTCACAGTCGTCTCGTCGTTATACCAGTTCGTTTTCGCATTCAAATTGATCAGTCTAAATAATTACAAATCACATTCGCTCCATGGCCGTCAACGGTAACTAGAGTAACACACACCAGCGCAGCGTCAACGGACGAGCGTGAACGCCGGGATTCCTCGCACTATCGTTCGCCGTTCCACTGCTGATAATAATGGTAAGTTGAAACACACTAGACGAATATTATTATGGCCCCCGTTCACACGATTTCGGTGATTATGCAGTTCATCGTCGTCGCCGCCGCGCTCGTTATTACCGATCCGCCGGCACGTTAATCGACGTCGTCGTCGTACAATTTCGTCCGACCGACCGAGCGCGGTCGTTTTCTTTTCCCCACGTTTTTCTCGCCCGCAACGCGCTCGCGCCCCGGCGGTTTGGTCCACGCTTTTTGCGCGCGCTTTCATTACAATTACTACCGTCCCCGTTGTCGATCGACATCCCATCTCGTTCGGTTGGCGGCAAACACGTTTCTGTTTTCTTTTTCCGCCACGCGCACTTACACGTTACGAGTTGCATAATCATCGTTAGTCATTGGATTATTCAAAAAAAAAAATAAATAAAAATCAATTCTAAAAAGTACATACGTAGTTAGGTCCGTGGCTTGAGCTGAACTAATATTATTTGTTTTGTTACGCAATTTTTTCCTGCCATTCCCTTCCATCTCCAGTCAAACTGATTATGGCGGACGATTTTGACATTGAAGCGTTGCTCGAAGCGCCATATAACAAAAAAGAGCCAGAAGCTCCTCCGAAAGAGAGTAACGGTACTGAGGAAAAACCACGTAAAGACAAGTCCCATAAGAGTCGCCATCGTACTAGATCTCGGTCGCGTGACAAATCGCGTAAGCGTAGTCGATCCAAAGAGCGCAAACATCGACGGAAAAGCCGTTCTAGAGATAGACATCATAGTCGTTCCAGAGACCGACATGCACGCCGGCGGTCCAAAGATAAACGAAGTCGCTCACGGTCTCCTGTCAAACTACCTAAATATGGACCTCCTTTGCCTCCTTCTCGGTATGGTAGGAAACAGTCACCTTTGGCGTCCAAAGTGCCGCCAGCTAGTATGTTAACTCCTGAAGAGAGAGATGCTAGGACCGTGTTTTGTATGCAACTTTCAAAGACAATTCGAGCTAGAGATCTAGAAGAGTTTTTTTCATCTGTTGGCAAAGTCAGGGATGTTAGAATGATTACATGTAATAAAACACGTCGGTTTAAGGGTATTGCTTACATTGAATTTAAAGATCCTGAATCGGTTCCACTTGCTATGGGTCTAAATGGCCAAAAACTTTTAGGCGTTCCTATTGTTGTTCAACCGACTCAGGCAGAAAAAAATCGCATGGCTAATTCTTTGCCTAATATGGTACAACGTACACATTATGGACCAATGAAATTATACGTCGGTTCATTACATTATAACATAACTGAAGATATGTTACGAGGTATATTTGAGCCTTTTGGACATGTTGATAACATTCAATTGATGATGGACACCGAAACCGGTCGATCCAAGGGTTATGGATTTTTGACCTATCGTAATGCTGAAGATGCAAAGAAAGCCCTGGAACACTTAAATGGATTTGAAATTGCAGGCCGACCCATGAAAGTAGGCCATGTGACAGAAAATCATTCAATGTATGACAAAACTGCATTTGAAGTTGATGAGTTGGATAGAGCCGGCTATGATTTGGGTGCTACTGGTAGGCTACAATTGATGTACAAATTAGCAGAAGGTACTGGATTTCCAATTCCTCAGGCTGCTGCTAATGCTCTTCAAGTGGCTACTGGTGTAACACCAACTCCTGCCACACCTACAGTTCAAGTGACTCCTCCAATTGCAACCCAATGTTTTTTACTGGCAAACATGTTTGATCCTAACAAAGAAGACCTTGGTACTAATAACACATGGGAAAATGAGATTAGAGACGATGTTATTGAGGAATGTAACAAACACGGTGGCGTTTTACATGTGTATGTTGATAAAGCATCTCCACAGGGCAATGTGTATGTTAAATGTACTACAATTGAAACTGCTCTTGCATCGGTAGCAGCCCTACATGGAAGGTGGTTTGGAGGACGTGTAATCACTGCAGCCTATGTGCCTGTAACAAATTACCACAATTTGTTTCCCGAAAGTTCGTCACTTACAAAACTGTTGGTATCATCGAGGAATAAAAATTAACAATTTTCATATAAAGTTTAATTACTATATTTTTTTAAACTTTTAATTGACTTAAACGGTATCAATTTTAACAAAATATTCATTCTAGAATTAAAACTATCAACCCGCTAGAATCATATTTTTTTTTAGTCCACCTTTTTGTTAGGTAGTTAATTAATATATGGTATATTATACTGATAGTGATCGAATTTACGTTGTAGAATTTGCATCTATTTCTTCAATTTCAATTTTTCATTCTTAATTTTTCCATGTCAACTGATATCAGTAGTGGTAGGATATAATTTTATGCTTGAAGTAATATTTTGAAATAAATATAAGTAGTTAGGTCACTGTTTTTTTTTTAATTCAAATTTTTACATCTGTTTGCTTTCATCAGATTATAATTCCTTTTTTTTTTTTGACTTTCTATGTTAAATATTTTAGTGTAATAATAAATATCAAATAGCCTTATATTTGTTTGTTTGTAATGTATTGTACAACTACTAATTATTTTGTCTGTTCATCCTAGTTCACCATTTACCTATTCTGATTCATTTCATTAATAATTATTCTGGTTAAAATATAATACTAATTAAGTAATATATTTACATCTTAAACTTGTATTAGACCCCTAACCATTAGGTGTCCTAATGATACAATTAAATGCTGAGTACTTGGGTTCATTCTAGGTTTTTAGTAATTGGTGTATGGTTGAAATATATTAAATAAAATATTTTATATTTGTAATGCAATTATTATTTGTATGAAAGCAAATATTAAATTGACTATATACATTCTCACAGTTCAAAACAAATTTATTGTGATTGTACACAATAAACTTACTAGCGATCTTCTCATATCAAATATTGTGGTATAGTAAATAGAATGTTTCAATTTGTTGTATAAAATAAAATAATTTAACCATTTATTAAATCATTTTCCTTGCTGTTGTATACTTCATAAATAACTTAACAGTTAGTAATACATATTACCTAGGAAACACATTAATAAACATGGGTATTCAATTTTTGAACAGAATACAATATTAAATAATTGCTAAATGATATACAATGGTTACCATTAAGTTATAAACTACTCTTACATGTAAATTTATAATTTTAAATTAAAATCAACACAATGATTCATTTATTATTATTATTTTTTATCAATTTTGGTTTCAATATTTTTATTTTAATCTCATGTTTTATTTTTATTGTAATTATGCAACAAAATATATGTATAATAGTTTTTAAGACACAATTTTACACCTGATTATTATTTTATACATTCAGTTTAGGTATTCATAATTCTTCAATTTAATAATCAATTTTAGTTATTATAGCTTGTACTTACTCTTAATATTTATTTCTAACATTGTTGAAGGGAAATTTTGCTTGTATAGTTTTCAATTTAGAGTAATTATTTTAAACAAACGTTGAAGAAATATATTATTTACCCACATTGAAATTGATTTCAACGAAAAAGAATTGTATAAATTATTAAAGCAAATTTTGAATTATTTTCTTATATGGAATTATTTTTGAATAGTGTGTATATTGCCGATGACTATTAATATTGCCTATTTACCTAATAAATATCAATCTGTATTTCATCTTATTGGATTTGTATATTTAATATTAAATAATGAGTATAAGAATTTTTCTGTTTATCAAATCAATAATATATGTCACAAATATAATTATTTTCATACTAGTTTCTAGGATATAGTATAAGATGGAAACAAATTAAAATCAATTTATGTTTTTATATATTTGTTGTATTTTAAGTTTATTTTAAAATGTATGTAAAATATATTTACATATATCTATATATAAAGAATATTAAATTGTAATTAATATGGTCGTCGACAGCCATTGAAGTTTATATTACTTAAAATTTGAAATAAAATTTGAACTAAATCATCTGCATATTTGTTTTACCTAATTTTTGTATTGATAATATTTTCATTATTTTTACAAGCTTCATTTTAAAATATATAGTATCAGAATTATTTTACAGAAACTTGAGTTTTTTTACTGAATAAAATTAATTCATTTTTATGAATAAATTTTGAGCGCCTAATTGTTCGGATTAAGATTAAATACTAGATTTAGTAGAATATTCGTTCTTAATATCTTCGTTTCCGCAGGCAAAACTAACAGTCCTTTACGAGCACGCCACCGGCTTCACGCTGTTTAAAGTTAAAGAATTTGAAGAAATAGGTTCAGAATTAGCACAAGTCGAAAAATCTGTAAGAGACTTACAGCGTTTCACCAAAATCATTGAGCTATTGGCATTTGCTCCTTTCAAAACGTCTGTTGACGCATTGGAATCCATCAACAGCATTTCTGAAGGTACAAAACAATAAAATCTGATGTCCGTCTGCTGTATCCTGGTTTCATCAAGCTGTTTATTATATCATTCATAGGTGTATTGCCGGAGAGTCTTCAAATATTCTTAGAAACCAATGTACCTAAAGTGGGTAAAATGTCAAAGGTCACGTTGGGAGTTGCTGACAGCAAATTGGGTGCAAGCATTAATGAAAAACTTGGGCTCAAGATACAACATACTGGATTTGTGCTCGAGATATTGAGAGGTCTGTTTTGTTTATTTTTCATTTTGCTTTGGTATAACAATTATAATCAAATGGTTTTTTTTTTCTTGCTTTATTTGAATGATTTTCTTACAAATTTTAATTTAAAAACAATATTAATTTAATAAATATTTTAACTTAAACATTTTCATTAAATCCTTAAATATGTTTTTATGTTTCAGGTAAGTAATTTTAATTACTTAATATTCATTAAGTATTCATTAAGTATACATGTCTATCTTTTTATAGGAGATCTTTCCACATTTATTTATAAATATTGAAATAAAAATAAATTTGTATGTAATTATACAGGTATTCGATTCCATTTCCCATCTCTTATGAAGGGATTTGCACCAAAATTAGAGGGTATTGCTCAACTGGGTTTAGGTCATAGCTATTCTAGAGCTAAAGTGAAGTTCAATGTTAATAAAGTCGATAACATGATCATACATAGTGTTTCATTGCTTGATCAGTTGGACAAAGATCTAAATACTTATTCCATGCGTATCAGGTAATGTTCCATCTCTTAAACAAATGATTGGAATTTTGGCATTCATTTTATTCTTTGTTCAACAGAGAATGGTACTCGTACCATTTCCCAGAACTTTACAAGATTGTACCTGAGAATTATTTGTTTGCTAAAGTTGTAAAGTATGTTGGTGATCGTAAACAACTTACTGAAGAAAAAATTGAAGGTCTTGAAGAGATTGTAATGGATGCAGGAAAAGCAGCTGCGATTTTGAGTGCAGCCAAATCTTCAATGGGTAATGATAAGATTTTGTTATTATCATTAATGTGTGTAATCTTTTGCTAAATGTTACTATGATCACTTTAGGCATGGATATTTCTCCAATCGATTTGACAAATGTATTGATGTTCACCAGCCGTGTCATATCGTTATCTGAGTATAGGAAAAGTCTATCAGAATATTTAAAAAACAAAATGGGAACTGTTGCCCCTAACATGGCAGCTTTAATTGGTGAACAGGTTGGAGCCAGGCTTATTTCTAAAGCTGGCTCATTGACCAATTTAGCCAAGTGTCCAGCATCTACCGTACAAATTTTAGGTGCAGAAAAAGCTTTATTCAGGTAAATATTTTTAAAACATTTTATTAGTTTTTATTTTATAACATGTATAATATTTCAGAGCTATGAAGACCAAAACTAGTACTCCAAAATATGGTCTTATATATCATTCAACGTTCATTGGCCGTGCTGGCAGACAATTCAAAGGACGTGCTTCTCGTTTTCTTTCAAATAAATTGAGCATTGCCAGCCGTATTGATGCTTTTGCTGGTATTACTGCTAAAGACCTGTTTTCATTCAAGTATTTCAAAAGAAAATATTGACTTATGTGTTTTTTGTTTTAGATAATCCATGCAATATTTTTGGTCAAAAAATGAAACAACAATGTGAAGATAGACTGAAATATTTTGAGACTGGTGAAAAACCTCCGAAAAATGTTGATGTCATGCATGATGCTCTTCAAGAATCTCTCGTTTTGCAACAACAGGTATTTTATTCTAAATTTCTACTAATATTAAATTAGACGTTTGATAATTGTTGTTATTTTCAGAATGAGAGTCTGAACACAAGTGTTAAGCGTAAGAAAGTCAAGAAAGAGAAAAAATCAAAAAAGAAGAAGGTAGAAAATCAAGAAAATGAAGACTAGTTGTTTTTTAATTAATGACAGATTTTTTTACACTTAAAATAAATATTTTGTCCATTTGACTATATTTATTCTTTTGATTTATAATTCTGCATTTTTTATTTCAATATAAATATGGTGGGTATTAAGGTCTTTCTTTCCATGCTAACGTTAAATAAGCAAACAGTTAACAGAGTATAATAAAACATGTAAATGATTGAATTTACATTTAATTAAGTCTAGATCTAATCTGCCGTGTATTAAAATAATATTGATAAATTACAATAATAATTACCCTAAACATTATACTGGCAACTATAATTTTATTATACCATGAATTCGGTAGATATTTTTATATAAAGATTTTCAACCTTAAAAATATTTTAATTTTAATTCTCATATTTTAGTTAATTGATTATTTTTTTTCTCTAAAAATCTTAAATTAAAAAAAAAATACATATTTTATAATATAAATTGGAGGATTTACACAATACGTGTAAGCATTTAATAATTTTTTATACTGTTTAAATAGTAGCCACTTAATATAAATTTTGTTCGTGATTAAGCCACTTTCATTGTTTGATTTTAGATATACGCCTGCATAATTTGAAGACAGAATTAAACTGAAATTGAACTATTAATATTTTTTAATTTGGTTAAACTTGTTAAACAGTTGGTTTTAACTGGCATCAAAGGACGGTAAAGATATTGTGAAGAGACCTGTGTTGAACTTAATAAATTTCTTCCAGGTAAACAAAATCCAAATTTAAAAAAAAAAATTCAATAAATATATATTATATATCCTTATAGGTATACTACAACTTTTGGAAAATAGAATGAGTAACATACAACCTCAATTCGATAAAATATTAGTTTAAACATAATATTATAAAAACATAAGTTTCATACTTCTCAATACAAATTGCACAATTCCTAAATTGTTATTAAACTGAAATCTGAGTATATTTAGTTGTATTATATGAATAGTTTTATAAAATATTTATAAGCACTATAATATATTTTTATAAAATTAAAAATGATGTGTTTATACACTTTTGACCCACTAAGAGCTTATTATATTTTATTTGGCCCAAAAAAAATAGTTTTGAGACCCCTGCTATTCAATATTGTTTCATATTTAATATCATAAAATGATCATTGACATTACCATAAATATTACTTTTTTCCAAATTTTCTTTGAGCCTTACAAAAAAAATTGCAATTAGATGTATTGGCTTATTTTATGTACCTAATTATTTAAGTAATGTGAACACTATTATGAAATTGTAACGATGGAATTTATTGAAAAATCAAATTAATTTGTACAATTTTAAAAGTACTATCATACGGGTAAGTACTATAATTTTATTGAAATAAAAGTTCCTTCTATTTTCCTTTAACCAACATATGTTGAATCCATGGATGATGTAGATAAAAGACTAATTCATTTACATTTTAGTATTTTACTGTATATTATGTATTGATCTGGATAATTTTTTATAATTAATATTTTGGTGTTCCAATTAAATTTGATTGTGCTTTTAAGATGAACATTAACGAAAGATTATGGTCCCCGGTGTTAATGTAAAACAAAATTCCAAAAACCTAATGAATTTTAAATGTGAACTACTAGAAAATGATTATTAATACAAACAAATAATATCACCAAAAGAGCTGAAACATGAACTAAGAAGAAAACTAATTAAAAATTGATTCGGTTGGCTTGTAAACACATTGCTTACACTTACACAGTTGTCACATAGTGAGTATATTTTTAGAGTAGATTAAATTCAATTTCAGTCAAATGGGCGATACGCAGGTTAAAACGCAGATATATTTGTGTACATTTGATTCAATTTTAATTAATATGTGTACACAACTTAAATTCAAATTGAATCAAATATATACAAATTTAAAAAAGATGAGCCATATTGTTATATGATAAAATATTTAAATTGCAATAGCCGATAAACCAGTGCTTTTTAAACTTATTTTAGCCATCTTAATTTAATGTAAAACTGTTAATAGCCTCCAAGAGTGTGGACATTTTTTTCCTAAAATCATAATAATTGTTAAATTTCTTGGGATTCTTTTGCTTAACTCTTTGGAGCACAACATATTGATGCGAAAAAAAGACATGCTGTACACAAATTGAATTTTTATAAACATACAAATACTTTTGCTAATAATAATCTTTTATTAGGTTTCTAAAGTAAAATGTATGAAGAAAATAAAATCCTTGGGACCTAGGGCTTCGACGTCTGAGGCCATTAGGCCCTATATGGATTTTTGGTACGGTAGAGTAGGTTTTTTGTTGGGCGGAGGAACACGTTAAGTTGGTGGTGGAGATGAAGGATGAAAGCGGTTTCTTCTCTCCGGGCGGCGGTCGTCCTGTTAGTAAAATAATAATAACAATATTTTTTAATGATAAACTGTATATAAGGAGAGTATATGACCCTGTCTTTTCATAGTTTGAATAGGCACATGCAATTTTCGAGTAAATCTACCTAATTTATTATTTTGATGTAATAATAATCGTGTAGATGCACTAACTAATAAATCTTAATGTTATTTTATTGACTATCCAACGCCTTAAAACAGTCATTTGCTGTCCAGAAATATACTGTCCCGGGTTCGTAGGTTCCTGTTTTATACGTCCAAATAAATACTGTCAAGATTTATACAGTCCAATACATTCCAGATATTTACGTTGTAGATTTCTAAATTCCAAGTTTATACGGGTTCCCGAAGTTTTTATGTATACACATATAGGTGTAATATGACCATACGGGTAAGTTAGTTATTATTTATAGTTAGTTATTGAACACATAACTCTGTGAGCATTATAGTAATAAGCTCAATTAAAAATTAGTTCTAAAGATCCGTAACCAGTAGTACAATATTTTGTTGAGAAAAACGGTCAGCACTGGAAATTATTGATTTTTCATACAGCCGGGGTATAGACATTTTCTTGCTTATGCTAATAACAACATTTTTATTTGCTTCTTTTTGATTTGACATTTTATTATAATTAAAGGTATCGGATTCATTCCATTACTTTTAAATGTGCAACTGTCGACATAAAATCCTTCGAATGAATCGCTTTGTTTACAGAACCGTTTAGGTAAAATAACAAATAATAAACAGCGGTATTTTTGTGAGTATATTAGTTTATTTAATCTAAACATATACACGATGATTTAAAATCACAATGTAATTCACACAAAAAATATATGACAATAATTTACAGAGCGATAACATGGAAACGATGAACGGAGCCGAGTCTTCTGCCGATTTGCTGCCAGTTGTCGGTTTAGATTTCAAAGAAGCAATGAGACATTTTAAGATAATGTTTCCTACATTAGATGAAGATGTAATTGAAGCTGTTTTGCGTTCCAATAAGGGTAGTGTAGATCCAACAGTTGACCAGCTATTGACGATGAGCAATGAGTGCCGAACAGACTTCGAACCGAGTGGGTCGATGTCTTGTGATGATGGCGGTTTACCAGACGTCAAACCTCAGCACGCGTTCTTTGATCCAATGTAAACATTTCTAATCACAAACAATAACATTTGACTGAGTAATAATTAATTTTAGGTTACCAGATGTTCTACACAATCTCAGCAAAAAAGACAGACAAATAGGATCTAAACGTTGGAACCCACCAATGATCGGACCTTTACCTAATGATTTTCTCAGGCTGACGATGAACTGCAACTCACAAGTAAAAATATTGGATATTGATTTGCCAGGCATTGAAATGTATTGTATTAGGTTTCAGAAAGTGAACTCAACGATGAACAAATTGCTATTTTATTACAAAATGAAGAATTCCTCATACAGCTACGTAAAAATGAACACTTCCTTTCCACCCTAGAGAAAGGCATGTAAAGTTCTTTATTTAATTTATTATCATATTAAATGACTGTTTATAATAGCTGTAAGCACATGTTGTTATCATATATATGTATTTTGGTGAATTTAAATAAATCCTATGATGTGTTTTAGCAGATAGCCCTCTAGAAGAGCAAAGGTTTTTCGTCACAAATAACACATCGGGTGATGACGATGCGGCATTTAAAGAAAGGCTGAAAAATATGGGAAAAGGTATGAAAAGAAAAAATAATATGAGTAGTATCAAATTTATTTTGTGACTAAATACACGAGTGATTATAGATAATATCAAATTTGATTTAACCGAATAATATTCATTAACATTTTTGTGGGATTTATTACAGCTTCCAGGAAAAAATTCATTCAAATTGCCCGAGTATTTACGGGGAAAAAAAAGAAGAGCACGGCACGTAACATATTAAATCAAGGAGACACTCATGCAAAAGACAATTTGTTTCTACACGAAGGAGAGCGTTGAAATTATTGTGTTACTTTGTTGTTGTTATTTAGCAAAAAAACATTTTTTTTTCTTCCAATTTATATCAATCCTGTTATTGTTATTTTTGTTTTGAATAATTTAATAGAGATCATTTAATAATATAGGGTAGAATTAAGTCAATAATTACCAGTTTATTAAAACATTTTAATTTAAAAAAGCAGTTGTTCTAAATAGTTTTCGAAATCATCTTCTCTGGGTTTCTCATCATCTATTTGTAATTGTTCACTCCAAATATTATCTTCAATCACTAATTTAGAAGTAACTGATGCCTCGTTCTGAACACTAGTTGTAGGCTGTTGGCAGTCGGATGATTCTTTATCTTTCGAATGCTTAGACTTGCTTTTTGTCGGTTTGGCCTTTTTGCGTTTGATTTCTTTCTTTTTATGTTTATAATTTAATTTATTTGAGCACTCTGCACACAATCCTGAATTAATTCAAACTATTTTAGAATCATTGAAATTTATTAGGAAGTGTAAAAACATGAAACATACTTAATTTGACTAGAGTATTTTTCTTTTCTCCATGTTCCATGTAACTAAAATTTACTTCCCATGTCCGTAAATGTTTTTTTTCGTTACAAATTCTGTTGCCACAAATGAATTGTCCTTTACCACTGACCAATTCATTTTCTGTTTGCCAACGCATTGCAACCTAAAAATTATATTATTAGTTAGATCTGGAGTAAATACATAATTAATTGATCAATAGTTTTTACAATTAAAAGTATAATAACTCATAAAATAATAATATTTTTTTGATAGTGTTTAGATTTATCTACAGACAGTTCAAAAAAAAAAACACAACTTCAAAGTATGCATTTGGATCAGAATTATAAATTGTAAGCAATTGATATCAAAATGAACTGGATTTTAAATTAAAAAAGAAAGAAATGTGAGGTAACTATATAAATATCTTGACATGTGATATTTAAGACACTGTAAAAAAAAAAATGATTAAATGTGTTAAATTTAGTTATTAAATATGTTGAAAGTTAACTTTTCAAGTGACATTAAATTTTCTGTAATTTATAAATTATTTTTTGTTTAACGTATACAATAAAAAAAAAAAAAGAAGAGATCTAGTTATTCATTTTTACAAATATAGACTAATTTATTATTTAAAATCGATGTGGATATTAAAAAAAATTCCAACTCACTTTAGACTTTTTATATAGACTCAAGTCACAAATGCAGTATTCTTTAAACAACTTGTCATAGTACTTTCTGGCCAATTTCTGCTCCCAAGTGACGACTTCATCGTCTTCGTCCCACACAAACTTATGGTTTTCTTGTATGACGTCTATGTCACGTTTTTCTCGTCTAAAACAAATGTGCATTAACATCAACAAGCATAAATGGTTAGTCGACATACTTTTTAACATCGGCGAATTTGCAATACTCCAGATATTTGTCCAGTAATTGCTTATGCAATTCAAATGGCTGTAAGTTCAACAGTTTCTTTTTGTCCATGTCAACCCGATTACATTTAAATATGATTTTATATTACAGTGTTCGTAATAAATAGCCCTCGTCGATTAAAAACTACAACTAATTAAGTTAAAATATAATCACATTTTAAACTATTAACTACAGTAATGTTTTATTGTATACACACAATTCATAGACACGCACAATACGATATATTATTAAATTCCCATAACGTTTAAACGTCTATGGTTTTATAATTTAGAATTTCAGATACATCTTAAAAGTTTATAACATTGATAATATTATCAACGGTTGATAAAACCGTTCATTTATTTACTCTGTGGTTACACCATAGATTCCACCAGGCGACCATATTATCTACAACTATCTTTATCTACAACTTACTGCGTTAGAGATAAACCTTATCTGCGACAATGTTATGTAATAAATTGTCGAGACGTTACGTCATTTTTTCGCACGACAGTTTAAAATCAATGTATTGTTTTAGCGTCCGACATTGTCGTTTTGCCGTTTCAAAAAAGTCAATCGTAACAGAACAAATCAACAATGTCCATGAAAGAAGCGTTCAAGCCCAAAAGCTTAAAGATCTCGACTACATTTATAGACGCCGACGGAAGGGAAAAACAGGTATCCACTATAATATCCAACACAGTAGCTATTACAGTATTTTAAACGTTGAAAACAATGTGAACCGCAGTGTCGTCTGCGGTCGTTGTTTTTGGGATTGTTTGACGTCTGCATGTCTTTAATATTATTATTGCCTATTATTTGTTTATTTCTTTGAAAAGAGTGGGCTCCACTGAACGGGTTTGTGTCATTGTTCATAATTTCAGATTGAAACCAGGGAAGACGAAGAACAGTCGCAGAAATTGCAAGAAATAATAGATTTGTTGATCGCGGCTGGATACTTTCGCGCGAGAATTAAAGGTTTATCTCCATTTGACAAAGTACGATTTACAATTTTAGTGCTGAGAATGTATTCAAAATATTATGGTTTAGAATTTTACTATTATGTTATGTTTACACAGATTGTTGGAGGTCTCACGTGGTGCATTGATAATTGTATTGTCGACTTGGATATTGATCTGCATTTCGATGAATCCTTAGTCATCGGTCAAAAAATGTAAGCTTTATATTTTCTTATAATTTATTTATATAACATATTTTAAATTTGATATTTTTATTATTAGTGCGCTCACAGAAAAAATAGTGTCTGTACTTCCCAAGATGAAATGTCCATATCAAGTTGAACCACATCAAATTCAAGGCTTGGATTGTATTCATGTTTTTCCTGTTGTTCAAGTAATGTTGATAATTTATTAGGCTACATCCCAATTGGTTCTCATTCCTAAAAGTTGACATCTGAATTGGTTCCCAGTAAAGACTTTCGAAAAACTTGAAGTGTAATACAATAACATTTCCCATCATTATGTATGAGTGCATACTATATTACTATAATGTAAGACATTATTATTTAGATAATTACCAATATACCATTGCTTTTAAATAAAACTATCCTGAGAAAAAGAGGTGGGATAAATCGGGTAGTTTGTAGATTTCTATTTTCATAGAATTTCATCAAAATGTTATCATTCAAAAGCTTATGAAAAAATAACAACTTCCCCAGAAGCTTACATTTTCAAGTCTCGAGTATTAACTATAAACAATTAGCAGATTTTTTTATTTACATGTTGAGTTATGTTAAAATTTAAACCTGTTTTTTTGTCATTTTTTTCTCTGTTTTGCAATTATTTGAAAACTGTAGGGGAATTTCAAAGATAATCTCTATAAATACTAACGAGACAAAATTGTACAAATAATTAGAAAGCCTTCTAGTCAAAACTTTGTCCACTGATTGAAAAAAAAACTACACACATTATAGTATTCTAATATATTCCTTTTTTCATTTAAAATCTAAAATAAAATATATTATAACCTATTTTGAAATGAAAAACACTATTTTTAACCATATATACTTATGTTCATAATATGTAGACAGTTCTAAATCTGTATTTTTAATGGGAAGGAAAATTGAAATTGCTTGGGAATAATCCCATGTAAAATAATCTGGGAACTAATTTGGATAAATCCTCCGTTACAACTCTGAGAACTAATTTGGATAAATCCTCCGTTACAACTCTGGAACCTATTCTGATATACCAGATAATTTACATGGCATGTATGTATGTATATTATTGTAATTAATGATTGATTTTATTTATTGAATATAGTGGTTGGTTAAACGTTCCATAGAAAAAAGAAAAGAAAGGGGCGAATATTTAATGCACTATGCTGCCAATCAATTTGATAAGTTAATTTGTTCTAAAAATATTTTGGAAAGTGAACCAAAACATAAAGAAAAATGTGGTTATCTTAAAGTAAGCATTACTTAATTTTATAAGTTGTCCTCTTATCATTATTTTCTTTTCATAAATAAAGTTACATTTACCAATAAATTATCTAATTGGAACAATGATTGCAATTTTTTTTTTAGCACAATTGTATTATATATATTTATTTCAGAAATGTTTAACAGGCAATAGAAAGACTAATAAATCTTTTCACAAAGAAGAACAGAGAATAATGGAGTATATTGATGATTCATCTGACTCAGAAGACTTGGAAAATAGTGAATGGTTTATTAAAAAGAAATTTGATCCCAAAGACTTTCATGAAGTAAAAATATTGTTTGAGTGGAATTATATAATTATTTTTGTGTTCCTTATAATTTTTAACTTACAGATTGTAATGACTGATGAAGAAAAAATTGTAAAGTTACAAGAAGAAAAACAGAAATTAATTGCAGAATTAACACAAGCTCAAGAGGAGACAAAGATGATTGAAAATGAAATAGAAAAAAAATCATTTCAAACTAGTAACATGGAAGAGGATAAAAAACAGTAAGATATAACAATGATGTTTACTGATAACAGTGACATTTCTATTACTCAAACTTGTGCTAAATTTTGCTTTCTATCATAGGGAGTATGAAAAAGTTAAAATCCTTTTGAATGAATATGAAAAAGTAAAAGAAACTGAAGAAACATTTCAAAAAGAATGTGAACAAAAAATGGAAGTGTACCAACAAAAAATAAGGTAAAAAAAAAAATAATTATATAATTAAATCATTTTTAATAATTGTAAAATGAAAAAAATGAAAAAATCAGATTTAAAAAAAAAAAATGTATTGGTGAAAACAAATACAGTAGGACACTGATATTATATAATAGTTCTTTACAATTGTTTTGATATTTATAAATGTGTTATGTATTTTTTTATAGGGAAGCTAAGGTGTTATTAGAAGAGCCAGTAGCAGACGATACAGAACTCAAAGAAGAATTAGACAAGATTAGAAACATGGTAGAAGTAGCTAGAACAAAACTAAGTAAAAAGGCCAGAGCAGTTGGACTAATGAAACGTAAACTCGATCAGATACCTGACAGAGCTGAGCTAACTCAATATCAAAGACGATTTGTCGAACTGTCCAACGAGGGTATGATTTTTAGGTTACATATAAACTTTTACACGAATAACCTTTTATATCATACTACATAATATAGTATATTATTGTTTTATCCAAACATAAACCTAACCTAAATTTGAGTAAAAAATGTATTTAATATTACTTACAGTTTAAATACACTTTTTATATTATTAAAATTTAAAAAGTATGTTGCTTATTTGTGTATTTATGTTGATTTAGTGTCAGCCAGATATCGAGAGACAAAACGACATTATGCTCTTTACAATACCCTTAGTGATGTTCAAATGTATTTGAATAAAGAGCTATCGCTCTTAAGCTCAATTCTGGACGCTTATCCTGAGTATGTTGTGACTTGATTGTTTTCTAAGAATAATTTATTTAATAATAATTATTGTTCTATCTTAGAGCGGAAAAGTCACCGGAGGCTAAAGAACAATTCTTGAGGCAGTTAGAAAATATAGACCTGAGCGTAAAACAAACATTGGACAGGGTAAGTTTATTATAATTAATTTCGTTTGGTGCCAGATATGGTAACACTATTAAATTTGTAGGTGGAGAGTAAAAGAAACAAAGAGCAGAGCATTAAAACAAATTTGAACAACCAGTTATCCACTTGTATGTCAGCCCATCGACAATACTTAGCTGCAGTAAAAGAGCTTGAGACTGAAATACAAAAGAATCTCCAACTTCAAGAGCAGATTGATCGATTACAAAGTAATGAGTAAATCAATAACAAAAATCATATAAAATTGTTCAATTAGTATTTAGTACATTGTAATCAAATTATTATTTATATTTATTATATATATATATATTTATATATATTATATTTATATACTTTAATTATTAAAACAATAAAAATGTTTAAAATTGTTAATAAATATTATATATAACAAAATGTTTTAAATAACGTAGAAAAAAAAAAAAATTGTGAAGTAACAAATCTATCATAATATTTAAGTGAACCAATCTAAACAGCTATGGAATAATCTGAATGCTTCTGTGGATTGTTGTGGGACACTGGTCTCGACCACAATGTCGACTTCCCCAGGTTGAGTTTCTTCAGTGTGTCAGAGTTGCTGCTATCAGTCTCTGCTCGGCGAGTGCTGGCCGTAGGGAATAACGATGTGTCAGCCATTGAAGAAGATCTTTTAGATCTATTGGTCGGAAACCACCTATGCAAAACTCATATAATGAGCACACCAAAACAAGGGGGGGGGGAAATTGTTTTCTCTTCAACCCACCTAGTTTGTGTTCGTCTTGGCAGTGATTTTTGTTCTGTTGGCGGTGGAGATAAGTCTGATGACGTGCTGGACTGCGCCCGGCTGTATATGAAACCTGTTAAAAAGTAATAATACACAATTAGACGAGTCATCGCTCGTTATTTATTATCTGAACCACCAAACAGTCTGTCGACAAACAGAAAAGAAAATAGTAAACGCGGAACATGAAGTAATGGAAAATAATTTGTTTGTCTTCAGACAACATTAAGCGATATCGCAATGGATACTCGCTTGTTAGTTTTGTTTTGTTCAGATGATTGGACGATTCTATCCTACTTGACGTCATTTGTTCGACGTCCGAGTCTGAATCGTCCATATGTGCGGCATGCTTTTCGTATAAATCTTGAGATGATCTGTCATGTCTATTTTTGAACATCTGTAATATTAACAAAAAACATTCACAGTCAACTGATGAGTTAGTGTGTTGTACAAGACAACAAAAGTATTTTACATTATATTCATTTTATGTATCACATTAATTCACTTAGTAATATTTAGAAAATTTATGTTATGTAGATTTATATTATATTATATGATCATACGTACAACTATGAGACATATGAAAATGACAAAACGGCAAACCAGTTTTTAACGAAAATTCTTTTTTTTTCATAATAATATCAACGACGAGCTGTCAGAGTTGAATAATTGATTAACAATGGAAAATTTAAATAGTATAAACTATTGAGCAAAAAAAAATGTGTACACGTTCGACATCATTCTTCTCTCTGGTGACTATAATACTTTTTGTTTTAATATATATTTGTTCTGTGCCCCAAATAATGTTGTAATAATCGTATTTTCGTACCTTTGGTGGGTGCGAGGAAGACGCGTAGTTCTCGTGGATGGATTGCTGACGCAGCGTGAGGTTGTGCAGCATTGGCATGGATCCGTGTTGCGTTTCATCTATCGGAAACGTAGCGTACGGTGATATGTCTGCCGAAGTCTCTGAAACGATTTTGGCCCGACGCGAGCGTGTTAGAATGACCGACGGCTTTCACGAAAACTTCTGGTTTTTAAAAATTATTTCCGTTCAAGTGTGGGACGCCGCCGTACGTTCGCTTTTCGAGGGGTTCGTGTGAGAAATTTCAAGAAACAATTACATCGAAGACGGGGAAAAAATTCAAACTCTACATCGTAGGTGTCAAATTTTTTCACTTATTTCTCATTTTACTGTGCTTTTACGATTTCATTGAAATTCGATCGTTACAACTATATTATAATACAAGAGTGTTATTTTTCGAGCGCAGTATTGATGTCCGTTTGCGGACACCACTTTCTTACACACGAATCATACGACAACGTCCTACTTAAAATTCAATGTTCTACGGGATTTCGTTAACCTGGAATTTTTTCTGAATTCGTCAGTCCCACTTTGTGTATGGTCGCGTAATATTTTTGATTCTCCGTGCTCCTTCGTTCGTGCGTGTCCCTGGTATTTGCGGGAACGCTGTCCCGCTCTGAAAACACGTTGTGTCGTGTACATTATTTTGAACTTTATTTGTTTGGCGTGAAAAATAAATAAATATTTGGGACAAACTATATTACGTATTATTATTGATGATAAACAATCGATCGATCGTCAATATAAAAACAACGGAAAAGAAACAGCAACTCGAAAACTCTTGGGACTTTTACTTTTTAGCAATAAAATACGAATCTCGACACGTTATTACCGTGACGAAGAAGAGGGACGAGAATTGTTGTCGGCAACCGCTAAGAGACGAGACTCGAGTGCAAAATTCGGTGGAGAAAATCTCTCGGAGGTAGTGAGAGTTTTGCGAGACACATATTTATGTTTATTTTTAAGCCTCGTGGTCTAAATTTATAGAATAACTTCGCCGCGGACGACAACAAAAAAAACCCGTTAAAAGTAATAAAAGATTATTATTTTTTTTTCATTACTTCTTCTTAAACAGACGAACGCCGTGCAGACGACCACTAAAACTGCCACGAACGTTCCCAGGACGGGTATTGCAGTCTTCATGTCCATATAATAAAACGGTTGAGAAATCTGACTCTTCTCGACCAGCTCCGGGGGCGGTTCTTCTGTAAAAAAAAACAAGTCGCAAATGTTCCACTTATTTACTAGGCGAGTCGGTTGCTACATTGTTGATTCAATTATTAGGGTTAGTATTGCACGAGGCGTCCCGCAATAGTTTATCTTATTTACCCCCGTTCTCTGTCAGCGTGAAGAAGTTATAATCGGCCAACGTGGACCCGGCAGCGTTAGATCCTTCGACTTGGACCTGATATTCGGTGGCGGGCATCAGTCCAGTGATGGTGAACTTCCGTTGATGCCTCAGGTTGTCGGCGGCTGAAACAATCGTTATAAATTCAAACTCTGTGCGCGATCGCTGGATGGACGGAGCAAAAGCGGATCGGCGTGAGTTGACTCACACGTGGTCCAGTGCGGCTGCAGCATCGGCCGGTATCTGATGACGAATTTCGTGACGGGACAATCGTTGTCCGGCCAGACCTCGAAGTTCAACCTCAAGTATGTGGAATTCGGTTTTATGAACATTGACTTCTTCGGGATGCCGGGCTTGTTTCCTTTGGTCCTCGCAGTGACCGCGGCGCTGGGCATGGAGCTGCCCACTTTGTTGTTGGCTATGATGTGCGCCTGGTACGTTTGACCGCACGCCAAGTCCTGCGGGAAAAGGTGAATTAAAGTCACTTCACGGTTTATCGGATGGTCACGGAACATTTTAGATCTGTGGTGCGCCTACGATCCGATTTTCTAGCCCCTTTCGCCCTATATACAGGGCCGGTTTGATATCGTTTTTCTGTCGAATTTCATTTTTAAACGGCTCAAACATACCGACCCGAAAATCGCCATCCACAAAAACGCGAATAGGTATTAACTTTTGTGAAAATCATCGCGATCGTCGAATCGGATCGGAAATCGTTTGGTTTTCTCAGCTTACGTTTAGATAGTACGACGTGGTGTGTCTGGGGATCGTCACTTGTTTGTACGGGCCCCTAGGATGCAGATGGTACGTCATCGTGTAGCCCGTGATCGGCGCGTCGCCGTTGGACGACAGCCTCCAGTGGAATACGAGGCTCGAGCTGGTCGCTCGCGCGGTGTACAAAATCGGCGGTTCCGGCGGCACTACGAACACACAATCACAATTAAGTTTATGTTATAGATTCTATTCACGCGATAAATAATAACGTTGATATGCAGTTTTATCTTATCGATCGCGCGACTTTCCGATTTATTTCCCTTCCGAAAAGACGACTTTCTTGTTTTTTTTTTCTCTCCAAAAATATTTAAATCAACATTATTCGTGTGCATAATAGTGACTTTGCAGGTCGATTGGATCGAATCGGTGTTTAGACTTACATATTATACTTATTATAGCAATATGCAGTGAACAGTACGAGATCACTCGACTCGCGCGGTCACTAATTTTCCCGACAGACAATCGATACAAGAACGGCGGCGATCAACCCGAACAATGTGTTGTTTGAACGTTTATTTTATTTAAAGAGATATTGAAAAATTGAAGAAATCCTTTAAATATATATAAAAGAACAGGCCTTTTTTATGTTCCCATTTTGTGACGACGCTATTTAACTTTTTTCCAATTTTTTTTTACAGAGTTGTTCCAAATACCTACCAGAGTGTCATCACGGCTGGACCGATTTAGCTAATTCTTTTTTTTTTTTGTTGTGTTTGTTATTGTCAGGAGAAGGAAAAAAATTTAAGAAAATTAACCCTAAGGGGGTTAAAAAGGATAAAAATCGAAAAAATCCGGAGCCACTGGAGCTTTGTGGTATTAAGTTTTGGTCAATAGTTTCGTTTTATATAGCAGAGGCCCCTTAAGAAAGGATTTTCCAAAATTATACCCCTAAGGGGGTTAGAAGGGGTAAAATGTGTTAAAAATGGAAAACGTTATTTCTCGAACGGATTTTTTTGAAACTTGGCATACATAGTAATGAAAAAATCTATTAACTTATTTTTCAAAATTCAACCTCTAAGGGGGTTAAAGGGGTTGAAAATGAAGAACGTTATTTCTCCCTCATACCGGGAAAAATGGGTTTTCACGGGCTAGATTTTGAGATGCAACGATCGGCGAGCGCGTGGTAATTTGCATTTTATATAAATAAATTTGATTATGTCATCAAAAGACCCGACGATCTTTACGAAAAGGCATTGATTTTGCAATATCATATTATTACACAACTTTTACGAAATCGCGTGCGTGCGATGAACAATAGAACTTTTTTCATTGGACGGTCGAATACGATCGCAGGCAAATCTATCGTCATTGGTCGATAAGCTCGATGACGCATACAATTAAAACGAAAACCCGACGATGTTTACGCAAAAGGTATGGATTTTGCAACGTCATATTTATATTACATTATTATTATTTTATTACATAACTTTTACCGAGCGTCGCGATCCATTTCAATCATCGACGCCGACGCCACCGCTACTTACAATAAGTCAGTTATTTTTCATACTAGAAAATTCACTAGAAATATATGGGAAAACAACGTTTGCCGGGTAAGCTAGTATATTATATTTATGCGCGTATAATATGTATGCGTATGAAAAAGTGGATAAACTGTCTGACAATACACATCCGATAAAAAAAAGGTAAGTCTGTTTTTTTTTTTTATTATTTCAATCGATATAGTATACACATGATTATTCGTTCTTGGGCGTACTTATGCACAATTTTTTATCGATAGCGTGCATTACGGCGTGCCTCATAAAATAAAAACTTTTTTTGCCCCTTTGATTCCAAACATTTTTATGACTTTTGTCGTGGATATAATAAAACCAATGGAACAGTAGTATTACATTTTTTTTTCGCACACGATTTAAAATCGCCACTTATGATTTCTGGCTCGCACGGACATCGCCGCGAACGCGTGTTGCAAATATCATCGTGTATGCTATATTTTTATTGTCATATTTGGCGAATAATAGCTACTGAAATTACACGCTTGCGGTATTTATGGTTTTATTCGATCAGAGTGCGTATATCATAAGCGTTTAATTGTAAATCCCGCGCGCCTAATCCTACCTTGAACGATTATCTGATAGATTATCGAGTCGGCCCCGTGTATGTTATCCACGTGGCACGTGTAGTTGTCGCTGTTGGACCTCTGCAAAGACGTAATGGTCATGTCGCCGTTTTCCGTTATTTGCGCGTTACCGTCCCAAGACTGGATGGCCCTGTAGTTCTTCAGCCACTGCTTCTTGACGGGCGGCTGTCCGACCGCCGCGCACGGCAATTTTATATACGTCCTCCAGGGTTTCTCGACCAGACCGCCGAACGAAACTATTTTCGCCGGAATCGCTATAATATTGGAGTTATAAACAATAATTAAATACGAGTCGCGACAATACAAATATTAGTTTGACCCCTATAAAAACAGTTTTTGTTTAAATCGTTGTCTTCATTTTATTAAAATAACATTAGATTATTATAGGATGTACGATAATGATAGTTGGGGTTGGGAATGTCATAAAAATCCAATAAAATCTCGAAAAAAAAATGCCTTTTTGTCCTTGAAATTTAAAATTATCTAGGTACTTAAAATGCATACAATTTTCTATTTTTGTAAGTTTTCGAAAATATATTTAATTGGAAGCACCGTAATGGTCGATGAATATTTTCCGAGATACTAAATCGGACTGTGCGATTTGAAAAAAAATAATTTTCTTTTAATTTCACTTTAAGTTACAGTTTTAAAGTTTTGTAAACGTTTTCAATTCAAGTCGAAAGATTGAATATTAGAGTGAAATGTCGTAAAAACGTTAGAATATCCTTAAAATTCAGTATTTTTAAATAAAAGTGGAAAAATGCTAAATAACATTTTGTATGCTCGGTTAACAATAAAAACGTGAAATGAATTTGTAACGCGCACGGTATATTTAATTTTTAAAAATAATACCAAGCCAGATGATATCCCAGTCCCGACGAAAAACGTGTTTTATAACACGTTTTCATCAATATTATAATATTTTTATCGTATTCGTATGAGATTAAAATTTTAAATATCAACAGTGGCCCGTCTACGGATCGTCTAGGAGTCCGCGGACCACCGGTTAGGAACTCTTGTCGTTTAGGCACGCTTACTTCTACTCGAGGAGAGGATCTGCGTCGCTACCTTTGAGCTCGGACCTTCGCCTATTTTCGTGGAAGCCGTCACCCAAAATTGATATTCTAAGTGTGGTTGCAACCCTTTGGCTTCGTACGTTAAATGATGACTTGGCAACGTTCTCTTCATGTGGTTCAGTTCCTCTTCGCCGTTCATGACTCTGTGCACAGACGTTATTACAACACGTATTAGAGCGCGATTTATTACTTTAAGCATGTTTTAAAACACGCGAGGTTCGAAAAAAAATGGCCAAATCACGCCAGCGCTCAAACTATCAGCACCATGTCCCAATTAAAGCGCATGAATTTTATGGAAAAACGTCCATTATATTATATAACTGCTACACTATTACACGTTTCCCGTAGGTAATTATTCCCGTCTCGTCCGCGATATCCCCTGAATATGATAAATCAATTAATTTATGACCCGCCAAAAATATGACGTGTAATCATAAGTAATAGTTAATGTACAATCAACGCAGTTACATATTATATTTTATAGTATATGCATAACGCATATTATAACATAGTGATATTAATTATCATTTTTGATCTTTCATTCAAACTGTGATTAATATTGGTATTTATTATAATACTTTAGTTGGCCACAAAACACGATAGTCAAACATTGATTTATACTATTTGCACTTTTTTATTATTATACTCCATGCAAGACCTATTTATTTTTAATCATATTATGTATTTAATAACACTTTATCGTCATTATATTTCGAGTATTAATCACTAAACATAATTAATTTTTATTTATATTGTTTTATATTTTTATAAAAAATTTACGTTGGACAGCTATTAGGCTTAGGCTGTTCCTATTTTCGAAAAAATCAAACTTTTCGTCTGTTTTTGGAGTAAATATTGAAAACAAATAAATGTTTAATTCAATTATCGAAGTCTTAGCGCATATATAAAATACTCTTAAAAAATAATTGTTTTATTCTTCCTGTAATAAAAAAAAACCCGTTCTAAAAGTTCACAAAGTTCCTAAGTAATCCTTTACTCGAACCGCTGTGCTCGCGTTCCCGTTGTCCTACTTACCTGGTGTAAAGACTGTACCGCAAGAGAACGCCGTTCGAGTACTTGGGCGGCGACCAAGCGATCGTTAACGACTGTGCGGACGACACGGCGATTTTGATATCCTCCGGTGGCCCAGGTGCTAAAACAGAAACGGTGCATTATTCTTACTTGAATTCCTGCGAAATCTCCATTTTACGCTCTCGGTGCCATAATATCATAACACATTATAAATTATCATATTATAATAGTTATTGTGCTTTAAATAATACCATCTTGGTCAGTGCAACACGTGATTGGCTTGGAATTTTCTCCGGTACCGATTCGCGTGTAGGCCGCGACTTTCAGGGTGTAATTGGTGTACTTGTGGAGCCCCGTAAGCATAATGGTCAACGACGGCGTTCTCCGATTACCGATCTCGATGTCGTCGTCTGAAACATTTTTCGAATAACGTTGAACTCCATTGCATATCATATCATTTTATTTGACGTATTCGCAATATTGTGCGCGAGTGCGTCGTCAGGTGGGAAACTGTTTAACTCGTCTAAGGACGTGCGCGATAATACCTCTGTCTATGGAGTCGTAGGTGACCACGTATCCTTGTATCACTCCGTTCCAGTGTTGCGCCTCCGGGTGCTTCCATGACATCTGTAACGTTTGCGATCCTAATGGCGAACAATGCACGTCTTGCGGATAACTGGACGGCACTGTAACGACAGCAATCGGTTAGTTTGATTTTATCTTATCTAACTATTCATTTTTTTTTCGGCGAAAAAAATCTTTATTTTACTCGTTCAATTTAGATTTAGGTAGAAAATTAAAAAATTAAAATTCAAACTTCAGAGTAAAAACGTATCATCACACAGACCTGTCATCTAACGGACTAGTTTTTTTTAAAAATATTATTTTCCATAAACATAATGTTTAGTTTACACGTTTGGTATACTATGATGAAATAATGTAAACGAATAAACAACGGTTTGCCGATAAAACTCGAAAAATATTTGATTATTTACACACATTCATAATGATCGGAAATTTGTCACATGAATATTAGATATTTATTGATTAAGGAAAATGTTGTCTCTCAACCCTACCCTCCCTTAAATGATTTTCCCGCAGTGAAAAACGAGAAATCATCGTACCGTCTTCCATAGTCTGGGCTGTAACCGGTTCGGACAACGGGCCGTTGCCGACTTCGTTGAACGCCTGTACCACTATGGAATATCTTTTGAACTTGATTAAATCTGACAGAATAAGTTCGCCTCCGTCTTCTCCGTCGCCGTAAACCGTAGTCATGTTGGGACCCATGAGTTCCATGCTGATAGAAAAGAAGAAAAACAAAAATGTCATCTTTAGTTTACGTTAGTTTTAGCTAGAGGAATGGTCGTGTAATACATTTCGACAGTAATTATTTCGATAGCGTTTCACTATCGCGACGTGTGTAATTATTGTTATGAATAAAATATAGCCTCATTCGAAAAATACTGGCGTCAGTGTTTGCAGAGAGAAAAATAACAAACAAAATAATCGATCGGTTCCTGATTACCTGGCTTCTTCGATGCCCACGTTGTACCCCAACACCATGCCGTTCCTGTGGTCCTTTTGCGGCGGGGTCCAGGTGACCAGGAGCTGCGTGGACGACAGCGACCGCACTTCGACTCTTGTCGGCGGCCCGCTGGGTCGTTCGGGATTAGTGATCGCCATGAGTTCTTCGCTGGCAGAACTCCAGCCCGCGTCTCCGGCGGCGACTACTCTCAACAAATATTTGGTGGCCGGCTGCAATCCGCCGACCAGCGCCATGCGAACGTCTCCGTCCACTTCGGTTGGATCCCACCAGCCTGGAACGAATCGACACGACAGCACGGTTTTCGTTTACAATTTTTTTTAATGAGAAAAATAATTCTAAAAAACCAACGACTTTGGATTGCCGTCTTCAAAACGTTGACAAAAATTATCCTTATTTCGCGTGCAAGTATTATTCCTTTATTTTCTTTGTTTCGTCTATATATAGCGTGTCGTGTTATTTTCTATGATCTCAGTGTTTACATTACATCGTATTTATGAAAAAATCAAAAAACTCACTGTCGGACTTTTTGTGCTGTACTATGTATTTGGACGTCTGGTCGCCATTGTGGTCCCATTGCACGTTGATCGCCGTACTGGTCACCGAGATGACCCTCAAGTCATTGGGTTTGTCCGGCGGCTCTTGAACGTGCAACTGCACCAACTGCTGGTCCCTGCCGTACATGTTGCTCGCTTGGCATACGTACGAGCCGCCGTCGTCCACCTGCACGTTGTCGATTTTCAACGAGGCGAGAACTTTTTCCCCGAACGTTTTTTGTCGTTCCGTAAGCCTGAAACCGACAGCGTATATTCGAAAACAGGGACGGGAAAACACAGGGTTCGTATATTTGGACTTGGCGCGCGTTTGATGTCATTAAATAATTGCACTGCAGTGTTTCGAGAGCCGTGCAGTCGGAACAAAACGAGACGAGTTCTACCGATTTCGTCGTAACTTTCCCTCTTTTTTTCTCGTCCTATAAATATTTGATCATTTCTCGGACGAACAATAGTGCAACTTTACGAACGAGTTAAAAATCTTTCTCTCTCGCAAAAATAGTTTTAATAGATATTTGAACACAACATATTGCACCATTCGTATCCATGTTTGACCGGAGTTGTTTTTACAATGTAAACTATTTCAAATTTAATAATTTTTCCCATTAAGTAATGAATAGTATAGAATATCCAAATAATACTGAAATATTTTTGTATACTCGAAACTATTATATTGTATTGTATGAGCTAATCTTTAAATCTAAATCGCTTATGATCAATATTGCCTTGTAGGTACTCAAAACGGATAATATTTTACCATTGTTTTGAAAAGTTTCAAGACTAACAGATGTGTTGGTACGGGTGTCTTCGAAATAAAATGTCTCATGTGACTGTCGGTGTCGTGACGTTGATAATCGTCTCAATAATTTATATAATTAAAAATTGTAAGTACAGCTAGGTAGATAAATCAATAAGTATAATTTTTTAATAATTATTACCTACGCCTATTATGATTATTATTTATACTCATTGCGGTTCTTAATTTACATATTATATGGTAATTATGTGTTAAAATAATCGATTTTATTAAAATATATAATTAAATTTTTTTTCTATTTATCTATTTAATAATCATAGTAAATATTTGTAATATTTATCTTGTCGTTGAAAAAAGTCTTGTTTGTTTCATGAAAAGTTGTCTACGTCGAAACTGTATTCTACAAAGTGTACAAAATGAATATTCATTTCACGAAATGGACAAAAATAATCATATGGAGTAAAAAAAAAAAAAAACACGAGGTGAATATCCGCTTTATAAAAATAATGGTCTTAGTATATAAATATACGCACATTATACATACATTTATTTATCACGCGTTCATTTTTCTATAAAAGTATAATATGTCTATTTACTATAATCTCTCTATTTATTCGCAATGGAAACAGTCAAAGTTTAGAGTTGCTCGGAACCGCAGGACGATTTCACTTTCAGAATAAACGTAAACTGTATATTTGAGGAGTTTAAGAAAACATGAATATTATATAACACGAAATGCGAGTTATTCATGATGGGATCACGCAACGCACGGTTATACTTTTCGCGAGAAATCCCAAACAAACACGCTCGCGCGTATACATTATAATATACTCTTACCGGATTTTCGCGAGCAAACAGTTATTATAATATTATACATATACACCGCGTGGTCAGGAAATATATGTCATAATAGTTCAGTAGTTTCGAGGGCCTAGCAAAGGTCTACCGTAAAGGAGGTAGCGGTAGTCAGTTATTAATTATGTAATATCATTGGCGTCGTTGTCGTCGAACACCAATTATTGCGTGTAATATATTCTGGTGCGCGGTGGGAATTCAGAAAACCGCGTTTGATGTCGCCAACCGAGTTTTAGGACTGAGGTAATCTGTTCTGATGGGGAACAGATAAAAGCATCGACCCGGGCAATATGTGTAAGTGCACACAAAGTAACACCGTTCTCGCGGTGTTATCCGAAGAGCAATATTGACGTAAAAATACGAGTTAATCGAATAAGATTTTTAAATAAAGTTAAATATTTTTCGTGGGGTTGTCGAGATTTTTTCGGGGGCATAATATAATACCTATTACTATACTATGACTGTGTTTAAATTAAAGCTTTTTTTTGCAGGTTACCTAGATGTAACAGCCAAATGAGGCGAGGGAGCCTCGAACGAGTCATGTCTCCTTCTATGTTTACCGTAATTTCAATTGGTATCGAATTCACACGTTATATGAAAAATATATTATATTTTATTAGAATTAATAAAGCATTATCTGATTGGGTTCGGATGACTTATGATAGAATATGATTTCAGAGCGAAGGACACGTATCGATGATCAGAACAACGATGTTTTATTTTCCCGCGATCAAAGTGCTGCAGGATAGCATATTTGCTTCGAAAGTTCTGTGTAGCAAGTGTTTAGATAGAAAAGTGGACGTGGACAATGCTCGAGAAAGGTAGTTTTTCGATTTTCTTAGTAACTATCCTATAAATGCAAGGGAAAACTGAAAAAAAACTTTGAAAATATTTTTTGGTACTACACCATTTATATTTCTCCTTACAAATAGTTAGTTTTGTAAGTTATTTCACCTATGGTCAAATAATAAGTAGTCGATTTCTACGATTTTCCTCTATAATGAGTTAAAATATGGAAAATATACTATTCTTACAGATATTGTCGATTGTTTATATAGATATTTTTAGTGTTTAAAATATTATTTAATAATTTAGTTTGTAGGTAACGTGTATTTTATAGCAAAGGTCGATTTTGGCTGAAGATTTGTTACCGGATTTTCAAGTTTTCATAACAATTTAAAGTGATTATACTCTCAAACGAATTCACGGCGATCAAGATTGGAAGTTTCCAACGATTTAGTGTTTTAATATTCTGTCTGTATAGTCTCCTAGGTACACTGTGGCGCAACAAAAGCTACACGTCAGAAACAAAAACAATGGACGACTATCGTGGACTCACCGGAATTTGCTTGTCGTCATCGTATCAGTTTTGCCGTTCTTGAACCATTTCACTTCGATCGGATGGTCGCCCGTCACGTTACACTGCAACGTGGCCGTGTCTCCTTTTTTCGTGGAAACCGTTCGCGTCGTCGAAGAGAACAACGGAGAGGCTGTTTCCATCATCGACGAGGTAATCGTGAGTAAATGCGTTTATCGCAAAGACATTTCGTGTACGAGATAATATTATGTAGTTTATGTTTACTCACATTTAACATTGACTTGGATCACTTTTCCTATCGCGTTTCCTATGCCGTTAGACGCTTGACACAGATAATATCCCTGTTTGTCTTCTTTGACGTTTTGCAGCAGCAGCGAGTGATTGCTGAGCACTTTTGTGTGTATTTTTTCTTTTAGCTCCTCGTAGTCACCCGACTTGCTTCCTGTAATACGAATACAGGTGTATAATACACATTATACACTGTTTTTATAAAATGTATCAAATGGAAACGCCGTTTTCTTTCGCTGCTTTGGAAAAAATCGAATTGCGTTGTTCCACATTTATAAATACATTCGTGGAAAACGCTAGTCAGCTAGTCTGTCGAAAAAAAAAAAATCCACGCGCTAGTAGATTTTAGATTTTTTTTTTTTATAATTTTGATTTATCTCATATTTCCAATATTTACTTTTTTTTTTTTACTAAAATAATACTATTATCTGCAGGTTTTATTGAAAATTCGTTAGAAAAAAAAATTAAAAAATTCAAGCATAAAGGATAAAGAAATAATTATAAGCCATTGAATTTAATCAAGTATAATATTGGAGATTTTTTAATTAGTAAAGGGTAGTACGTTCCCCCCCTCCCCCCCCCCCCGTTATGAATAATTTATTTTACTTTCGGTATAAAAATATGAAATGAAAAAAAGAGGTATAAATAACGAAAAATTGTCAAGTCAATTCTATGTCATTATATCATATACGTTCACTTTTGTATTCGTGAAAAATAAGACGTCAAGATAATATGCCAATCGTGAGGTGTGAGAGAGGGGGGTGGGGGCAGACAGAGAGAGAGAGAGATGACAGATCTAAAATCACTCTGAAAACTACCGCGCGTGTAGTATACCCATCAGAATAATACAGGGGGTCATTTTTCGGAAACCTGTCAACATTTGTATTCGTATGATCATCATTCTGTCAAACACGTCTCTCTGTTCTTAGATATTTCACCACAACAACGGAGTTCGTCTAATCTTCAAATACGTCATGAAATCGTTCGAGAAAAAAATCAGTTCCAAGGTAATCGCGTCTCTACTGGACATTTTAATTTTTTTAAAATAGCCTCTCGTTTATTTTCTCACGCTTGTCATCCACTATCGGAGACCTATTTTTATATTCAAAATGAAATTATATACTTCTCAGTGTATACTCCAAATTATGATAAAAATAACACGTTTTCTCACTGTCTCACAACAACAACGTCATGCCCAGAACACTACAATTTTTGCTGAGGCTACTACCCCGTTAAAGCTTTCTAAAAATGGACGATTTATAATAATTGTTAACTTTTTCATAAAAATCTATTATCTCTCGGCTTCCCTTATTACAGCCGATCGTTAAACGCTTGTCGAAATTTTATGATGACCTTGACTAAAGTACCCTCCACACGCGTTTTGTACATGTAAAAAAAACATCATATGAATGTGAAATGCGCTTGTTTAATATTACTACCATTTAGAGTAAAATACAAATATTAATACTTTTAAGTGTAGGCACGTGTATTTTCAGCTTTCGAAATTCCCGTCACAGTTAGCAGTGTATACGGTATTAAATTACCATTAAAATCTTTTATTTCTTTAATTTTTCTCTTTGTCTCGTTGTGTTTTATTAAGGTCAAATGTAAAACGTTTCTTTAAATCTCCGCTTTGTTACTGTAACTTATTTTCCTTTTATTAATTTGTTTTTTATATTTTCTTTGACATAGATAATTCATTACAATTTATGAATGTACACAATAAATTACCACAAACTCGAAATAATTCAAACAAAATAACGAAGAAAGGTACAAAACATCAAGGTAGGTTTGCATGATAAAATTAATTATCTTTAATAAATTAGATATGTATCGAATGACGAAGGGAGAGCTCTTCGTGAATATACTTTTAGTATTTCAGACAAAGTTAACTTTTTCTCTTTGATTTATCAATGTTGGTTTTCAGTAAAATAAAATGAATTTACGAATAAAATTCAAAAATAAACGGATTATTCTATATTATATTACAAATTAGTTTGATAACCATTAACCATTGATTCGGTTCAATAGATTGTTATCTATTAAAATAAATAAAAAGTTAATTTTTTTACTAAACAATTATTATTAATGTCCCATAAACGTTTTATATACGTATAGTAACATTTTACGCTCGTTTGTTTTGAATGCATCTATGCGATTCGTTAGAATAAAATGTGAAACGTTCTAAGCGCGAAGAGGAATAATTAGATTTAAAATACAATTATTTGACAATACATATATTATTTACACATATTGTTCACACTGACCGGTAGCTTTTTTCCAAACGACCGTGGGCTTGGGTACGCCGTCAGCTTGACAATCAATGATTAACTGTCGGTTCCTTTCGATGTCCACGTCTGTCGGTTCGATGGTCCATTTCGGCGGCACTGGCGAACGGGGAAGGGAGGGGGGGGAGGGATTAGAAAAAAATCCAAAATTAATTATCGAAAAATTTCAATACTCTGCTTTTCAATACTTGAAATACCAATTACAATTTTAAACGGATGCGTTATTTAATTACATTCCGCGGAACTCGGCGTACCCACACAACATTTGCATATCGTAATTACCGCGTAGAGTGAAATTATAAACGGTTTTCGTTTTAAATGCATGTCATAACAGGCAGACAATAATAAATATTTCTAAGCAGAGTGCCGTGTTACATTATACTTTTACGTTATTATATTTGGTCGTACGTTTTAAGACGGAAACATTTAAACGCGAGCCTGATAATGCGAGAACTAACGAGTTTTCGTATACGTGTACATTTTCCAACGCGTTTTGATATTTTGAAAGATGATATTGTTGAGCGTAAAGCGAGAAAATAAAACGGTCGTCCAGAGTAAATAAACATAATATAAACGTATGATATTTGTTTTTACTTAACTCGTTACTTTTATTTGCCATGGTGGTGTTGGCACCGGCGGTTTATCGCGTGTAATAAAATACAATTTTCAAATACATTTGATCATTTAAACATGGAAAATCTTTAAACGATTTGTCGAGTTATAGCCGATGAAATTTCACTTTCTATAGCGCCAAAAAATATTTTTCAATAAATTTGAAAATCGCACGGAACTTCCGACCCGAAACTTTTTAAATACTAATTCGAACTTTACGGTTTTATTTTGAAAACTTTGACCGTCTTCGATTTTATATTCAATATTATTTTAGATTAATAACCAGAGAAAACGTGTTGGTTTTAGTTCGGTTTAAAGTAAAGCGGGCTGAAATAATTTCAATCCATTTTAATTTCGTAATAAATTTAGTAGTTTATCAAAATAACTTTTCGAAGCAAAAGGAATTAAAAAAGTGTTAGTTAATTAAATTCATAAACGAATAAATAACGAGAGACAAAAAAGTTTCATCGAGTTCTGTCATCGTTCATTTTAAATTAAATAATGTTTTATGTACAATTCTGGATTTCACGTTGAATATAATTATTAGATTCATTGATATTATTTTTTATTAAGTAGTATAATAGTGTTGATATTAAAGTGAATCGTATTGTCGGTCAAAAATATTTACCGTATTTACCGACAGTAAACCATTGGACAACGTTAGATAGGGCCATATTGCACATTAAAATCGTAGAAATTAAAAAAAAAAAACCGAATACTTTTGTAAAACGAGCTTGGTTCGTAATTTGACATCGAACCGTATTTTGATATTGATTTAAAGAGAAAAATTATAATCTCAAAACAAATCGCGTTGTAAATATATGTAACAGAAAATGATTGTTCGGATAGACAATGCCGTTCTAACCAAAGTGTTCTAGCGCATATCCGGCGTATGCGGTATACCTGACGGTTATTGCTTTAAATTATACCAATAATGTATAGCGATAATATTACGCATACATTATTGAACACGCCGCGTTAATTCCATAACAATATTACATTTCCGATGTACTTGTAGGTATCAAATATTTCGTTATTAATAATTGTATACATTCCTGTTGTTGTGTTATGCGCGTCGCACACGGTTGCAACAGTAATACGAGTGCACTAGAAATTTTGATTATTATATGTTCTGTAAACGAAGCGTTTCGCGTTCACAAATGTACGTTGTATTAATATTATTACTTTTGCCACATGACGTGTATAAATCGAAGTTTTTCGACTGGCGCGTCGAGAAGGAACGCGCATATCTCACAAACCATAATCTGCCGGGTGGTTTGAGTTCGCAATAAAATGGCCAGAAGGTTTATTTTTATAAACGCGTATCTTATATAATATATACGTATACTCGGGCACCTGTTTAAATATTTATTACTGTTTTAAAAAGTCATTAATAAACGCGTTTAAACGGGGAACAAAGAGGAACGTTGAATAATGCAGCATTTTTGCTGATTGGACTCGGGCGACTTTTAAACATTGTGACATCCGAACGTTGGTATTTCAAGTATTTTTTATCAGTACATAAATTTATATATTTATATTATAATAATACCTTTGTTGACGTTTAACTGTAAACGTCAACAAAGATTGGCTGCATTTTTGCGATTCGATATGTCGTTAAAAGTGAAGTTGGCGGCAACAATAACGCATGCACACAAGTATAATAGATATCTATTATAATAAAAGTCAATTATTCGACCGAATAATGGAACCACATTTTTTCGTCCGAGTCGCGTCGATATCGCATCGCGGGTCAAATTTACAATATGAAAGCCGACGGGGTAAAACGACGATATAATAATATTTAACTGTAGAACATCGCGTCTATAGTAAACAGAACGTTTATAGATTACTACCGACGCGCGACGCGACGGCGGGACGGATCGACGCGAACTTATGGCGTTTTATCCGTTCAAAAACAATCGTTTTCGACAAATGTGTTTCCATCGTCGGATCGTTTACATCACAACAATAAATTTATATAAAAATCGTGCGTGCCTCATAATAATTAAACAGCATACAATACAAGCTACTCGCATGCACTGTAATTACGTCAAGCCGTATAGAAAATGGAGTGCATCAGTTACGGAAATACAAATTGCAAATTTGTATCCGCGTAACAGTTAATACGAAATAAATGGAACAATAGTAATGATAATGTTCAAATATATCTATACGTATATAATATATATAGTATATAGTGTAAAACATGCAAATCCTATTAATGTATGTGACAATAAGAGAGAAACAGATAGATAGATGGAGAGAGAGAGAGAGAGAAAAGAGACGGGTATCGTTAAACCTATACAAGCGGAGCGAATCGAAATCGGCTGAAAAAAAAAAACTCGGAAAAAAAAAGAGTATTAAACTTTCGTGAAACTCTCCGAGTACAGTGTGTGAGCTCGCTAGAAACATATTATAATACGCTGTTAAACTGATATTGTCGGCGACAGCGGGAGTAGATGCGTAAGTAAACGTGCGATTAACAATAATGAAACGCGCTCCTCTCATTTCGGGAAATTACGTAAAGACGAAAATGAAAAAGAACACGTCGTGTCCACTCGCTCGTGCGAATATACTTTTGGAAAACGGAAGGTAGGTTTTTTCTTTTTTCGATCTTTGCTGCAACTGATCGGAGAAGAGAAAACATAATTTTCCGACGAAATAACGCGTGCGGCGTCAGTAGCGTGGCGCGTATTATTGTATGACGAAAAATCTGCGAGTATCGGGTGTGTGTTTACCGTAGTCGAAGAAATTAAAACGTAATAAAATGTAATAAAAAAGTGATTAACATCAAAAACGTGTAAAAGAATGAATCATAGAAAAATAAATAAATAAAAAGTGCTCGTTTTACCTGTGAATATATATGATCGTGAATATACATAACTTGTGATGGTTTCCAATGATATAAAATACATTTGGTGAGTTAAACTGGTGTACGATTTACATTATGTATAATATACATATATAATATATATATATATATATATATATATTATATATATATATATATATATATATATATATATATAGTTTCGTGTGAGTGCTTTTAACAATATTATATAAAGAGCTCGTATATAATATTATATATATTGGCAATGACCGGAAACGGCAAATAGCGTTATCGATTAAACAACGATACAGTTATGTGTACGCACGCGAGCAATTAATGCGCTGCATAAAACACTACTCGACGGTCCGTGTTTGCGAATATGCGATTGATTTTACATGACGTGGTCTTACGACCATATTATTCTGATGATATATTATAATAAAGACAGTTCCGCGTCGTGAATTCGTGAAATTCGTGCGCTGTAGGTGTGTGTAGTCTCGCGGGAATCTATCGGTCAATATTCAGTGCCGGATTCATAAGACGAGGGGACGCTAAAGGCTCTCCTCCGATCCGGTCTCGTACGAATCTTTCGCAGTGCATGTAAATGAACGTAACGATAATGTTAGGATTTCGGTTCTGATCGATTAACAATTAATTCTATTGCTCCTTTATTTCAAAGGACATCTATCAATTTGTAATCGTTTTTCAAATTATTATTGTTTTAGTTTTCTCAGCATAGAGTATCGGTAAATATGCCGTGTGAAAATCTTACGTCTATTGAAAAGCTTTTTATCAAGTGTTTTCTGCATAATGCCTGTACATAGTACATAAAAATACTTACAGAGTATTGTACAATATTACTCGCGCCAATGAGAAATCGTATTTATGTAGAATTTTTTTTTTTTTTTCAGCGCTACTCCAATTAATTTTTAATTAAAGAATATTTATTTTTTTTATTATTCTAAATAGAGGCGTCGAAATGATTAAAAAACGTGCAATAATTGTGTGCATATATACGTATATATATATTCGATTTGCATTTCAACTACAATTTTTAATGGGAAATAAAACGAAAAACTTTCTAGAATCACCTTAAAGCATTTTCGACGCATACACTTGAAAGTTTGAAGCTTTTGCGAAACGCGGGCTTTAATAACGAGTAAAACTGTACACTAGACTTTGGATATAGCATCGAGCGCGTATTATATTTTTCGGGCCTGCGCACGGTCGCGCCGAGTTCAGCGCGGTACTCATTAATTTCTAGAAGAAATAAATAATACTTATCCGAGTGTGGTGTCGAGAGAGAAAAACGGTAATGGTACAAGTTTAGTTCGAGACAAAGAAAAAATTAAATTTGACTGGTAATCTCTCAGTGAGCGCGAGTATTCATGAATACTTATTAAAAGCCAAAACAGCTACGGCGAAAGAAAAAAAGAAAAAGAAAAAGAAAAAAATTAGCCATATTGTTGTTAAAAATTATGTTTAATTATTTCTCTTCGGTGTATAACGAATTCAGCAAATGTTGACTTCATAAATATGTAACGGCGTAGTATTTTTTTATTTAATATTCAAATATAATGTTTAAAATTCATTTTTTAATGGAAGAATTTTTCGGTTTCTTTTTTTTTTTAATAAATACGTACAATAAATATTCGTAGTATGATGGCCTGATTAAAGTTGTTAGCATTTTTTCTTTATTTTTTGTAATCAAATTAAATATGAATAATTTTACGATATGTATAAAATAATAAATACGCGTTAGATACTTAATGATTAGTTTTTACGTGTTAAGTTAAGTAATTTGAAATCAAATCACTTTTTAACAGAAAATTAAATAATTTCTAAAGACAATATTATTATACTTAAAATACACTTACACGTTTTATCAAGCGATAGGGGTTGTTTGTTGTTCAAGAGAGTACAATAATTTCTTTATGTTATTTATATTCTGTTTAAAAATATATATAAATTTATAATTTATATAATATGAAATAAGATAAATCGTACGAAATTTCTCAACTTTTATGAGTATTATTAATATGTTTTCAAGGGAGGGTGAAAATATTATTATTCTCACATCACTCGTACGCCCCATCGTACAGGTGATAAATTATTAAGGAAAACATCAAGATGAATTTAGTGGGCTGCGGTTATATTTGAGCCCCCTCTTCAAGTCTCCTTCTGTTTTCACGCGTCTTGGACGGTACTTTACGAGGAAAAGAAAATTCGGAAATTCGTACAGTTAAATTAGTGTTTTTAAAGGGATTGAACGCTTTTCGTTACGATTCGACTGTCGTAGGTAATTTGGTGGGAAAATATCAAATGCGCTTTCGGACCTTTGTCGGTTTCGTTTTATTTGCATGGTTTATATGGAACTGCGTCCGGTCTATTCGGACTCGGTGTACGCGGAATAATCGACCGACCGCAAAACTGTCTTTTTAAAATATACCCCTCTGGCGATGAAAAACGATAAGTACGCCGATGCCGTGTTCCGGTCGCCTTGCTCTCGAACACTGCAAATTATACGATATATATACTTTTGTGGTGGTGGTGGTGGTGGTGGTGGTGGTGTAATGGTGCAAAAGCCGAGCAAACGCTTTACCAACGTATGAAATGTTTGTTCTCCGCACTGGCGGCTGCGGATGTGGTGGCGCAAAGAGGCCGAGCCCCCGAAATCATTATAAGCCAAGTAATAAATTACAGTGCGTGTATAAACGCATATTGTTTGAGTTACATTTTTTTTTTTCGTCTGTTTCAGAACGTAAGCGCAGCGGCCCGGCGAGTTTTGCGCGTTTATGCACGAGACGATTGGGAATCTCGGGTAAGTATCCTTTTTTTTTTTGGACCGTGTTTATAAATATTTTGTCACGTCAAAGCCCGCAGGTCCGCCGACTCTCCGCGCGCATAGAATTCTCGCCGTTTGCGCCACCACCGGACGTGACGCACGCGCGCGCGGTCGGTCCGTCGGAAAAGAAAAACCTCTCTCTGCGATTTCGATCTCCCTCGCGGACGTTTACGTATCGTTTGCGACCGACCGCCACCGACCGTCTCTCGGGTGTCGGATTAGGTCGGGGCCAGGGACCCGGGGTGCCCGACCTAACCCGGACCGCGGTCGATCGGCGCGCGCGACCGTCTTTGCGTTCGAGTGTGTATTCGTGTGCTGCGTGTGAGTGTATAATCGCGTGTGTGTGTTTGTATATTTGTGTACGCGTACGTGTAAGCGCGCTGTGATTTGGCGACAACTGCACGGGGGAATATGGGCGGTCGGGACGGTGCATCTGATGCACTTACCTTTGACTAGTAGCGCGGCCGTGTACCTGACCTGGGCCGCGGGGTTTTGGGCCTGGCAGGTATACCGGCCGGTGTGGTGTCGCGTGAGCCTGGGGATGCTGAGCAAACTGGAGTACGGGTCAAGCGTGGTGACGACCACGGCACCGTCGCCGCCGCCGCCGCCGCCGCCGTTGCCGGCAGTGGCGGCGGCGGCGGCCGACGGGTCCTCGGCGTCGTCCTGCAGCAGGACGGGCGCGCCGTCCTTGAGCCACGCGATGCTCAGCGGAGGATCGCCGTGGCTCACGCCGCACACGACCCTCGTCCGCGTGCCTTCTACCAGCCCGTCGCCGGGGAAATTAAAAGGCTCAATTACGGGAGGTACTAATGGGAAAACAAAACAATAAATTATAAACGTACATAATATACGATAGTAATAATAACAACAACAACAACAATAATAATAATAATAATAATAATGACAATAATAAACGCTGTGTAGAAACGGTAACGACAATAATAATAACAACGGACGACGCACGACACGTATGTTGTTAATGTGTGTATTATCAAAATACACGTTTAAGACGAACCGCAACGGAATATATAATGCATTATATATATCATTGCGGACCATTTGTTTATCGTAATAGTAATAATAATGTAGAAAAATCGATATAATATAATATACTCAATACGCAACAACAACGTCTAGGAAAAAAAAAAATGTTGAAAAAAATTAAAAACACAGACGACAGCGTCGCAGGTAAAAAAAAAAAAAAAATTAAAAAAATTCAGCTACTCGACGCTGTCGTCGTTCGTACGTATAAAATTAAAAAACGAAAAAAAAATGTAAGAAAAGGAAATCGACGGGCGATCGGTTTTTTTTTTTTTTTTTTTTTCATTCTTTTTACCGTTGACGATCAACCGCTGCGTGATCACCCGCCGGGCCGCGTGGTTACCGGCCTCGCAACTATAGTTGCCCGTGTGCTGGGGCCCGAGCGTCTCAAAGGCCAACACGCTATTGTAATTGTCCACCCGGGTGACAGTGGCGGCCGGGCCCAACGGGCCGCCCGCGTAGTCCTTGGACCACGCGATGGTCAGGGGCAGGTCGCCACTGATCACCGAGCAAGTGATGCTGGCCCGCTCGCCCACGTTCACCGTCCGCTCCGTCGGCAGCGCGCTGAGCCGCGGCGGCACTGCAATTATTTTTCCTTGCACTCCGGCTCACACCGATATTGTCACATTGTAATAAATCATAATTTTCCACGTTTTCCAATTTTTTTTTTTTTTATGCCTTTTACGCGGACGCCTCTCAAGCCCGAGAACCGCGCACGCGTACAACAGAATAATATTTTGGACGTATTTTATACACCGCGGAAATAACATTCAGTACAATTTCGCCATAGGATTTTAAACGATTCTAGACGAATTCTCCTCCGTCGACCGGTTTGGACTGTTTGGAGCAATAACTTTTTCGTTTCTATAATTTTTGTTCGGTGCGATTGAAAATCGAACGCTTGATTTCATAATAAATTATTCTACTTACTGCGGCGAAAGTAAGAAACTGTCAGTTGTATTGGCTAGTCAACAAATATTACGTTTCGATTTTACTGCTATTTAATTTAACGTTTTTAGATAGACTATACACCGAGATGTTTATATCGATCAACTACCTATTCGCACGCACTAATGAACGGCGGCAGTGAAGTCATTGTCTTTGAAAAGGTTCTAAAATAAAAGTGGAAAAAAAAAATTAATATCTACAGAGATATTTCCATCGGGACATCACGGAATTCCACCCTCTATTCTCAACGAGGCACCAATATACGTAAGCGATGCGATCAAAAGATTTTGATAACAAATTCGAAATCGCCGGACGATCTGCTAATGCAATATAGTTCGATACGAATGACTTTCCCACATTTTTTATTAATTTATTTTATGTGTTTTCAGTTCAAGAAAAATGTTTTCATCCGTTTGAACAATGTCGACAGGTTAGCCCGTTGTACTATCGAAAAAGAAGAAAAAATTGACAGGAATTTCGGAAAAAATCACCAGCAGAAAAACACAGCCAGCTGATATTATACGTAAGTTATCATATTTGTGAACATTTCCAAAAAAAAAGAAGAAGAAATTATCTCTTTAATAATTTGTTTTTTTCACCACGGTTAAAAATATTATAATCTGTTTTCAGATTTTGTTGGAAATAAAATACGACTAAATATTATACTGCGTTGTACGTGTGACGAAAAAAATTACCGCAGGTACGTAATATGCGCGTCGTCGTGGCGAGGGTCTCGTAAAATCGTCCTGCCCCGGGCCTCGCGAACCCTAAGATTTACCGATCTCGTTTTTCCTCCATATTTTCAGCCGAAATCATTCACGACTGTTCATTGTTTTTGTGCCGCGTATAGCTAAACGCACACCGGTTAGATGTAGAATCGAGTTTTCGGTTTAAAGTTTATCCGGACCGGCCGAGAATGGGAGTACAGTCACTTTCCGCTGTCCGCGAATCGAACGGGTCTCTCTCCGACCACCGGCCAAGGAAGTTATTTCGCCGTCGTCGTCGAGCGATTTCGAACGATAAGTTTTTACCGCGCACCGACTAGGGAGTTGTCGTCGCGCGGACGTCATCGTAACACTACGATGTTTGGGGCACGAGAGAGGGTTTCCGGTGAGAAAATTACCGCGTCGGTTTTTCACGCCGATCAATTTTTATTTTTATTTTACGGTTTGAAGAAAGAAAGAAAGAAAGAAAGAAAAACTACTAGGAATAACGCGACCGGGAAACAC
Organism: Drepanosiphum platanoidis; assembly: GCA_948098885.1. Lineage (NCBI taxonomy): Eukaryota > Metazoa > Arthropoda > Insecta > Hemiptera > Aphididae > Drepanosiphum > Drepanosiphum platanoidis. The sequence goes on along the minus strand of OX402532.1, from coordinate 23,838,935 downwards.
GGGCAAGGGGAAGAAAAAAAAAAAAAAAAAAAAACGAGACGTAAATGAGGAAATCGTCCCGAAGAAAGAATAATGATGGCGACCGATTACACCCCCACGCGTTCGCAGGTATTATAATGTTTTTCGTCGAACCGTAGTGGCGGTGCCGCGAAATCGTGATTAATTCGAATTTCGCGAACTCTGTTTTTGACATTCGCGTTGGCGAGTATTCCGATATTTCGCGGTAATGCGCGGGAATTATATAACGCGATCGAAATTGTCGTTGTTTTGTGTAATGACGCAGTCGTTAAACGGCAAGTCACAACATAACGCGCGGCGCGTGTCAGCTTATATTTCACGTTGTTTAATTTTTTTTATTTTTTCCGCTCGCGAAACTATCGCGTTTCTCGCGACACGATGTTTTTAGGACCAACTGTTTCGGAAAATCGATCGAAAACGAGAATAGGTATTATAGGTACACCTCCTTATCGAAAACAATAGCCATTGTCGTACGCGATTGTACGGCGGTGGCGTCGACGGGACCTTTGAAAACGTGCAGTTTAACGATCGAACGACGACGACGACAACGGCTGCGAGTCGAAAAACGCGACGCTACGAAATCGATTTGTCGATGTCAGCGCGAACGGTAAAAAGGCAAAAAAAAAAAACGAACGGCACTTTCGATTTGTGCGACCGACTCGCGCGGGCCCCCAAAGTTTTCCGATCGTCAATAATAATTAATTAATTAATTATCTTCGGAGCGCCGCCGCCGGGCGAAACGTTTTTCGACGTTTTTTTTCCCCCCCCCCCCGTCTCTCCCCGGCACGCGTTCGGCACACCCTGCGACGACCGACCGACCGAATCGCGGAGAAGATTTACAGCGAATTACACGGGATTACAGTGGCCGGTCGTTTACAATAATAATATTATTACGTCGCTGCAACGAGGCGGCGGAGTGCGTTTCGTTCTTCTGACCGGGCCGACGACTATAATAAACTGCGAAACGACTTCGGGGAGCGCGCGGAGAAGAAATTGAAAAAAAAAACGGTCGGTCAGTAGACTGCGATAATACATATTTTATGTACGAGGGGGAACGCGAGAGAGTTGTATTAAAAATTCTTTCGCCGCTCGAAATCCACCGTGTGTAGGTGGTATTTACAGTCGTCGTGCGCGCGGGACAGTATGCCGCCAAGACGTCTCACGCGTCGTTGCGAACACTGTCGTTTTGAAATATTTAACACCGGCTAAAAGTAAACGAGTGCGTTGTGTTAAACAATAACACGCGCGCGCGTAACAATAATAATAATAATATTACACGTTCGGTGCATCCGAACAAAGAATGTTTTCAGACGGCACAATATACTGCTGGCGGCGACACCGCGGCAGGCGGCAGGAGGGCGAAAACGGGGAAAAGTGCACCGGAGTGGAAAAGAGTTTCGGGGTAGTGCCTATTTCAAAAGGTTTCCATTATTCACTAGATTTATCGGCGTTATAAATTCGATTCTGTCGCGCACGGGGAAGGCGGAGGCGCAGAGAAGGGGATTCGACGGTATCGTATGATTTTAGCGGTCGCCAAATCAAATTGTGCGTTCTGAAACATTTTCTTTGTCGGTAACGCGGTGTGTGTAATGCGCGCGGAATCGGTTCAAGGTGGTCCCCGGCCTAGAGAGAGAGCCAATGACGTACAATAATGTCAGGAAACAAGTCTTTCGCGTGATTTTTCCTTCTATTTTTTTTTTTTCATTTCCACACGTTTCACGCTTACGTCTGGACCGGAGCCGTTCGGATCGTCGTCTAGGAAAACCCGATTACAATCGGACGCGATATTCGCCGTGACCGCACGGGGTGCATTTCTAACGCCGCCGCCGCCGCCGCCGCGCCGGAACGGACGAGCGTGCGCGCGAGTGAAATATTTGCGCCGAGGAGAAAAAATATTTTTTTCCCCCCGCCTTTTGTGTGTGGTGAAAACGTTGCGACGAATTCGGTTTCCACTCGATCACCACGCGGTTTTAATATATGCGAATATCATCAAGCCGTACGAGCAACAGACGTGCACACGAAGGTTAGGGTCTGCGAGAGTCGTCGTTTCCAATCGGCACACGGTCACACGCGTTTTCCTATTCTATAATGCACGCCGGCCGCGCGTCCGGTTCTCAAACGTTGTATTATGTATTTCCGTTTTCCGGACGTTTACGCGCACGGTCGTTAAGAATTTATCCGATTTACAATACATTATGGACGTAGGTGGGTGAGGAACGCGTATATCACACGTAGTCCTATACATATTACGGGTGCGATTTGCCGAGAAAATAACTCAATGCCGTTTTGTTTTTAACCCCCCGCGAAATTAAATACTCGCGCGCACACGTACTACCTTGACGTATTGTACGTAATATCAAACGATTTGTGTTTCGGCACGCGAGGACAACAATAAAACGAAATACGAACGGCTTGGCGTTTTCCTTGTGCCGGAAATCGGCGAGCAGATTTCGAGCAAGTTCTTGTTTTTTTAGCAATCTCGCGTATATCGCACGGAATAACATGTTCATTGTTTACAATACGAAAAACGAAATAAAAAATATCTCGACGGAGCCCCCGCGTTTCGCCCGGGCACAAACTTTTTCAATTAAATGCGAAACGATGATACCGTTTTCTTTTTGTGTTTGCCGACGCACTTGAAAGTTCTGCAATTTTAATTATTTACTCGGCGTTCTATGAACCAAAATGTCGATTGAACAGCTCTAGGTTTACAGCAAATATATTATCGGCTCGGTGTAACAAATGCGTATTTTGATTTTGAAGTGCCCGCCGCCGCGGGCCCACTATATGTAGTGTCCGTCGCAGTTGCGCGGAATCGTTGGATCGTTACAATAATAATTATTATATATTATTCTATTCGGTATCGTATTGAAGTGTAGTCACTTAAACGCGGTCAATGATTTACGGTGGAAATCTGTTTAACATGAAAAAAAATTTACAGCGAATGTAATACTGCGTTTGCAAAAACTTTGCTCTATTAAAATACGTGTGTCCGTGTAACTATATTAAATATATAAATCACAACGGTTAGAAAAAAATTACAATACCCAATTAAAATAAAATACAAATCGACCGGTCGTTTCTCTATGAAATTTCCTTCGGGCAAATATGACGGACGAACATATTGTAATAATGAAAGGTAAATAATATATACATTAAGCCCGCCGTTGAGATTCTGTTTTTGTGGATAATCGTTTATCGACCGGTCTTACAAACTCGGCAAGTACGGTTTGTCGAGTAATAGGAAAATCGGAGTCAGTACAAGTGACATCGAGCGGTCGATTTCACACCGACATAGATGATATTATTTTCGTTTTTTGAAACGTTCGATTTCTTGCAACGCGCCTGCAGTTTTGTATTTAACCGTTCCGATTGATTATTATCTCAAAGTCTATAAACGTAATGTTTTCGACGATTATATTCGAAAACGGGATAATATGAATTATTGTGATATGTTATAATTGGTTTGTCGCGAGGAGGGTGGCATGTGGCGTATACGCGAACACTGCAATGTGGAATTGAATGACGCCATCATAATATATTTAATTTATCGCAGCGAAATTAATGTATTCGATGTATGTTAATGACCGGGCACTAGCGAGATGTATTAAATCGTGTTTAGAGCGACTAAAATATTATAATATAATACATCGGTGTTTATTGATAAATCGCGTGATATAATGTTTATCGCGATAATATTATACGTGTGTGCGCGCGCCACTCGCTGTTTAGTAAGAAAATAAATATTTACCGACTTTATAATCAAATTTGTTTAACTAATGAGATTATTGTTAATGGAAGTTCAGTTAATTAAATTTCATTTTTACGATTAAAATTAGTAATTACACATAATCTCTGATATTCGTAACGGTATTACATTATATAGATATTGTAAACAGCGTTGGTAATTAACGCGCGCCCCCGTGGATAGTGTGTACCTACTCTGCGGATCAAATAAAAAAAAATAAAACAACGCGTCTTCACAAAGGGACGTTCTCTTCCTAAATCCCCAGGACCGCCGTCCTTCGTGCAGCGTAATATTATCGCCGCGTAATTCTTTCCGAAACACGGCCCCTTCTGGTAAGTGGATTTCGTCTACAGCAACAATAGCACGCGAAGTACGAACGTTTTTTTTTTTTTTAAATTGTTTACCGATCGACCATTATTCAAACGATGTGTACGCATTGTTATCATCGTCACAGTATTCGATTTCAATCTTATCCGCATTGTTTCTCCGAGTACAAAATCGAACGCTGCTGCATTATTTATTATTTAAAACAATCGTCGGCCATGCTTGTCGTCGTCGTCCGCACGGAAAACACTCGCAGAGGCGTCCGAAGCTTGCTGTAACTTCCGGAATACCGCACGTGACAAACGATGATAATATACGTTATCGTAAGAAGTATTATGGAGATTCGATTGAAATTCCGTTCTCTCGTTAATTTCGGTATTTATATCGAACGAGAAACTACCATCATTGCGTGTACGAACAATTTTTATTTCCATCGGCGGTTTTTTTTTTTTCTCGTACAATTTATTTAAAATATTTGGGTCAAGTCGGGGAAATCAATTCCGCAGTATACATAGGTATGTGTGTAATTTCATTCGACGACTTTCCACTTTACCGCCCCACACAATCCCTACCCCCGGCCCCTACACTCCGTCCGCGCCCGACGCAATCGCGTCCAATCAGTATTTTCGCAAACAATATATACCGACGACGGCGATGGCGGCAACCTATTTCTCCGAACAGCCCTCGTTCCCCGGTACGTACGACTCTCGAGTTCCCATTGAAATCCCATTGCTCCGAAACCCCTTGAACCGGGTCCCTGACGCGCGTGCACTCGTGTTAAAAACCTTACCGATCACGTCGACCGTGGTAGCCCTTTTGGCCGAATGTCCGTGTTTGTTGTTGGCTATGCACGTGTACGTGCCGGAGTCCACGCCTTTCTGCACGGACAACACGGTGAGCACTCCGAGCTGCAAGTCGGTCTTCTGCCTCAGATCGTCCGGCAGCTCCTTGCCGTCTGCGCGACGCCGAGAACGCAAAAAGAAAATTCACAGTCGTTAATATATCGACAACTTCCTATTTCGACGTAATTACGACCTATTTCGACACTAAGAGAAAAGACAATAAACCAAAGTCGTCGCCTCGATAAAAAAAAAAAAAACATTACTCAAATACTCGATCGACCAAGTGAAAAATAAAAGAACACTCGGAGCAATCCGAGAACATCGCGGAATCTTAACTTGTCGTTTCGACATTACAATAATGACAATTTACTGTCGGCTATTACTCGATTTTCATAGATACTTTTTGGAAATAATAATACGCCTCGTGGAACGAACTCGAATAAACCAATATAAACTTTGAGATATTTTTGAGAAAAATCATTGGTATAAGATTACATAATATTATTGAAGTATTATAAATGAATATTTATATGTTATGAATTTTTTTTTTTTTTCATGCTTAACAGCGCCTGTTATTGATCGATGAGTCAAATATAAATACAATAGCACGTCTAACACAAACGTGGAGCCGCAGGCCACTCACCTTTTTCCCATCGGATCTCGTTGATGGGATATCCGGCTACCGGACATTTTATTCTCATGTTTTCTCCGGCCACGGCCGTGATCTTGTTCATCGGCCTCACGTACGGGTCACCTGGACAGAAATCAAAATCGTCATCAAACCACCGCGAAACGCGTGATATTTGCGTTAGATTTGCGCGATAGTCGCGCGAAGAGACTACCGAGCTATAAACAATGAGAAAAAAAATAAATATACTCCTTCGAAGGATTTTCAAAATGTCGCGGGGACGAAGAACGCGGCGAAAATGTTCTCATAAGGTCGTCTACGTGCATTATTTTCACTGTATTGTCTGCGCGTTGCGAAAAAAAAGGTATTTTGTTCTATTTACAAAACGATAACTTTAACATCGCACGACGAACACCTAATGCAGTCGACCAGAACGCTTCCCAAAGGTCATTACTTTAACCGACGGACGTTAAATTTTTTTTCGCAATTTTCATTTCCGAATAAGTCGATTTTACGATGGCAATTTGGATACAGGCGGTTATACGTAGTTACATACGGTTACCTCGTAATTCGATTTCGAACCATAAAACTACCGGAGAACACAACCCTACGATGATGGTGTGAAAATACATTTTCCACTTTATAGACGTCCGGTACATGATATTTTATTGTTGCTCTTCTGCGAGCTTTTCACACCGGCGCGGCAGCGGCGGTGTGAATTGGTTTAAACGAACGGAAACCAATTATCACCTATTACACGAGTTGATATCGCATACGACTGGTATAACGAATATTCTATCGCGACGGTTGCATGCAAAACGTAACTGATCCAATAAAGCTACAAACGTTTGGAATTCCTATTAATTGATAGATTAATCTAATTCGAAAATTGGTAATCGATTTATAATATACGTACGATTTCTCGTATAGAGCATATTACAATTTATTACTTTCGAAATTTGTGCTACGAGCCTAAAATCAGCCGATTTTTCGATACAAAAATTCAAGACCAACGCTCGAGATATCTAAACGAAACTAATTCGCAGTTTATTGCACGCGCAACGCGTATATGTACTCAGTATTATCGCGAGTATCTAAACGGGACGAGCGGTGTTATAAAATTATTAAAACCAATATTTACCATAAATATTCAGCCTGGCGGAATGCGAAGAAGTTCCTGCTCGGTTATTGGCTGTGCACGTATATTCACCTCCGTCTTCCACAGAAACTTGCGTAATGTTCAAATGACTGACAATGTCACCGTGTAAGGTAACGTACTGGCCGATCAAATATCTGAAATTCGAACGCATCAAACTTGTATCACCCACCTCGAAAATAGTTTGAAAATATTTTCGTTACAAGTACGCGCCGTGTCATCGCGACCGTAAAATGAACGCGCGGAAAGAAGTCGTGGCCACGAATAATATTGCAGTGGGGACGTTGAGCTTTTTTAAAAGTAACTCGTAGATGGCAATGACATTAAAGCTTGTGCCGTATAAATAATAATAATTACATAATAATTGGAGATTTATTTATTATTTATGCATATGACATGCGACTAATTTATAAACTTAATAATGTTAACAGTTTTATAAATATTAAAGGAAAATAATTACTGAAACATAAATCGACCATTTAATTAATGTTACATAATTGTATAAAATTATAATACTTTTTTTTTTTTCTGCAATACGTTTTAGTATTAAGATTGCATGCAAATCAGAGAGCACAAAGCGTGTATTTATTTTTTTTTCATTATTATACGCAATTAAAATACACGACGAATGACGTGTGATTTGAAAAACGTTTTTGAAAAACACGAGGTAATAATAGCAGATTTAATTACATGTTTTAATAATAAGATAATGTATAATAATAAATAATACAATTTTCTATTGCGCGAAACACTCGGGTAACGATTAGATAGTTTTAGATAACTTATTCGATATGTATACGTCCGAAGTAATTAAAATGCTATTTTTTTTAAACGTAATGGCTTATCGTCGCTTTTAAATTTGTACAAATAATTTTATGACACATAAACACCGTTCGCATTCTAATGCTCTACGCAGGGTTTGAGTCGTGTCTCCCCGCATACTGTCGAAATAACGAAGCGACGAAGTACCTACGTACCCGACTCTGTCCGACCCAACTCTCGTGTCTCAGCGGACTGTATTTTCTAGTTTTAAAAACATTTTCATGTGTTGTCACTAAATTAACTGTCGTCCGACGATCATATAGGTGACGAAATGTCTGCGACAAAGCTATGAAACGTGTTTAAATTCAGCTGTCGGTCGGATAGTTTTTCGAAATGACCTTTTCAACGTAATAAATATATTATATTCTCGAGATAACGTCAGTGTCAATTTTCAAAACTTTTTACAAGATCTATATTATCGGCTAACTCGTTTCGAGTTATTTGTTATCAGATGGAATTCTGTGTATTCTTATATAAATTCATTGTGCGTCGATTTTCGCAACGAACGTGTCTATCCACGTGTGAATCTCTAAACGGAATGTCGCAAGAGCTGCGCCTTTTTAGTCGTGAATTCAGCCGGAAAAGAATCTTTAGTCTTCGGATATTTTTACTTTGATGACGAATTTTTCACTTTTATTTCAAACGACAACGGGCGTTTCAAGGGGAAAATCGATTTTCCCCAATTATAAGGATTTTATTTACCACCTAACCTCGGCGAAACCTTTCCCCCGGTTCGTCTCGCGCCAGGACGAAAAAAGGTGCGTTGTTGAAAACCCTACAGGACGGACGCAAATACGGATGCTTTATCTGTACACTTGTCAGACGCGAATCGATTTTGGCTCGGTCCGTCGTGCTACGTCCGTTTTGAACTTTTTCGTACGACTTGGTATTTTAATTATACGCCACACACTCGTGCCATTCGATAACAATTAACAACAATATAACGTTAAACATTTGATTAAAATCGTACAGCGTTTCGCCGCGGCCAACGAACTTTTAAAAACCAACTGTCTGTAGTTTATTTGTGTACACGATGCGAATCGATTAATAATATCAACAAAAGATACTAAAACATAAAATATTGTATAACGAGCTTAAGTGTGCGTCGTCGTACATATTATGGGCGGTTTATTCAACGAGTGTGTTTAGTGCGCTTATTACTGTAAAAAAAAAAAACACAATTACCGAGACACAAGATGCCGAAAACAAGCCAATCGATTAATACATTTATTTAAATTGAGGATATTTTCAGTTTTAATTCATTTTTCAAACGGGCTTGAGATTTGAATATTATTATTGAACGTCAACGGTGCGCGCGCGCGCGCGCGGTCTCCAAAGCACGACGTAAATAAATGACTATTTATTATTTTCGTGAATGAAAAATTGTTTTCGCCAGACTCGCTTCTTCTTCAGAGCAATAATAATATTGATCTGTATACGGTTATATATAGTTATTTTTATCGAAATAAAACTCAATTTAAATATTTATACGCGCTGTGGTCGCAGAAGACATTGTATAGGTAGAAGAGTACTTACGTTTTAAACGTTAATACTGGAGATCGCAATTTAAAGCGATTCCGTTTAAATTATGAATAATACGAACGGTATATTATAATATTGTAATCGCTATACTCACGTAATATTCACACGCAATAAGTATTTTCATAATATAAATACGTATAATGTAGTTCTCCCGCAGGCAAATCACCGTTAAAAATCGTTTACAAATAATGGGCTGAACTATACGATTTAAGAATCGGATATTATTTATTTAAGTGTCTAATCGAATTGATATTTTAATATCAAATTAAAATCTAATACTTGATAATTTTAGCGTCGAATTGAATCCGAAGTAAACTATTGTCGATAGAAACAAACGTTATTCATATCAAAAGTAATTGCTTTTTAACTCCATAATTAATTTCACTTGTGATTTTTTCTAAAACGAGTCTAATATTATAGATCAAATCGTAGATTAAGCAATCAGTTTTTATTTTATTTTTTGAAATAATTTATATAAAATAAATTTATTTTATAAGGAGCTCTGAAGGTATGTTTTTCAAGCGCAAAATTAGTTTCATGTATTTTTATTCGAATTAAAAAAAAAGTTTATTTTATTTTTCATTTTTGTTTTGTTTATAAGGTTAGGTAACATGTATATAAATGCAAATCATAATTTTAATGTATTGAAATCAGCGCTCTGTAGTTATAAAACCGATTTTTTTTCTACTTTTTCTACTGCTTCGATATTACATAAATAATATTACCTCGGATGATCCGGCAATTTAAAACCGTCCAACGACCATGCCATGGACGGCGTAGGATTTCCCGACGCGCTGCACTTCAACGACACGGTCGGTCCGGGCTGTAGTGTTTGCTCGATGAACGTGTACTCCATAATCGGCGGAGCATCTGTGGAGTAAATATAAAAAAAAAAATAAATAGAAGAAAACCGTAAAAAATTATCTTGCGTTTGAATCGCTAGCAATATTTCTGGTAACGTGGATGGGCACGAGGAACATGAATTATACGAAATCGCGCTTATACAGAGTGGTCATCGTGCGTTTTTCCGTTTTAGCGGTCCACTCTGTACACTCTGATATTCAAACGGAACTCGTAGGTCATCATCGCTATCATGGTCGTCGCGATATCATGAGCACGTGCATAGTTTTCGGACACAAAGTCATATTTTTCTTACGCGTACGATTCGAATTAATACGACGAATTAGCAACGATAATCAAGTGGATATACTTCGTGTTTCCTTGTTTAAAATTGTTCCGTCGCCTCGGTGAATAAAACTTTCGTCGGTTCGGGTCGCGATTATTCTTCACTACACCTTGACGGAAGTATTTTGCCGTTCAGTATTTTCATACGGTCGTGATAATAATAATCAAACGGCAGTGAGAATTCGCGATATTGCTCGATCGCGTTCGAACCGACTATACAGAATTAACTGTTATTATTATCGAGTGTATGAAACTTTGAATGGCGAAAGTCTATTATGCAGAACCGTTTCGATAAAGCGTTCGTTACTGTAAAGTCACCTCGCGCTTTTATAATGTTTTAATTAATATTTTCATCATTTATTGTACGTCAATAATAATAATAATTGAAAATCGAAGGAGAGAAAAAAAAAAACTTTCAACATTTATATTTTATAACGATCGAAAAACAAAAACCGAAGCGAAAATACTATGTGGGTCGCGATCAAATGATCGGAATGTACGGGCGGCGTGAAGAATATTATTATCGTTCGCATTTTTATTGAATTCAAAACTGCAATCCGCGCCGGCGGATGGGGAGACGGGGGGGGGAGGGGGTCGGACGCTTTTAACTTTCCCGTGCCCCACCAGGGTGGTTATAAAGGAATATAAGGGGGGAATAGGCGGAAGACCCACATCGGACGATGATTTTTTTTTTTTCTTTCTTTTTAACCTGCGTTTTATTTTATCGGTCATAAATCATAATTTTCATTACATTCGCATAAAACCAATAAGAATGCTTTTGTACACAACCGAATAGTGGTCGGTAAACCGAACGTGGTCGACAGGAATATAAAATTTTGCTTTTATCACTATTATAATTAATTTATTAAATATTAACGTTTAAATGAATGTGCAATGAAACCGAGTGTACCTTACGTTATGGTCGAGATCACTGAAAAATACATTAAAAAAAAAAAAAAAAACGTAATTATTTTGTTTGCGCGAATATTAGTTTTTATTCTCTTTATGAGACATAAAGTACGATTAACTTAAATACAGATACGAACGTAATCTTATTCTACGCCTCATGTCATCATCAAATCGTTAATCTTTTTGCTCAACCGTATGATAAATAAGCCGCTCGTCTGATATTATACTTTTGCTCGTAAATTTCCGTAAAAAAACTGTGTCTCGCGTTGAATCGGCTCGGATTTACGTGCGCTAAAAATCACTTAAATATGTAACTTCAAAAAACACTGAAATATCTATCATAATGTGTCTTAGCGTTATATGTATGAGCATTGTGATGTGTTCGAAGGAAAATTTGATGCCCCCTGTGAAATTCTGGGACCCCTTCGCCCCATCCTAAGTGCGCCACTGATTTCCGTCAGCCGAATTTCAGCCGAAAACAAAACGGACCGACGAACAGTACTTGGGGCTGCACAGTTTCGAATGCGGTTGTTGAACGTCGAACGGCGCGCGATAAACACAAATCGCGCGGGTATTCCGATATAACACGTCCTTACTCGGTCGTTGGAAAACGCGTAGAAAACACGCGGACGCCGCGAGTGATAAAAAAAAAAAAAAAAACAACCCTAGTCCCGGCGGTTATGATAATAATTTACGGCGCGCACTCACCGCCCAGCCTCACGGCGGCCGCGCTCTGGGCCGTCTCCCCGTCGCCCCTGCGGACCAGACACTGATATATGCCGCAGTCGGACCGGCTGACCGACACGAGCCGGAGAACGTCCCGCTGCGCCCTGCCCGCCATCACTCTGCCGTCCTTGTACCATGTGATCGAGTGCGGTCCGTCGCTGGACGAAGACGTCATGCACCGCAGCTCCGTCTGCCCGTTGAGGCTGACCGTCGCCGACGCCGGGTTGATCTGCGAAAAAGGCGAGAGGTCAAACAATAACGGGGCGGCTATATTTCCCTTAAATATCTCGATCTGATTTAATAATCGAACGATGAAAATATTCGCAAAGTCCTGGTCGCGAGGTAGTGATCCTGCGCTACTCCTCTAAAACGATATCGATTAATAGCGCTCGTTTGGGATTTTTTTATCGGAAATTATATGCTGGGAGAGGTGAACGTTTCTGCGCGAAAATGTCTACATTATTGTTGTACACTGGTCGCGCGTGTCAATCATATGAGATTCGAACGATTAGATTTCAATACGGTCTTGCCGAAAGTCGCCGGGACGAGATCGCTTTGGAATTTTTTACGATGCCAACGGATCTAGCGCGCCGCGACATTGTATTGCGCCGGATGTAATATTATTGTTTGTTAATCGCGACGAACACGTCTAGAAATTCAAAATAATATTCGACGCGTCCACGAATTTAATCGTCATTCGTACGCGTCGAACAATAATTTCGACGCTCTTTTTTGTCGCCGTGTTACATAATAGTATAATCTACGCCGTCGTTTCCCACCGAAAGCCATTGTGTTCGCCGTTTCCGCGTTCGGTGCATTGTATTTTAGTCGCGGAAATTCTGCACATTACGGGCCGAAACTGGCGGTCGCCAGCCGCATTCGATATCGATCGAGTGACGTAATACGAACGCGCGAGCTTTATTTGTCCGACCAAAGGATTACGGCGGATGATGGAAATCAGGTGTAGACGAATGAGGAATCGAGGCCCCGCCGCCGGTTTATCGGGGATACGGTTAATTGAAAATCCGTTAATCCGGCGAAACTGTTACGTTTGTACCGTGGAGGGAGAGCATTTTTTGTTCACGCCAACTCGACTTTTTATACCCGGTCGACTTATAATAATATCGTATAAAATTATACGAATTAAATGTTTATTGGTGAAAAGAAAAACGGCTCGTATATTATATCGTCTGCATTTGCTGCAGTTACTTTGATATTATTTTACACCCGCGAGGTCACGCGCGCAGTTGTATTTTGTCAGCAAACACGTATGTTTTATACGATTTTTTTTTTCTCGAGAAAACACCGCGTGATTTTACATTCTCGGTGCTTTTAATTTACAATATTTAACTTTTAATTGTCTAATCGTGATCGGTGCAAGTGTATTCGAGTATACACTCGGTCGTTTTGTGTGAGCGATTTTTTTAAAAGCTTTTTTCTCGTGGAATTTTTACTACCTACCTAGTGCGGAGTAATGATTTCAATGCAAATCACTTATAACTTATTATGTACTCTGTATTTCTGTCATTAATTTACTATAAGTAAAAAATATTAATATGCGACGAATTCATTGACGTGCAAGAAAAATTGTTTACAAGACGAGAAAAATTGTTTTTATCATACACGATAATCAATCTCGAATACGATTTAAATTTGTCGCTTTTATCGGGCTGTGTCTCTTATTTTTTAAGATAATCGGCGATAACATTATAATATATTAACTCGGTGTACATATTATCATTACGAAAAGCGATTGCTGTATAATATTATAAAGTATTGAGACGTAAAGTGAAAAAGTGATAAATCGTTATCGATGTAGCGTTTTAGAATATTAGACCTTATTAGGGCGCCGTATCCAACACAGTAGCGTACATATTATGCACGTACAATATTATATAATAATAAATATACCTGCACGTTTTATTTATTACGCCATTTCTCGACAACAATATTTCACGCTGGCGACAAGCGCCGTTTTCTCGGAACAAAACGTCTTGTTAGCATTTATGCAGTGATTATATATACGTGTACTCTCAAAATGCACATTATTGCGGATAGCGGGCATTATTAATGGGTATTATGTGGCGTAAAATCGGAGTCAATTTTGCGTTTGCCTCTATTTCCCCCGGGAAAACCGCCGCCGAGAGAATTTGTCGTTATACTATGTATATCGGTAATTAAGGACGGCATTTGCATAAATAGAAGTCGCAGGACCGAAATTCAACAGCTTCTCTAATCCAGAAGTGGCGATATATAATTTAAAGGGGACGTATTACCTATATATACTATATGTATATTGTATATATTAAATCGTTAGTTTAGGTACGACTACGTCTCGTATAATTAAGAAGTAAGAGAAGACGTATGTATTTAAAAAAAAAAAAATAATAACAGTAATATAATACAATATTATATTATGTACATACAGCCTTCTCGGACGTTAAAAACAACTATAAAACTACAGAACCAAGTCGTAAAACGGGATATCATCTTTACCTTTTTTTTTTCTTTTTCTTTTCGCATAATAAAACTGTAATATAATTTTAAATTTATAAATAATCGGCCGAGTTTTCGTAATATTGTATACTTTCTAAAATCGCGTTAACGTAATTTCATCGGGTTGATATAGTGTTATTAATATTATCGGCACGAGCTTGAAGAATTTATTTCGAGACACCGAATCCCCGGCTTTATGTGCCCGAAAGCCGTGTGATTATATTGATTACATAAATAAATTTACCTTTTATTAAAAAAAATTAAGATTAACTAGGCTTGAATTCATTTCCACGGAAAAACTATTATTCTTTTTGGAAACCCGAGACCAAAGTCATTCTTCATGTTATAATTGAAATAATCCACAAACATTAATCTCCCGTGAAAAACGCGTTTTAAATGTTAGTATAATGTATTATTTGAACCGAGGTTATGAAGACAAATAGTTTGAAATGTATCCTAATCTTCAACTGAAAACTCGAATTAACAATATTTTCATTGTTCTTTTGTATTGTTTCTGTATAAAATTGGTATGTATCAAATCGAAATACGTTGCTGAACAAATCACAAATTACTACAAAATAAAACGAAAACATAGGATCTGAGTCATATGATATACAGGTGACGGGTGAAACGATCAATTTATATTTATGTAACGATGCAATAGAAAAACAATTTTGAGCAAAGGTAACTTAGATTTCGTTCATAGCCGGTATACAATTGTAAATTTTGTCGGTTTTTCATCAGTTTTTCTCGATTTTCGGAAATCCTGTTGTGAGAATTTGGAAATTGTCCCTTCAAAGAACCAACATTTTCTATCAGAAACTTTACCGCAAGTTGAAAATAATACCATTTATTCTAGCTGAATGCGCGGCGACAGACTCAAAATGAAATTAAAAATCATACATTCAACCAATAAATATAACAGTTATTTCTCCTTTTGTCCTGTTCTCTGACGATATCGAAGCGCTCCGTATAGATTTGTCGGGTAACCCAAAGTCGAGAGAATCAAATCGTTCGAATTTTTTTTACAAAATTCAATAATTACAATACGGTCGATTGAATTTCCACTGCGATATCGTAATGTAATGACGACGAGCATGTTATATAGTCTTGGAGTTATCCGCGACAACTCGATCGAGCTGAACACGAATTCGTTTACGTAACTGTTTTAATAGAAAATTCAAATACGCGCGGGTCGACCGTATTCATATGAACCGTCTAAACGCCGAAAACGTGTAATTCGTAATCGTGATGGACGTTACATCGTATACGGTCGTGTGAATATTATAAACGGCGGCGGCGGTTATGCGTAAAACGATTTGCGGTCGTTTGTTATAAATTCGTTGCCGAACGCGTTGTTAACACGATACGCGCGTACCTAAAGTGAAACGTTTTGTTTTTCTTTCGAAAATCAGCAGCACGACGAAATGATTTTACGCGACGCGACGGCGCCGATTACATCGGCAGGGTGGAATATTCTTCGGGGTGAATTTGACCGGGAGACACGGTATTATATTACCACTGACCGTTTACATTCGCGACAGGGGTGGACGAAATATCTCTGGACCGGATTTTCCGAGCCATCAAACCGGACTAAAAACGATACGCGCAGTGAAATATTCGTAGAACAATAATAATCGTATATATTTTAACTCGATTCGCGGTTTCGTTTTTTTTTCCATTTCGAATTTTATTTCAGACACGGAACCGCCATTACTGTATTAGCCGTGTGTACACGTGTACCACCTATATGCGTGTGTGTTTATATTTGTGTTATGTATATGGCGTGCGATCGCGGCGACGGCGGTTGAAAAATGAATCTCGCCGGATTTTTCAGAGAGTTATTTCTCCGGAACGGACGTGGCGGCCGTGGACACGCCGCCCGGCGGAAGTATTTTTCGGAACGGCGGCGGCGGCGGCGGCGGAATGATTGATTTGTCCTAGATGATTGATGTAGTTTGCACAAAAGCGATTCCGGATTTTCGACTGCCCCCCCGGAACAACGCTCTTGCCCTCCGCCTACCCGCGTTCGTGAGCGCGCGTGTGGCGCGGAACTAAGATTTTCAAACCCTTTTCGGCCGTTTTATGATCGGCCGGAGCGACCCGCGGAGACGTGTTTTTCGTATAATTCACGTTGCCGCGATGACCTGGCCGAGACCGGAAACTCATTCGGCCGTCGCATCCCGGTCGGGAGCCCGTAGCACGGTTCATCAGCGCCCCCGGCTTTTCCCGGCGGATTTCGAGTGTACGGCTAACGAAATAAATAATTATAAATAAAAGAGACGAGATAACCCTTGTTTGACACAATTTTTTTAATAATGACCACGACGATATACGTACATTATCTGCTGAAATTACAAAAGAGTTTCGCGTGAAAATATCTGACCGGTGAGATGATAAAACCGAAATATCGTCATTGCTTATTATACCCACTCTTCTTGAAAAATTTAATTAATTTATTTTCCGATATGCAAATTAATATTATATATGTGACGTTCAATGTGTAAAACGATTCATTGTGTTATAATAATATTATATACCAATGATCCATTGCGTGTCAGAAATAATCGAATCATTATATTATATTATTAATTATAATATGATATCTAATAATCAAATTGTTATTGTATGACTTCTTCGCATTGTTTAACGTTCTCGTACGCGTAAACGATACAAGCATAATAATCGTTGTATTGCGTAAAATATTCACAGTAAAACATGAGCCGATTCGAAATAACAGTAGTTACGAGAGAAACAAATAATTACTAAAAATAAATAATTTACACGTTCTGAATACTTTACCTTATTGTTGAAATTAACCTAGTGTATATAATATTACCATTTTGAAGTTAAATAATCGAGTTTTAAATATTTAAATTCACATTCTTTATTGTTGTTTAAAATTTGAAAACTGGAATTTAAAATAAGAACAGATTAATTTTTGTATTTACGTTGGAAATAAAAAAAAAAAAACGTTAGACTAATAAAAGTAAAAACCTCGAAAAACTGTATTAACTTTTGAGTCGAGGTCGTCGTGATAACCATGAATACAAATAGAAAGAATAAATAAATAAATTTTTCTTGCTAAATGGGTAAATATTTCCAAAACAAAAGTAAAATATCAAATAAAGTGTCATTATAATAATTATACAATTACATAAATAATAATTATGATTATCATGTCTCTATTTATGTATTTATTTACTGTTTTTTAATTGGAAAAATATTGAAGTATGTAAAAATGGTTTAGTATCAAATGAAAAGTTGACTTACGCCGACACAACGCCAATCGCTTATCTATAGAATATTATTGTTGAGAAATCAACGCAGCGATCCAAAAATTTCTGAGAGCCATTATTAAATTTAATTAAATTCAGCGCCGAGTTGGTAATTTGAATAATAGTGGTTGCAGAAAATTAAACGTACTTACATCAAAGAATTTGAAGACAATATTTATTAAAAACAAATTAATTAGCCTGATTAAAAATATTTTACACATCGAATTTTAGTAAATTTATAATTCAATCTCTGTCTTCAAATTTTAGCTTTTAGTTGATATAGTCAAATAATATCTAGACAAATTTTCGATAATCAACAAGGTATTTTATTTTTTTTTAATATATTTTGATTGATTGAAATGTAAAAAATTGAAATAGTTACTTAATAAACACTTATAACTCAATTTACCGGGTAATATATTATTAATTGAGGAAAAGAAAATGTTTAAAATAAAAAAATTTTTATTTTGAAGAGATTGAATCATCAAGTACTTACTAATATTGACTAATTGCAAACTTTGAGTTCATAAACAATTTTCTTAGTAATGAAATGAAAATAAACGTAAACATCAAAAAGCAATATTATTTCTTATAAGAGCTAAACAAAACAGCTCTTTATAAAAAATGTTAAGCGCAAAAAAAAAAAAAACAAAAGATTACACGAAATAATTATTTAAAAACGGTGAGACACAAGACGCGGATGATGGGTGATTGATGTCGGTGAATTGGTCTTTTAAATAAAAATAACGAGTGAAAGAGGTGGGATGGGTCAGCATACAACGTAAATCGTTTTGATTAGGATGAAATGAATTGAAAATTTTACAGAAGAATTACTTAAAACTTAACAGTTAACTATTTGAAGATATTCGTTTCGAATTGTATTGTTTCGAAGAATAATATAAATGTCATATTATTGTGATTCGCGTGTTAGCGAAATGCAATTGTATTCGAAAATCTAACGAAAGCCATTAAAATAACTTCAATTTTTATGGCCCACTTCGAATACCTGATACCGGTGGTATGAATAATAGTGATGCGATTCTTTTGAAAGCAGTCGTCCAGAAGACGGATACAATGGGTTTGGGCAACAATGGTTTTATTTCGATATTTCGAAAAGTAAACTGTTTTATTAAAATTCCTAAATGATTTTTTTTTTTTTTGTCCAGCTTTTCAATACGGAATGCTAGAAAGTTTTTTCGCACTTTGTCGAAAGTATGTACGAGGTGTGAACGGTTTTAGCCGTTGTTGTTATTGTTATCGCCGGAATATTGTGCGATTTTTTGAATCCCGGAGCGCCGTCGTCGTCGCGAACCCCTCGCTCCGACGGAGATCGAGGGAGGAAATTACGAGAAGACACAAGTACGAAAAAAGAAAAAACCGGAAAAAAAAACAAATCGTTATATTTCGAGCGTTTGTAACGTTCGGCGGCGGCGGCGTCGCGAACACATTTAATTTTTACGCCTATGCGGAGAAAAACGTTATTCATAATATATTTATGAATTCAAATACAACATACTACACGCCGCGGCGAAATGTGAAACAAAACGGTGTAAACAACGCGGCCGAGTGTTTTTTTCTCCGTCTCTTTCGAGTGACGGGCACATTATTATACGGCTACATACGTGTGTAAATGCATAATGTATGCGGCGCGTTCGTTTATCGTCCTCCTCTATAAACACATATATATTATAATACGGAGCTCTATGACACGTTTATATCGCGAGAACGGAACGGCGACGAGGCTCGGACCGTATTTGTCGGTCGATTGGTAAGATTCACTTTGTACGTTTCGGCATGTCAACATAATTTGTACGCTATAGGCGAGTGTGTTTTGTCGAATTAATCGCTTCGCGTATATACCGAGGTCTCGAACGAGCGCGCGCGTTTTATACATTCCGCGCGAGACCGACTTTTAGGTCGTCCCGATAATAATGTACCTATAGGTATTACTACAAAAGGAATTCGTAGGGGACGGCGAGTACGGTTCGCGGTGGCGAGTCGAAAATTGGAATCGGCTCGGTCGGTCGCGGGCATACGCGTATATATACACACACGCGCGCGCGGTAATTCCCGGAGTGCACATAATGTGTCGTGGGGGTATCCCAAACAGATCGTAAAAAGAGTGCTATTGCACTCGTAAAAAGATACAGTTTTGCGGTCCAGTGAGCCGTATATTTGACCAGGGACGTGTATATATATACCGTACGATCCCTTCCTCCGTTAAGCAATACACGTGCGCGCGCGCGCGCGAACCGACTAACCCTTATTATGCTGCGATGATAGGGGAGTGGGGATGGTATTAGTATAATGTGGTGGCAGTGTATAGTGGTAACCTACCCGTTTTTCGGTGACTCGAAATAGAAATTGGAACGAGAATTCAACAGTATTTATACGCGTGGATATAGGATGTATCCTATTTTTCTTCTCTCTTTTACCCTTTTACGTAATTGGTTTTTTTTTTTTTTTTCATCGTTACTTCCGAGCTGGCTATTAAAAAGTCGGTTTTTTCTCCGCGTACGGGCGAAACATGGTCTCGCGTGTGTGCTGTTTTTTTTTTTTTTTTTCAAATTATAGGAAACCGTTTTTATCGTTTTCGACCGGAAATCGATAAAAACGCATATGCGTTGCCCGTCGCGTTTTTCACTCAATGTTTAAAACGTAAAATAATTGTCGATAGTAAGCGCATCCGTCAATATGATGTACGAACGGTGTATTTAATATTACACGAAACAATTATTGATATATTTTTAAGTAGTTTTTTCAAAACCGGTTTAAAAATTAAAACACCGTGAGATCGCGCCCGTTTAGTAATACACTATAATAATACGCGTTTAATATTTAAAATATTATCACGGCGTATACAAGTGCATCGGTATTTCGTACGGTTCTGTTTAAATTTTCGTGGTAATTAAAGGTAACCGACGGAATGATATTTTATATTATATGCGTAACAACACAATATTAATATCTGACTTGAAGTTCATAAACGTCAAGAATAGAAAAAGGCCGCGACGGTGGCGTTTTGTGCGAAACAATGAAATATGCTCGGTGATAAAACGAATATATATTATATAATATGTACGCAGTAAAAGAACGGGAAACAGTGCCGGGAGGTCGCGAGTAAAGTTATTCTAAAACGATGAATAGTGGCGTTAATTTCCAAAAACTTTGCCTCGACCGACACGACTTAATATAGTATACAATTATATAGTTGTCGCCGTGACAATAGAGTTCGTCTCGGGAGGTCAAGCCATATGATTTCTCTGTGTTTTTGGGCGCGTTACAAAGTCGAGATAAACAATGGTCGTTAAAACAAGAGGCTCGGCAACGTTTACTATACGCTCAAAATGTAGACGTCTACTCACACGAAATTTTGAATGTTAGAAAGTCCAAACCGATACCCGTTACATG
This sequence comes from Drepanosiphum platanoidis, assembly GCA_948098885.1. Lineage (NCBI taxonomy): Eukaryota > Metazoa > Arthropoda > Insecta > Hemiptera > Aphididae > Drepanosiphum > Drepanosiphum platanoidis. The sequence continues at coordinate 23,817,850 of OX402532.1, read as the reverse complement.
AGAAACGAGACAGAGAGAATAATACATATATAGTTCTCCCGACCGTTGCGTGAATAATTCTTAGAAAATCCAGAGTTTGAAATCGCTCGAAAGTGTTCTTTATATTTTCTACTTAGATGGATTCGACGTACGGATGGTTAGAAAAAAAAACCACATTTCTCGCAGACCTACTCGGGACGATTTAAACGCGTGCGGAAATAACATAACGACATTACATCGCACGGCGAGAGATTGACACGTGAAATTAAACGCGCTACCGACGGCGGCGGAGAAGACGTGCCCCGCGGCGACCGTGTAATATAATAATTCTCGCGCGAACCCAATAATAATAATAATAATTGTAAAACGACCGAACACGTGTAAATTCGTAATGTACTCGTACGGGCTCGCAACAAAGGGACTTCACATGTACGGCTCTAGACGCGTGTGAGCACATACATATATATATGCATTCTTCGGGTATGAAAGAGGCGAGGTGAGGATTTCTGGTGCTCGTTTTGAACCTCTCCAACCCTTTCGTTCTATACATGTGAATGTGTATATGTGTGTGTGCGCGCAGAGAGTAACGCATAGGCGTTTAATGTATTCGGACCGAATCGGAATTATTGCGCCCCTGCGGATTGCACGCCGCCGCCGCCGCCGCCGCCCGAGAGAGCGCATGCAATAATTTTCATAGGAACAAAAGCGCGAGTTTCCATGACGATCGACGGCCGGTGCGCAGACCACTGGCTCTCGACGTCATAGTAACATATTATTATAACGTTCGTATGGCGATGATAATAATACGTCCGGCAGGCACGTCGACGAGTTAAAAAGCCCAGTGCGTTTACAATCGTACACGGTTTCGGGGTTTTTTTTCCACTCGTTTGACACCCGCGCGTCAAATTATTTCGCGATTTTATCGATATCGATAAAATGAATTCGGATAAGCCGTTAAAATTATAATCGATTTGATTTCTGACTCGATCGAGTCGAAATTCAAAATTAATCCGCTCGGCCTCGCAGTAGTACGGTGTACATAATTTTGCGCGCGAGAACAGCAGTTTATAATTTAAGGGACTCGGAGCCGTCGAATTTCCGACGTGATTAACGCGTCGGATGTTGCGGGGCTTAACACGCGCGGCGGCGTCCCGGGCCGGAAGTCGAATGACCGCGTATTTGAGTGGCGGCCGGGGGTTATCGCCGTCTCGTTTGTTCTCCACACTCTCTGCCCGTGTCGGAGTGTCGTCCTCGCGGTGCATTTGCGATATACATCGTCATGGTCGTACTCACCCCGAAAAGCCACGAACCTTTCGCAATGTACAAGCACAACGCCGACCGCCCGTCGTGTACTCACTTCCGGTCCGACAATTCCGCAATGACCAGATATCAGCGTTATCAAAATAAGACACTTGTAAAACAGACAGCGAGCACAAAAAACGTCATAACAAAATACGAAATATATTATGTGTTATTGTGACTAACAAACACGAAAATATTATCCTTAATTTACGTTCTGCTCGGGGTTCTAATGCAACAATAGGATTTTTAATTTTTCTATAAAACATATAAATTGTTTTTACACACAACGGACGTGGGAATGTACGAGGGTTTAGTAGAATAATGTATCGGCGAATCGTGGAGACTACGTATACCGCAAATAATCGATCGCAGCGCAGACTTTTCTCGAGTGGTCTGCACCTTCGAACAGTTGTTATTATTTTTAAGCGAAGAAAAGCAAAAAAGACCGAAAAAAATAGACGAGAAAAACGTGTAATGTATACGTGGAAAATAATAAAAAAGGTCAAGTACGTGGAAAAAAATAGCCCGGAAGAGAACACGCGTAAAAAAATACGTCTGACGGTCATCGCAGACGATTCTTGCCGGCGCGGCCGCGGCGGCGAAAAGGGTTCGCGGTAATTTGCCGGCTACAATAGTAATAACAATAATAATTAACGCCCCCTTCCTTCTTCCGGTGTTGCGTATTAAACGACCCGTTTAAACTATTTCTCGTCGTCTCGCATCGGACGACTGCCGCGCACCGTATTATTATAATGTTACGACGACGACGTGGTAATCGTTTCCGTTCGGTCTTCGTATTGTTACTGTTGTACCCGATCCGAGCTCGAGTGTCATAAACAATATATGATACACCCGCCGCCGTGCGTATACGGAGTGATTGAATTTACACACCTACAAATTCTATATTTTATCACTCTGTATACGTTCGACGCTCTCTATACGCCCCAGTGGGGCTATGGGCTTCGATCCAATTTCGGGTCGTGAACGATTTTGATTTGGTCGCCGACGTATTATATATGTATGAAAAAAAAGAAGATATTATATTTCGTTCTAAACAAAACTACTTGTTGACAATGGTATGAAAAAACCATAAAAACACGAATAGATTTGTCGAGGAAGCGATTTCAAGACCGAGCGGGACGTTAAATTTAATCATCACATTAGAATTCAAACAAACGAGAAAATGACCCCGAGACCGGCTCGATACATATCGCATCTATGCGCGAACTGTTTTTTCCTCACCTACTCAGGTGAGCATTACTTTGGAGCCAATTCGACGTTAAGCCCATCGATGAATCTAAATCATTTGATGCACTATGAACACGATTAAAGGCGGAAAACGCTAAGATTAGGGTTACAACAAGTGCCATAGGTATGGAAAAAAAAAACACAAATATCGAATGAATTGAATCGTCGTCGAATTTAATCGTCCGGAATGTTTTTTAGTCGATTCACTGGTGCATGCGTAATGTACTCTACACGAATGTGTAGTTTTTTTAGCCCAACAAATTGATTGCACTTGTTTCAACGACGTTAAACGTCTGAATTGAATATTTATCATTATTGTTTGGTTACAAGTGAGCTCTAAAACAATACTTTTCAAGCACCGAATCGGTTTGACATATCATAGAATTAAAATCCAATTTGTATTTTTGAATATTTGTTTTGTCCTCAGACTTGACAGAAACAATTTATCGGTTTCGATATTTTATCTACTATTTCGACGACGACGACGACGTACTTCCAGGCATTAATTGACCGCGTGACCTACATAATTGCAATGACCTACCGCTTTGTTTATTGTCTTCATGTCCTACGCGTAATGAACATAAAATAGTCCGTAAAATGTTCATAGAAGTTAATCTTCTTTTTCTCTCTCGCCTTCTCTCCCGTCTATACTTTCTCATAAAAGTCTATATTATATATAATTCAAAAAAAAAAAAATTAACCGTTAAAACATAGCTTTAGATTTTTTTTTAGATTTACAATTTCGCGTCAGCGTCGAAACAGGAAAATATTTGAAAAATTAAGGTAATGGACATTTTTTTTAAATTCAATTCAAGAAAGTTAGCAATAAATTACAATTGTTATCAATCGTACGTTATCGCGTGCTTCACACTGACTTTTGAGGCAATTGATAATAATATTGAATTATTTACTGTCGACGACGTTCCAAATGCCCAGCAGATATCTATTATAAGATTAAATTATCGTAGGTCTAGCGTTAAAATGAAAACGCGGCCGTGAGTCTCTACATTAAGCGTAAAACCGTGCGAAATCGGAAACGTGACGTTTTTACGTTGCAACGACGCGGCAGGTGCGTTAATTAATAATTCGCCGTCGGCCGACGCGTATCGTCGTCGTCACGAAACTTCATTTCACTTTAGTGTATAACGTTTAACGAAAAAGCGTTTGGAACGCGACTAGTGGATTAAACGAGACCGTTTAAATTAAAAAAAAAAAAAAAAACGGAACGCGAAGAAAAAAAAAAAACTTAAATTACAAAATATTATTACTTAGTGACATTAAGCCGGCGCGTGCTCGCGAGGACCGTTTAAAAACCCATTCTTCTTTCTGTCCCCGGCAGGAGAACTTGTCCGCAGTGTTCTCCTGAATTTAATTTCAAATCGTCTTATAGCAATCCATTATCATTATTAAATTGTTATCAAAAAAAAAAAAAAAAAATCATATGAAATGAATAGGATAGAATTCTTTGCGAGACGCGACCATATTAATTACACGTAGTTCGGTATAAAAAGCCGTTTAAAATACATAAGTCATACGAGCGACGAGCCAACTCGGTTTACTCGTAAAACGTAATACTTTTTAAACGGCGGCGGTGTAGTGGAGTTTATCGGGGTTTATTTATTTATATATTTTTTTTCTCTTTTACTTTCCAGACTGAGCGAGAATATTGTAGTACTACAACTGTGACGTCCGTGTGTTTTTTTCTTTTTTTTTCGTTAACATCATGTCGGACGGTAAACGCGCATGAAAAGTTTCGCGTGGCGACTTTTCGACCAGAAATCGGTCGCAAACGGTATATTTTAAACAGATCGTTTTTCTCAATAATATTTATAATACGAAAAAGATGCTAGGAAACAATATTAAATTTCGTCTCGCAACCGTCGTCGTCGTTGCTCTTAGATCTTTTGATAAAATGAGTAATTTCGCGTTTTATGGCTTGAACATTTTATGCATGGCTAACCTTAAGCTATTCTGTCCTAAGTCTCCCTCTTTTATCTCCATAAAACCAGTACATATATCTCCTCGCTCAGAATCTAGGATGCTGTAAGACTACACAACAGTATAAATACTGCGATATTACAATAATAATTGTTATAAATAGTAAAATAATTCCAAAGATGTAATATAATATATAGATATTTATATTATATAAAAATAATTAGGTCATTAGTCGTATTAATTTTTATTTTTCTTATACACTTATTTGACAGCATTATTAATATAATAATATATCCGATATCATAAAGTATTTTAGTAAATCGAATGTGATAAAAATAAATTCAAAATAGTTAATATTTGTTCATCCGTGTACATTGTTATTTAAATAAAAAAATTAAAATCCTACACTCATTTTAATCATCTAGACGCGTTTTGTTCATTTCTCGTTTCTGACCAACCCAACACGCTAAATACATCAGCGGCTAAGTAACGACATGGTGATATTTTCAATTAATGTAGATTGTCGTTAAATTTGCAAACTCACTTAGGTAATATGTAAATCTAGTGCTCCGAATAAATTCAGTCATATCGGTTTCACCCTTAAACTCGCTCCGTGCCTTGATGTAACTATTTGCGGCGTTCAAAGTCTCCCCTACAGTGAAACGCCTAATGCTTTATAAACGTTTAACGCGGGCAAAACAAATTATAGAAAGAAAAGTTTACCCCTAACCTGACCGATTGCGAACGATTAAAATGTTCGAAAAACTTTTGACGTGTACAACTTTAAAATAAAACCGATTTGGAAATACGTACTCCGGCTGTGTGGAAATGCAAAACGATCAACATTCAATTGTTTCGAAATATCACCGAAAGAAAATTAATGAACACTCCTCCGCGCGTGGATATCAAACCGTAATACGCTCAATATTATTGTCTTCGGCGTTATCGTCACAACGAAATAACAGACTATTGTTTTCGATAGATTGCGAACTGTAAAATGTTATTTATTTTCAACCGAAACTATTATAATATTACGAGTACTACAATTTCATCCCCGAGCGGACGAGTTGATAAACAGCGACGTTATATAATATCTTCTACAATATTCATAAACCGCATCGACCATGTGCCGTACATTGTTTTATAAAATCCATCGTGTGGATGTACGTTTTAATAATATCGCTATCGCAGTGATCCGTGTCATTGGTCAAGTAAAACGATTTATTTTTGGCATCACAACACTGCATTGTTGTAACGCCGCTGCACCGGCTGCGGCCGCACAGATACCGTCATTATCATTATTATCATCATCGTCACTATTATTATTCTGAATCTATGTTTTAAACTTTAGAGCGTGTTCTTGTGGCCGTGCTCACTGTTTCTATTATTTTTTTTTATTCGCAGAGCAAAATTGATTTCACATATTGTTCTATTTTCTCGTTTTGTTATTTATTCTCGACATGTGTTATTTTTACAATGCCATAGGTAACAATGACGCGGCGGGTTAGACAAAAGAGCCTTTTTTAATGCCGTGCGGGCCAATAGTTGCGTTCCGTTACGTAATTGGGGGATGATAAAAAACAGTTTTCATTTTCTACAACTCGTTATACCGAAAATAAAAATAAATTGACTATTTGTTTTGTTTCGTCCCACGGAATTATAACAACGCAGGGGCACCGGAGGTACTTATTTAATTTTTAATCAAAATAATAATAGAACGGAAACGAAACGCTAAACGTAAAATTCATAGCATATTTTTTAACGTCTTTGAATAATATTTTATCAATAATAATTGGTTTGAAAACACACGATAAATGTGATTTTTTTTTTTTTATTCTCCCTACGAGTCTTCGAAACGACCGTATAGGTACTTATACGCGACGGGCAATTCGTCTGACGCGAGAAGACACTTAATAAATATTATAACACACCCGCAGTGAATTACTTAAGCCGGCGGCGGTGGTGTGCCACGTTAGTTGAATCGTCCCGTATACATAATATATTACACCGGCCAGAATCGTTTTTCTAATGCGATGATTTATCGGCGCTTTCAAATTCGACCAAATACGTATACGACTGGCATAACAATGAAAGAGTTGCCAGCCGCACCAGTAGCATCCGACATCATCGCTATCTTATCGGCTTTTTTATGAATGAATTAACACTGCGCCCCAGAAAATTATTTATCTGAAGTTTTTTTTTTTCACGTTAGAAGGTCAAAACAGGCAAAAGTAGTACGTAACTGCGACGAGGAATTATTATAATATCGTATAGTTTTCTTTTACTAATCGTTCCGAATATTACCGTGTGATAATGATGATATTATCTTTTGACTTGTACGCCGTGGTTTTTTTAATAATATTTTCCGATAATAACATTTGAGATTATAATATTTTATCATCATTACAAAATAATATAGTTTCCGATTACGTTACGATATACAATATTTTGGCGTACAGCGATCGAAAATATAATGCATTTATTTCAAAAATATTCTGAAAACATTTCTCGCTACTCTGCTCGAAAAAAATTTGGATGGCTAAAATATGAGTGTAGTCGCACGAGTGAAAAAGAAATTAAGAAAAAATGGCTCATTAAGACGGCCGCGGCGCAGTCGCGATTAATTCGATCAGATATCCACAAAACTGCGATTTCGTTTTAAAAAAAAAAATAAAGAGATTCTATATCTCACGCAGTGGTAAAACAACGTGTTCGCGAGTGTGGGTATTGTTAATTCACAATATTGTCATTTGGAGCAAAATCGTGTCGCGTTCGTAATCACAACGACCGGGAAACCGGTTGGGCCGGCGACTACGCCGTTGCCGCCGGCGAGGGAGAGCGGGACGGCTCGTCACTACGCGACGAACCTTTGTACAGTAATGACGACGTGTAAAAATATGATTGACATATAAATATTATTATAACAAGTGTGATAATATATATGCTTTTTATTTCACCGCCCGACCACCCGACCATCTCAGGACAACCTCAATCGAGTCGAACAAATCTATTAATTTTTCGAATGTGCGGCGCAGCGATATCGGAAAGGACCTGTCAAATAGTAAGAGAAGTAAACGGTATCAGAGGGATTTTACGGTCTCGATTGAAAATCAAAACAAAATGTCAGCGTCGACGTCGTTATTGTTATTGTAAGTAAAATAAAAAAAACAATCGACGACGATTGAATTCGGACAAAACATCGGGACGCTCGCCACCGGTATAATTTAAGGTTACGTTTTGAAAACGTCGCGAGCTCTCGCGCACAGCGGAAAAAAGAAGTCGAATCGCCGAGAAACAGGGGACAGTCGGAGTAGAGGATTTTAGTCGCCATCGAACGGTGTTAATAAATGGCTCGCGGTTGCAGCGGATTGCCGTCGTGTCGCCGTAGTTTTAGGACGTCACCGATGTCAAACCATTATGTAACGCAACGGCTGCACGTCGGAAATGTAATTATTGGCCCGGTAATAATGTTATAACATAATATTATTATATACTAAACCGCGCGACGGTTTACCGTATTATGCGCGTGTTCCGAAACGTCATGTCCACGAGCCGGTTGACAATGGACACTATACTGCGACTAGTAGTAACATCCTGCGACACCGACACCGCATAAATCGTATAATTATATAATAACGATCGCCGCCGGTTCGAAGACAAACGGGCTTTTACGAATTTTCCCGCGGCGAAATTAATTTCAATCATAATAATTCGCTTCTCTTTTCGTATTAGGTTTTTGTTTGAAACTAATTTCAAATTAAACGTCACTCGGGCACACTGCAGTTTTCGATACTTTACTGTCGCGTCCCGATCGACTGGCAGTAATCTCTTTTAATTTACGACGTGGACGGTTCGAATAAATTTGCAATTTCTTTACTGACGCGATAATTTGGCGTGATAAAAGTTCTAATAGATTTTGAAAACATTTCACGGGAATAATATTGAAAATCGACCAGCAGTTACTCGATTCCTGTTTTCTTTTCTTTTTTTTTTTTTAAATTACGTTTACAGAACAAAATCGATTCTTACATCATTCGACTTGTTAATGTGTTTGAAAATTGAGTTCAAACTTACTAGCCGTTGGAAATGAAATTAAAAAATATGAATTTAGACTACGTTTGAGCGTTTTGACGGCGGCGTTAGCAAAAACGCTTGATCATTAATATCGTTTGACAAATGACAAGTTGCGTAATTTATTTGAATTTCAATAATTTATAACTATAGGTATACCTAAATGTGAATTATTAAGTTTGAGTACTTTGAAAAATGTAAACATTTGATCTCCCCAAAACGTATATAATATATTATATAAAAAAAAGTAAAAATACCTTTCGAAAATAAAATTAAAGCGTCGGGTACACACACACACACACCAATTACACGCGGCGTAAGGTTATTATTTTATTTTTATTTTTTATTTCTCGACGGGATTACGATTTAAAACTGCTATGACGCGACGGACAATATTAATACGATATGCAGCGGTTTCAATTTATTTGCTCGCTCCTGCTCTGTAAACTATGTTGTTTAATATATTATATCCGAGTCGGCGTGTCGAGAGTTTTCGTATAGAATCGAACGTATAATATTATAGAGATCAAAGTGACTGAAGTGTGCTTTTACGTTATAACGATGTCACTGATGCCGACGATTTTATAATCAGTCGCGTGCAATCGGCGACGTTATTATTGTTTGTTTAATTCACGTTAAAAATTGTTCAATACGTCATAATAATTATATACACGTTCTCACACGTTGATTTCGGAAGAAACAATAATCCAATCCGCCATTGATATATATTTATAATAATATTATGCAATAATTTAAACATTTCACGATATTCACACGAGTCTTTTCAGCGGAGCCCAGTATATTCGTTCGTTTATGAAATAAAAATAAATACATTTATTCATACGTACGGAACGCTCGTTAACGAGGGATGAGTTTCAAGTTGTGTGTCTAAAAAAGGCGACGGTAAATTATAATAATAAAGTGTCCGATAATATTCCAATAATAATGTAATCGAGCTTCTATGACGCGTCACGGTGTCCGACGGATATTTCACTTGTCGCGTACACTATTTTAATTTATTAATCGACACGGTTGCGACTTGTTCGATACGCCTATCGGAAATAAATCTCTTTGCGCGAGGGTTAGAGAACCCGTTCTTCAAAAAAATTATAATAAAATAACGGTACGCGCGCGAGTCAAACATAACGTGCGATATTATCCGATATAGGTCAGTCGCGATTCCCGACCTTTTACAAGTGACCCTCGAGTAAAATATTTTCGTTTTTCGCGACTTAGAATATTGTTTTTATGCTTCGCGAGTTCTATAAAAAATATTCTACTAAAAACGTTCTATCACGTATCGTTATTGTTTTGTTCACATAATAATGTACGAGTAGTTCTGTTTTGATTATGTCATTCCCGCCGACGTATTGGCGACGCCGCCGAATAATTATTTTCAACAATCGTATTTTATATTCAGTAAAACCCAATAGATACGAACAATACACTGATGTTTATGTTCGTTTTTTAAACAATTTCGGTCGGTCGCGAAAACCTAGGAGTTTATATTTTTCGGAACGACTTTGAATTTCGACGGGAACTCGCGAACATTTTTCGATCGTTATTCGTTCGATTTATAGACGTGCCTAATGTTTTGCTTACCTGCACTCGGAGCGGCACGACTACGTCCAGCCTGGTGTCTGCACTCGTCTGACCCGCCTCGTTGCTGGCTGAGCATCGGTATGTCCCCGAATCCTCGGGCCTGACCGCCTCCACGGAGAGCACTTGACCCAGTACTCTAGTTCCGGATCCGGTCTCCAGCAGCGTCGGCTCGTTCTCGTCTAGCACGTGATACCACCTGTTCGACATTTTGGCGAATCATAGTTTTCGACAAAAAAAATTGTAGTGGACACATGGTTATTTGGTATAACTTGAATAGTATATAATTCAGCGGTTTTCGAACGTGTTTTAGATTCTATCCTTCAGGACAAGTGGTCTTAGGATAACCGAAAATCAATATTATCGTTATTCTTATCGTTCGATAAGAATTTTTCTCCTTGTTTTGGGAAACGCCGTATTATACTCGTATTTTCGAAGTGGCATTTTACCTGAAATGCGGGTGCGGACATCCGATTGTGATGCACGTGAGTACGGCTCCTTCGTCCTGAGCCACGCGCACCGAACTTTTGTGAGCAACGATTTCGACCATCTCGTTCCCGGCGGCTTCTGAAACGCGGCGAGAATATTTGTTTTCAGTATTTAACACAAATACAAGTGTAAAACATAACGTTTATTTATTTACTATAAATGTCTACGTCGTTTTATTATTATTACCCTTACGCACGTGTATACAACTACAAGGTCTTACGAGTTGCATCATCCGAACGTAGTCCCGAAAGAAAGAAATGGCGAGTTATTTTCGGCGTATGATAATTATTTAGCTCAATCGTTTTATTCAAGCCGAGTCGAGTGAAAAAAACGTTTTCTTTACTATTTTCACAGGTTTTTTTTTGTAAAGCCGTCGCAGGTATGGTTAAAAAGAGTTTTTTTTTCGTCGCGAATCGTTCAATTATAATGCCGCGAAAATTTTAAAATAGTGACATCGATAAAAAATCCATCATCCTGTCACTTTGAATCAGTACACTTTAATGGGGCGTCCAGTATACGTATAGTGTGCGTCAGAAGACCTTGTTAAGTATGATTTAATACCATATATAATATATATATATATTATATTAGACGTAGGATCTAACCGAACTCGAAGAAGAGTGCATTTTTTTTTTTTACGACCAGCCGAAACAATTAATTCAAGTGACTGACCGGGGACAGTTATCCACTTCGGTGTTCAAATTGAACTCAAAGTGGAATGTTATTTTATCCTACAAAGAACGTGAAATTAATAATAATAATAATAATCTACTGGAAAGGTAAAAGTGAAAACGCGTCAAATATTTGTAATCTAATCTATTTTCTACGGAGTTTTTACAATTCGAGTTCAAACAATCGTAACTAAGATTTTTCGGACTTCAAACAGTTTAAACTTGTAACGTATTAAGTATATATATATATATGTGTGTGTGTATCGTGTAATACGTTTGTCCTGAGAACGAAAAACGGCAGGATCGTATTACATAGTAATGGTAGTATGGCAGTAGCTAACGGTCGCGTATACAGCCGTGTAACATCTTTTTCATTATCTGCTCCGGCACGACGGCGGCCGCAGTTAGTGTCGGGACGTTCGGCGCGGTGCTTTTGTATGTCCATCCATCCGTGTAATCTAGGGTTCTGCCCGCAATCGGTCGCTATGGTTACACCTACCGGGGGTTTGTAGATTTTCCAGAAAAGGGTTATACAATGTTATTATTTTGGTTTTCGGGTCACGTACTAATAATAATTACCGCGCGAACGTAGTTTACGTCTTGCCGCCGCCGCCGCCGCCGCCGCCGCCGGTGGGCATGTTTCCCATCAAGTCGAAATTTTTTTCTCCTCCCTCCCCCGCTCTCTCTCTCTCTCTCTCTCTCGATAATAATAATAATAATAACAAGACTCGCGTTCGTCCGACGACGGTGTAATTTACTCGATTTACACCGCCGCCGCCGCCGCCGTTCAATCTCACCGTGTACGGCTATGTTGGCCGGCGAGCTGGTCGTCACTTTTCTGGTCAGCGTGTGCATCATTTGGCACGTGTACGACGAGAATTGATCGCCGGCCTCCAGGTTGTGCACCAGCAGCTCGCCCGTGTGCATCGCGTGGTACTTGCCGTCTGCAACGCGAGAAGAAAACGTGATTCGATATCGCGCGATTAATAATACCTACGCGCGCGCGCGTCAAACGGCCCGCGGGAAAAAAGCGACGTCGTCGTCGGGACGCGTTTTTAATATTTACAGTCTCTTTGTTTTGTGGTCGAAAACACGACGGACTTATTTACCACGTCGTTCTGAAACGCGATCGGCCGGAACGTGTTATGACGAACCGATCTTAAGATCATAATATACGACATCCTGCGATATGGTAATCAGTAGGGATGAGAAGTTATAGGAGCTGAAATAGACAAAATATGCATGCAAATATGCAAAGAAAAATTATGATATATGCATCAAAAATTTGGAAATATGCAAAAAATATGGTGTAAGATGGAGTGGTAAAAAATTAATACTAGGTATAAATATGAGATGATAAATGATTGGTAGGTGTATTGATTATATATTGATAGTCAGGTGATTTAATCTAAAATTATAAAAATACAATTTTATAAGTTTTGTAATATATTTAATAATTATTTTACATAATATTATATTTTACATTGACAATTGACAAATTTGCTATCTGCATTTTTATTTTATTGATTATTGACAACAAACATATAAAATTCCATAAAATAATACATTTTTCATGTCAATTGTATTAAAATCCACATAATTTTACTAAATATGCATTTTTATGCACAAAAAGAACACGAATATGCAACTTTTAAGAAAACTACCAATATATGCAAAAATATGGAAAATTTAAATACCAAATTTCAATTCATTAGGTTATAGAACAGATTTTTAGCTCACCTAGCTATAAATAGAAGATACAGAAAAAAATATGCAAATCCTATAACTTCTCATCCCTAGTAATCAGTAAAAAAAACTAAATTCGGTTTCGTCGTTGAATCTTGGAAATATCAACTACTCGACGGTCACCGTCCGTCGTCGGCTTATGCAATTGTTTCAATTCGAGAAATCGATGTTTTTCTACTAAATTTTTTTTTTCACTCGTTTAATATTATTATTACCGTTCGACGTCGTCGTCGCGTAAAATATGCATGACTTTATCCGCGGCGCGACGATGACGATCGTCGTCGAGATTTTCGGTAATTTCAGACCGGTGTTTATAATATTATGTCACTTCTCTCCGTCTGAAATACGTTTCATGACGCGTCTAATCGATTTAATTATAATTTTAACGCATCCCGACGTCACGCGCACGTCAACGCGCACGACCTACGAACACGCGACACCGACAGCACACAGACAGCGTTATGTATATATTGTATAATATACTGTATGTATTGAATAAACACCGTTTATAATGAATGACTTATTCAGACGTATTGTTTACCGCCGTCGTCGTCTGAATCGCATTGTGTCCGCGTGACGGTAATATGGCATATTATATTCGTTTCAACCCCGTTTCGAATATCCGTTATAAACACGGACGGACGCAATTAGAGGAATAATGCGATATCGTAACGACGATTATTTATATATTATTAGGCGCGATGTCGTGAAATTCATTTCAATTATCGCGCGATTCGGCAGCACGTGTGAACGGTGTGTAGCCGCAGGTTAGTTAACGCGGTAACGCGTCTGTCACGCGTGAAATATTTCGATTGACGAGGTACTTTTTATTTATTTTTATTTATTTTTTTTCCATCATCGTCGACCGATTAATTAGCGAGCAAACAGACCGGCCGTCTGACTAAATTGTACCTCTTCGATTCGAAAATCAATAACGATACACTCGCGTCGACGAAACGCTGCGAAACGTATTGGCATCGTTAAAAAAAAAAAAAAAAAAAACGCGTTAATGATTTAACGCGCGTGCCCTGCAATCGACCTTTGAGCCACAGTGCGTTGAAAACGCGAAAAGCAATCTCGTTATACCCTAACTAGGCAATATTGTTTATAACGTCGAGCCGCCGCCCCGACGCGTTTGTTTTTTAATTAATAATTTAGTCGATTGAAACGTGTGCAACGAATACTGCGCAATTCGACGTAGGATAAATTTGTTCGACGTCGTCGTTTCGTCTGCAAACTGTTGGCAACGAGACGGTCGCGATCGAAACTTTAAACTTTGGATGATTATACCACGGCGGATCGTAAAACTTATGCACGGGCATTAGCAGGTGACAATATTATATTATTAATAATGTACCGACGAGTTAAGAACAATTCTTTAACACAAATATTAACGCTCGATCGTATTCTACGGGATTTCTATATCGAAATCACTTCGATTGTCGTCGAACTTTACTGTTCGATTTAAATCTATTCGCGCGTTGTCGATAGAGCAAAATTCACGACGATACAGCGCGAGCAGTGTGCACAGACCTCCTTGTAAAGACGGATAGATGTAGAATCCGGGTTCTTGAAGCCACGACACGACTTTGACCAAGTCTTTCATGAACGTCGGTGCCACACATTCCAAAACAGCGGTGCATCCTTTGGCCGATCCTCCGTTTACCACGCGGACCTCGAGGTTGTAGTCTTGAGCCACGACTGAAACCATACAACGAGAACGTTTATACAGTTGAAATCGTAAAATAAATCAGTCAAATCGTAGTAAAAGTATTTTCGTATAGTAGTTCTTTTTAGTCGTGAACTGGCGAGGGAACACGACCTAACTGTGATAATTCAGTGCAACAATAACGGAACTGGTATAAAGTTACACTCGAAACGTTTCGGTGCTATAAAATCGAAAACAAAAATTACAGCGAACGCTTTACGATTTATAATATTATACTGTAACAAAATGTCACTACAGTAAACTAACGAGTAGTAAATAATAATTATCGTAAATAAAACGTTACGATTTTTGACACTATATTATTGACAATGTACAGGATCGGATAATTTTGTATTTTATTTTTCCGTAAATAAATTTAAAATTCGATCATTATTATTTATCGACTAGGAATTCGTGCGATTGATATGAAGTTATTTAATTGTTACGTTTGAAACGAAAACGGAAAGCTTCTTATTTAAATGAGTACAATCACTGCAATAACCGTGTAATATGGCGTGCAGAAACTCGTAAAAACCGTGTATTCAGACTTTAAGAACACTAGCGCGCGTCGGAAAAAGAGTCTTATTTTTCACGTCTCGTGTTTCTCGGCAATAGACGTTATTACTTTTGTTAGCGACGGTTATTCGATCATACTCAACGTGCAATTAATGTGTATGAATATATTATATACCTTCGACGAATCGAATTCAATAATCGAAAAAGACATTTCAATGTGAAGAAAATAAATAAATTTATTTCGAAAACAACCGCGCGCGCGCGCGCACAAACATAATATAATTTGATTACGAAAATGTGAAATCACGTGCTATTGAATGTGATAATTCAATAACATATACTTTGGCCATTCATTTACATCTTATTGAGACGTTTTGGATTCAAATTAAACGGGGCGCTCTTGTCGTGTCGACGACGACGGTTCGTATTGCTTTGCAGTTTAATTTGTACTTTAATAACGTATTAGTTTGCTCGGAGATAACAACGGCGGCGATTCGAAGAGCCGAAAAGAATAATTGAATATTTATATCGTACAATTCGTTTCCAAATTATTGCATACGTTCACACACGTATTTATACGCGCGACAGTTGTTATTGTCGCAACGTTTTCGATCGCCATTGTTATATCTACGCGTAATTATCCATCTCTAGTTTCGAATTAGAACCCTCGAGTTCGCCAAGTCGACTCGGAAACCATTTGACGAATTACACCATTTTCACCCGCGTATAAAATATTTCGATTACTCGTTTTGTTTTCTAGCCACGAAATAAATAATCGTTTTGTTTATGCGGAGGATAGCGAGTTGTTTGTTCGTCTACTCGACATGCTATGAGATAAATTTACCGACTTATTTATT
The DNA here is from genome assembly GCA_948098885.1 of Drepanosiphum platanoidis. Taxonomy (NCBI): domain Eukaryota; kingdom Metazoa; phylum Arthropoda; class Insecta; order Hemiptera; family Aphididae; genus Drepanosiphum; species Drepanosiphum platanoidis. Next base: position 23,801,726 of record OX402532.1, on the reverse strand, counting down.
CAGTTCACGTCGAAAGAGATCGCATTAAAATAGTAAATAATAATCGAAAACTGTGTTTATTCTGACCGCCGCGCCGCGCCGTTGAAACAAGTCGTTTGTCGTTATCGTACGATAATAGGTTTTTACTCGTTTTCGTCGTCGTTTGATAAAATACGAGTATATCTCTATATTATATATATATATCGCGCGTGAACGGCTGGACCGATTTAGCTAATTCTTTTTCCGTTGTGGTTGTTATTGTCAGGAGAAGGATCTCAAGGGGAAAAAAATTAAGAAAATTAACCCTAAGGGGGTTAAAAGGGGTAAAAATGGAAAAAATCCCGAGCCACCGGAGTATTACATTTGGTCGATAGAGTTTCGTTTTATATAGCTGAGCATGGCGATGTTCTCGCGGCGACCCCAAAGTCTCTGAACTCTAGGCTACGTAGGAAATTTTATTTCTGTATAACATGTAGCGACGCGGCACTCGGCTATTAAACTCTACTTGTCGCGCCGTATTAATATTCACATCGGTGACTCGCGCGAATCGTATCCGTAGTACCTGTACGTGTAAGCGTTTGAATAAATTTGCATGTGGGACACGGACGATTTGCAGTCATCGTTGATGAAGTGCACGTTATTATAAACTTTGGGAAAATGTAGATTTGCCGCAATCGACGTGGTCGGACGTGAAACGGTTTCTCTCGCGCGGTCTGAAAACGGCGGCGGCGGCGGCGGCGGCGTCATAAAATCCGAAAGAACCCACTTCGTTAGTGCCGAAGGTTTGTTATTTTTCTGTTCGCGGGACTATCGGACGACGCCAATGATTAACCGTTCGCTTGTTGTTACAGCCAAGCGTTTCGAGAATAGTAATATATTATAATGTATGTCCGTTTGTAAGCTCGGATTAACATATTATTCGAGGTCCGAGAGGCAAACGTTTGGGGCTTCGCCATGTGAAAAATAATAATAAACTCGAGCTAAACTAACGCGACAGCTATTTTTTTTTGCTCAAACTTTCGTATCGTTTCCTTGGAGAGATTTCGACACAGATAGTGATGAATCGATAAAAATAGGATTTTTATCGGAACATTATGAGATATACTTTGATTTGATTTATTATTATATCGGACTATATTTTCTCTCGTATAAATTGTTTCAAATTTTCAATATTATAGTTTAAAAATGTTTTCCATCACGTGTAAAATGGCACCCGAGGCACCCGAGTTCCGAATCCCAGGAGCTATTGCCCTCTTTTCTTCTTAATCCGGGCTATATATAGCTCGCTCGATTCGGAAAAGTCCAGGCGTAACCCGTTATTGTGACGGGAGAGTGTGCGGGCGCCGATGCTTTTATAGAAAACAAAGACATTTTTTTAATTCTTAAAAATCCTCAATCTACGGAGAGTCGACATGGAGCGGCCTCGAATGCGGTGCATGTACATATATATATATATAAATATTATATAATACCTATACATGCATATAATGTCTGCGAGAGCTGCGTGCTTTGGAGTGTGAAATGATAAAAGGTTTCGACTCGATTCTTTTTCTTTTTTTTTTTTTTTTACGTCGTTTCCTTTATTTACCACCGTCTGCCGCAGTATGATATTCAAATGAGTAAATTTAATTTAAACATAAAAATAGAAACTGTTCGAAGACAGGTCGTAGCCCGTTCGGTCGTGAAGTAATACGCGTGGACATCATATAATATTGTATATGTACAATAATGCTATTATAATAATTCATAAATATTGTACTCTCGACGTGTTTCGAAAACGTATTTTTCCGTCGTCGATGTATTTTCAACGAGAGAAGGGATCAAAAGACGATCTGACCAAAAATTAACGTTTTCCCTTTTTACCCCTTTCAACCCTTTTAATCCACTTGGGAGCTGGATTTCGCAAAACAAGATAATAAACGCGTCATTATATTTTGTGTTACATAATAATATATATGCTAAATTTCGGAACCAATCCGACCAAAAAATAACGTTTTCCCTTTTTACCCCGTTTAACCCCATTTAGGGGTTGAATTTCGCCCAACCCGTTCTAAGTGCACATCCCTTACCTATATACTAAACCTACCTGCCGAATTTCGGCTTCACGGGTCAAGTAGTTTTCGAGATTTCGTGCGTATTATAGAAAATACCACTCTCTATTATATAATATTGTATAGATAAGATAGTATTCGTTACGTATACAAATAATATTATGTAACGATAATAATAGTAATAACGATACGAGTGTGTTTGCGTGAAATCGGGAATAAGCGTGAAAGTTCACGTCAGTCCTGCGCGGTCGACACGGCCAATGAGAGCCAAGCTGCTGGCTCCGCCCAACCAATGACGGGCGAACAGCCCACGCGCCATCCGATCGAGCGACGACGCGCCCGAGGATAGCAGCAACAGTGTGCGTACGATCAGTCTCGTGTCGACAGCCGTTCGGAAAGTTCTTCTCGGTTTTAACATTGCGATTTTTATTTTTCTCCGTGATAATGTTGTCGACGGTTATTATTTATTTTTCGTCGCGTTTCTATTACTTACTTTATTTCACGAGCCAGTGCAAAGGAACACCGAAACTCGACAGCAGCCCACCGACAGGCCGTAAGTACCGATTATATATTATTTTATTTATAGTATACGGATAGAAATAGTGGGTGATGGGTGCCTTTAGAGGGTAGATCGAAGGGTAGCGTCCACTACCCCGCATTTTTTCTCGAGGTAGGAAATTTTTTTTACCACTTCATAAAAAAATCGTGATTTTCGTACCAGAAACGTAAAAAAAAACCGTACGGATCAGTTATTAGCCGATACTTATATTTTATTATAATCATATTATAAGATATGACCTGTTATTTTTTTTATCGCCGCGCAGTGAGATATTTTCATAAAAACCCGGCCAAAATATATAAATATTAACAAAAAAATTGATTTTTTTAACTTTTTTTTCATTTTTATATTATCTTAATTTAAGTAGAACAATATTATTATACATAAATCATAAAAATTAAGTTATTAGTTACGATTCTGTCGAATTTATTGACATAGAGTCTTCGTATTCACTAAAATCAGTTGTATTGTTTCCATGGTTATCCACTAGATATTGTCAGCAAAACTATTTTAAAACGATTAATAATTTCAATATCTCGTCCAGTGATAGACGATGACATTTCTGTATTTTCGAAAAATCGCCATATTATACACATTTAGGAATATCAACCTAATTTAGTCCTAAAATCTTTTTTTATTTACCAAAACTATTCTTTTTGGCGCGCCATCGTCGTAATAATTCGTAAACATCTCCATCGAGCTCATTTTTATTTTCAAAAATATCTGATTAAATTAAATCAAAAATACGTACAAATGAATTTTTATTGTTTTATTGATTTTTTTTTTTTAATTTCGTCTCATTATTTATCTAAGACATAACTTATCTATTATTTATTAAAGTACCTATAATTACCGGTTGAAACAAGTTACACGAGTTATCGAATAGTTTTAAAAATAGGCACACTGTCGATCAAAGTGCGTTAACGATTAATTTATTTCTGGAGGTTTTTTTTTGTTTCTCGAACGATTTCCTACCCCTGTAGTTTTTCCCGAACGGCGCCGTCGCCTTCAATGGTCTCTCGAGTCGGTTTTGATTCTGTCGATTTGTTTACTGTAACCGATAACCGCGCCGTTATCAATATGGCCGATGATAACGTTGAAAAGTCATCGCTATTATCAGTTTAAAACGTAGGTTTGAATTACGACAAAAACAAAAATTTAAAGTAGGCGGAATTTTTCTCGCGGGGGCAGCCGCACGTCCCCGGCGCGCACGCCTATATGATGTTAGTGTACGGTGGCGGACGTGGCCGTGTCGGGTATCGTCGGCCGACAATAATGACACGTCATTCGGTTACCCGACTCGTATAGATAATAATATCTATACCCGACACCGGGTCGTAGACGTATATTTATGCCGTAGACGGCGGCTAGACGACGACCAACGGACTTGTAGAACGAATTCCACTCTTGCGACGATAAATACGTAAAAATAATTGGTGTCTAATTTAAAACGCGTGAGAAAAAGTTTTATAAACGAATTGGTCATCGGTGGGAATTTCCTCTGTAATTTTGATTCTTCAAATTTAAAATTCACATCGTTACTATTATTATCGTTGATATAATATTATATTGAATCGGTCCGAGTACGGTAAAACCTCTCTATAACGGAATCGGTTGGGACCGTTAAACGTTTCCGCTTTAAAGAGCTTTTTCTCCGTCATAGAGAGTTAGAATTTCAGATTTAATTTTTCGACCGTTGACATTTTCCGTTATGAGGAGAATCCCGTCTAATAGAGTGTCCGTTATAGAGAGGTTTTAGTGTACATGATATTTTGATGTTAAAAACAAACATATTGAGATTATTAATTACAATATTATAACAATTAGAACAATGTAAAAGAAATATTGTGCGTTAAACTATCGAGACTTTTTATCCGACTAAAATTATATTTCGTCGATATTTTACGAAAAAAACTATCATAAATCTAACATTTCAATGATCACAATGATAATTATTGTTAAAATCTCTTGAAAATTAAACAACCACTAGAAAAATGATCGTATAATTATTCGCTAAAAATGTCAGGTCTTTACAGTTTTCTTTCGAGTTACATGAAAAAAAAAAAATCGATTTTAACGAAATCCGAATTCCCGTAAATTTTTCTGTTTTCGTTATCATCATGGCTTTATATCATATAAATAGAAATCGATAATCATAGAAATCAAAGATAATCAAGGAAACTTTGAAGTTGACTCCGCAAACGAGATTTTCTCCTGACCTAACCGTCCGTAAAGTCGTTAAAATCGAACCCTTCCGGTCGAAATCATCACCAAAAAAAAAAAAAAAAAAAATCGTAACAAACAATCGTGACGGTGAAAATAAATCGGTCCTCGTTTCGCTGTCGTTAAGGATTTTGCGGCACACTCACCGGCTCTGACGTGCACGTCACGGCTGACGATTGCGCCCACGTCGTTGGTGGCCAGACACCGGTACACGGCGCTGTGCACGTCCTGCCTGTACATTGCGGGCGGGAAAGGCAGCAGGGCCAGCGTGCCGTTGAACATGTCCTGCCGGAGCGTTTGCACGTCCGACACGGGCGTCCCGTCGGCCGTCAGCCACCGGATGTGCGGGGCCGGATGTCCGGCCGCGGTGCAGTCGATCCACGCGCCCGTCGTGTTGGAGAACTCGTACTTGCCCGGCGGCTCTAGCAGGAAAGACGGCCCCGTGTAGTCCGACGACGGCATCGACATTGGCTGATAAGACTGAAGCGCCGCTGTAAAACACGAGAAGAAGTCGTTGTCAACAATAGTCGTCACGTTTTCAAGGTGTTTCTAAATATTTTCACGGTCGAAATACGGATGAAAAACACCGGTCAATATTTTTCGACTCCTGATACAGTAGTAGCGGTAACACAACTAAAATTAGATTCTAAAAGTATACTAGGGTAAAAAGCAAATAGATAATGTTTTCATCGAGACGAAGTAAACGCGCTAAAAATTTTTTCATTTTTTTAATTATAATATTAAAATAGGTACGTAATATCATAGACGATAAACAATAAATATTTAAATGTGTGATTGAAAAGTTTTATTTTTAGCGGGTTGGGTGGAGGGGGAGTTATACTTTTTAACGCATAAAATATAATTAAATAGACCACGACGCATGTACCGCCAAGTCTTGGTGATCGATATTATGAAAGACCATAGATGGTTGAAAATTAAAAATATATTTTCGCGGAAGGCTGGTTGTAAAAATGATATATTTTCATCACTGTGACACGCACGCCTCGTGGTTGTATAGATATGGTTCTTTTATAAGGTCAATAAAGATGATTATAAGTCTTTTATATATATATATTATACAATATCGCACGTCGGGTTTAGGATAATGCGTTTTCAATAGGCATCCGAATCATATTCACCGGAAAACCGCACGAAAAAAGAGATAGGTATCGGGGGAAAAAAAAAAAGGGCACTGAAGTATAGAGAGGACTCCTCGGGGTTGATAGTTGATGATATTTCCTTCCGGAGTTTCTAGAACCGTTCACGCACGAAACGTCAATATTTGTTTTGGAAAAGTTAGTTTTCCACGAGCCGAAAAAAAAAAAAAAGGAGAGAAAAAATCGACGTAAATAAATAGAACTCGAACGTGACGTGTTCATTTAATATGATGTTACAACTCGGACGAATATAATATCTAATACGATTGTGAGGGTTGACTTGTAATATTATATTTTAGATGAAACGCAACGACGACGACGGCATGCCGCGCGGCGTTAAAACGTTTTCGAATCAGAGACTGGCCGAACAAACGCGATTACAATAACAATACGGGTAAACTCTATACGTCGCGTTATCGTATTATCGTGTCCCGGAATTTCCGTTCTATTACGGTTTTTAATATTCATAGATATCTACAACACGTCTGCTGGTGCGCGTTTCTGGGATTATTATTATTTATTCATATTTTTATTTTTTTCTCCTACGCCGATCGAATGTAACGGTAAAGGACACGTCGAATTGAAACTGTGTGTTCGGCAGAACGCGCGATGAATAATACAAAGTCAACGACCGGAGGCAACTCGCGTTTTCCTCCGGCGCGCCGGTTCGAGACTCATATTAACGTGCATTATTTAGACACGTTTTGCGTATTTCTCCGCGCAAAACGGCGAATAGTAGTTTGAATTTTCATACAAATACGCGCGTTCCGATTAATCGTAATCTTCGATAGTTGTAAACCGATTTTCGATTAAATCGTAAAATGTATAAACACCTAAGGAAAGACAAAATCGACGGCGGCGGCGGAGACGAGCGGTTTTCGCGGGTGGTAAAAAATATTTTTATTTTTTTTTCCGTTGATTTTATACGATTATTATCTCTTTTCAACATTGACTAAACTATTTAATATCGCGAAAAAGTCAAATAATTGACTCGACGAATACCGTGGAATTTGGTTTTATAATAAGTCCGTTCGTTTATTTTCTTTTCTATATCACGTCAAGTATTTCGGAAATCTCATCAATAAAAAGACTATCGTCGATAGCAAAACAAATACTTTTAATGTTTAAACGAGTTCTCGCGGTGGATATAAACACGTATACTAGGAAAAAACGTGTTGTCTTACGGTTAAAGTAACGCACGCGACCGACACGGGTAAAATATTACGAAAAAATGCATAATATTTTTAAATTATTATAATTTATAGAGTTTGTTTTATAATATTCTAATATCAAGAGGTCTGTCGTTATTTTCTACGGCAATACGCTCTCGCAAACAACGTATTTGCACGCTGCACTGTTTAAATATTGCACACGAATCGTTATTTTAAATGATTTCACGTTGGATCTCGATAACCCGACAAATAAACCGCGCGCGCGGGGGGGGGGGGAGTTGAAAATCACAGGAAGAACGCACTTAAAAGAACAATTTTGATAGACACTCGGAGCTCTAGAGCCCAAAGTATTGATTTACACTTGACGCTGAATTAAGACTTCCTCCCGGGAGAGGTTAAAAATGATGAAAACGCATATTTTTATCGCGCCGCATGTATAATACCGTAGTGTTCGAGCCGGCGGCGGCGGCGGCGGCGGCGCGTACGATGTATACTCGTATTGTATGTGACATTATAGCCGTCTGGTGCGGTAAGTAATGGTGTTTTTATTTTACTTTATTTTTTTTTATTTTAACCGATAAACTCGTTTCGAACAATTGCAGCAAACGTAACTTTTTCTTTTTATTATCAGATCGAACGGCGGCGGTTTTTACAGCCGTACGAAATTAATGTATTTCGCTATACGACGTTATGCGTGTTATAAGAGCGATCGGTCGTTTTCGCACAGTCGACGGGAAATATTGTTATTATTTTATTATTGTTATTATTCGGTGTTTACGGCTATTGCGCGAGTGAAACGCTCGTTGGGTTTAATTAATTTTTTTCGCCCCGGAAATCGTAATTGTATTATTGCTATACGCGGTTGTCACGTTGATATATATATATATATATAAATCATGTATTGCGAGAAAAATAAAAACGGGGAGCATATTTTTATCGTGTGCGTGTGACATTACGTATTATTTCAAAATAGGATAAAGTAAAAAAAAAAATAAAAATAAATACTACAGAGCGCGTTAATCAAATTCGTTTAATGCGTCTACGGACGGATCGCGCCGCGGCGATCGTTCGCAGTGCATAAACAATACGCCAATGTTGTGGATTAGAAAATATATAAATCATAAAGTCAACAATCGAACGGATTGCCGGGAGGGAGGGGACAGAACACGTGTTTACGCGCGTAAATAACGTGTTATGTCAAAAGATCTGCCACCGATCGGCTTTTTTTTCATCACTCGTTTGCTCGATATATGTATATTTATTCAAAGTCGAAACGTGCAACGTAACTGTGGGCGACGTGTTTAAATAATAAACATAACGTTTATTACGCGTTTGAATATATGAAAAAAAATGCGAGCGGGGGAAATTAGTTGTAAAATTTTTAGACGTTTTACGAACGGAGAAAAACGAACGAATTGGCAATAAAATAAAAACAAAACAACGCGTCCGACCGATGACCCGGGGCGCATCGTCGCGCCTAAAATAATAAAACTTTATTTACTTTTCGAATAAAATGGTCTTTTTTCCAGTAACTTTTTTTTTTCCCCCATCGATTCGCGAAATCCATTAAAATTATTATAATTTTTCACCGACCGACTAGCAAAGTTTTGAAAATATAATATATATGTGTATTATAAAAAAAATGATTAATCACGTGGCATAATAAATGCATTGAAACGGCCGGGGGTAAGGCGAGTGGCGTCATCCATTATTATTATTCGAAATACGCCATTATAATAACATACTTTTGTAGGAACTCGGTTTCCATATTGATATCAGCCGAATGACGATTGCGTTTGAGAAGAGAAAAAAGACGAATCGCGGCGCCACACTCTTTGTCTCGCGCTACTCGTTTAAGCGCGCGTATGTCCTAGGTATGTCGGGGATTTACTAGACTCGCGTGATTCGACCTCTGACATTTTTAAGTCGTTACGATCGACTGAAAAAACAATTGTTCGATATATTATCATATAACGACGAACGCTATATAATATATTATTACATTTGCGCGTTACATTTCTTTTATTTAAATTTAAAAACACTTTGTCTTGCAGTTTTCCACGACAATAATTTCAACATATTTTAGTAATTAATTATTACTCGAACGCGATACAATTAAAATTAATTAAAACGTACGGTGTAATTTGTTTCATATTTTGTTTTCTGAAAAAATTCCAGAAAAGACAAAAGGCAGTCGCGATCGATTCGAACACGTGTTGAGATCGATCTGTCGACACCACCCGTGTTTTAGAATATAGTGGGCTTGACTTTGATCATTTTTTTTTTCTCGAGGGAATGGGGCGAGAGAAGCTACGTCTCACCTGAGATTTCTTAGTGTAGACTATGCTCGTTGAGCATTATATATCGATTGGTTACGTTTTTCAAAACGCTAAACATCCAAATAATATATTCATTATTAATTTAGTCGTGATGATGCTTCTACGCCGTCTCTATGTTCAAAGTCTCAGAAACGGAAATTAATTAAAAAAATAGAAAATAAATAAACAAAATAATTATTAAATTAAATTTTAACGGTTATTTAATTAATTATTTTTCAAAACAGTTAGAAGCAGACGTAATTTACATCGACAATTCTTTTTTTTGAAACTATTTTATTTTGACTGGTAAATATTATCAAAATAATCGGATTTGTCCTAAAAAAAAAAAAAACACTGCTGAAACCGTCACTAAGTATGCTATAAGTTGTCCGATGTGATTAAATTGTCCATTAAATTATTGAGTTTTTTTTTGAAAATTACAAAATAGTCGACATAAAATATCGTGCGCGGATTTTTATCGTATAATCAAATGTGTTTTGACACATAATTCATAACCACGGAGAGTGGATTTAAATGCAAATCGAATTTCTTTGTCGCAGCTCGAACACGATGCTTTCAAAGTACAAATTTCGTTTCATAATATATATATGTGAGCATAAAGACTCTTTTCTATGAATCGAATACAAATTTTTAAAACACTCGTGTTTATTTTCCTCGTGAGTCGTGTCGCGTATTCATCGTTAAAACGATCGCGTGAACGTACAAGGTAATTAACATTATTGGTTTACGACTAATATAAATCGTTTGCGAACCGTATCGTAGTGTTCCCCCCCCCTTTAGACATTCTTTTTATTTAACGGAGAAAACAGCAAAATATTTTCGACGTGGTCGCCGTTACTATACGTGTATTATAACGTCCGAGGGACTTGATCGATTTGCCGGCACGTCGCGCTCGACGGGCGTTGGACGGGTCGCGATCAATTTCCATTCGATTCGTCGACTTTTAGAAGTCTGACGGAAAGAATTTGCGCGGAAAAAAAAATCCGCCGACCGAGAGCCCCGACGGACGACGACGTGATGTACGGATCAAGTCGCGATTGTAAATCCCGAGTCGGTGTTTGATTATTATTATTATTATCACGATCGGACGGTGTAAACCGGACGAGAAACTACGAGTTGCGCGACGGGGTTAATTAATTATCCGGCGTTCGGGAGGGAAAAAAAAAAAACTATTAATACACTGTAGTTTTTTGTGTTTATTTTTTATCCGATTCGACGGACGGGAAAAAAAGTAAAATAAAAAGAAACGAAGGTTCTCCCGATCGTTCGGTCGAATATTATTTATCCGAAAGAACGTTGAATTTTTTTTTTTTTCTCTCATCCAGACGTGGATATTATTATATTCCGCGCTGTAGCCGTTGACGATAACTGGTATGGATATTGTGTCACGTCAAATTATCATTCTCGGCGTTTTGTTTTGCACGTAAAACACGCCTGTACGACACGCGTTTTAACTTCTTTTTTTTTCTCCTCCATTTTCCTTTCGTCGGGAGCGCTGCGGAGAAATGGATTTTTCGTCGGCGCTCTCTCACTCCCGTTTCCCTCTCTCTATTTCTTTCGACGTTCGTATTTTAATATCGGACGTAGTATATAATATCGTATATCATTATTGTTTCGTATAAATTCGAGCGCGCGCGTCGTTTTAATCTTTTTCGGGGTATTATATTTTTCCAAATACCTAATCGAAATTAATTTCAAACTCGGACCGGCAAACGTACGTACGCGCGCGTGTACATTAAACGGTTATGTATATCCGCCCGCTTAATCGTACGTTTAAAACGTTTTCCTTCCCTCGTTTTTTTTTTTTTTTCCGTTCCAAATCGATTTCCATAACAACGATTTATGCGCGCGCGTTGTGTGTTTAATTTTATCCCGAACGTACTTAAAAACAAATAGCGAGTAGTTATATTATTATAATGCGTACCTGTGTTGCAGGTACTCGGGTAAAATTACAAAAAAAAACAGTTGGAGGAGCACAAAGCGAGCAGCGAGGATTCAAACGAAACGAATAATTGGGTTGGATTTTACGCGCGAAAAAAATTTGCATACAGGTAACGAGTATTACAGGCGCGAGATTGTAAATAAAACCGTCCGGTTCGATTGGTTATTCGCCGTTGAAAATTCGAGTCGGATACAGCGAATCATTCGACTCGTCTCGACCGTTGTGTACAAGACATCAAACGAGCGATTAAACCGATAAGGCGCGCGTTTATTATATTGCGCGACTGTTTCTCGTGATTTTTCGCCGTTATTAAATAGTTTTGGCCAAGGTTTTTTTTTTTTGTCCCTTTACAAGTGCACGTATTGTTGTCGTACCCGGAATTGGGCACGACGACGGTGGTAAACAGCCGTCGGCGGTAGTAGTACTTCTCGCGAGGCGTACGGAGAAAATAAAAACTAAGAAAATAAAAAATCGATTTCAACGGAAATATTTTAGACGTTAGCGAGAATTAATATTCGCAGAACCGTAAAAATATTAATCTCAATATCGCAATCCGGCGGCGCGGGTTGTGATGTCGTGCTATAATTCGGAGTGCCTTCTTTGAATATTGAAAAGAAATTGTTTGTTTTTTTTTTATAATATTCGTCTCCCGGAAGTGTAATCGACCATCGGAATATTTTTGATCTTTTCCATGTTTCTTCTCGGAAAAAAAAAAAAACACTAAAACGTTCTCAACGTGTCTGGAGAGAGGAGAGATAAGCCCACGCGTATAACAATATAAAATATTTAGTCGAAAAAAAAAAACACCTATTTAAATCCGAGCACTGCAGTAAACTTTACGGTCCCCCTTTTTTTTTTCCGGTAAAACGCGAGTAACGTAACATTTTATTTCTGCGATAACTATACTTTGGAAATTTAATAAACGTACGCCGTTCTATTACGTCGAAGTCTTGATGATATCATGTGGTCAAATTAAAACGTCCACGTCTCTCGTGTTTATTGTTAAACGTATTGTGCTCGTACGAATTTCCGCTAATTTACTAAACAACGTTATTTAACAAATAAAGAGACCAATGTCTTCGTTACGACCGTGCTCGCCACGACCGGTTCGAGTCGAATTATTGAAATTATAATATCGATTAAAATAAACCAAAAACTGATATTATCACTATCCCTTGATATGATATTATACTATACGAATTCAATATTATTTATTATGATATTTTTTCAAAAAGAAAAATATATCTGTTCGATTTCTTAAGAAAATAACATAAACGTTTTGATCAAACAGTAATCGAAACATTAGTCGGTTCATTATTTTTCCAATCGTTTTTTCGTTATATTTATAATGTATATCATGTGCAAATATACATAGTAAAATACATTATTTAGTTTAAACTCGAAATCGCTTCGCATATTCTCGTTATTAGAAAAAAAAAAAAATGTATACAGAATAGTTTAAAATACGTCAATATACATTTTATATAGTTATCGGATATTGAAAAAAAAAAAAAAAAAAAATCGAAATTAATATAAAACACAATTATTATTATCAATTATATGGTTGTTAGAGAGTGTAAATACGTTGTGTGTGCTTTCAAAGCTCTTTCAATAACAAAAAAGTTATATAATTATACAGGTTTTCGGGAGATAATAAGTTTGGTTTAGTCACAGAGACTGTCCACGTGTAATAATTTCGGCAAACTATTTCGAGCGAAATCTGGCTTTCTCGTATGTTTTTCGATTTACTTAATTATTATAATATTTATTTAACCTTTTTTTTATTATTATTTTCTAAGGTTAATGTGTTTTTAGGATAATTTCGGTTCTCTAGAGGTGACCGCCGAGGGTTTTACAACACGCGACACGAAATAAATATTTGTTTACGCTTTTACGGCCGAAACGAAAACAGTTCCGCGAGACGTCGTCGTCGACGTTCGATCGTAACGATTTCCGAGCGTTGGCGCGCGCGAAATGATATTTCAGCTCCAAAGTTTCTACAAATAAACGTTCGCAATTAATTGTTTCCTATATTACGATGGCGAAAAGACTCGCGAGGAATTCTCCCCCGACCGAAACTCGCCGTTACCTGCAGGTAAGGTGCTGTTTAGGCGTGTTGGGTTTTTTTCCTCTGGTGACGGGTTTTATTTTTATCCTCTCACAACAGTCCGACCATAACGTTTTTACAACAACAATACGGGGAGAGAGCGAAATAGACCGAGGCTAAGACGTATTAAATTCCGCGACGTCTGACGTCCGCCCAGAAAGAAAGTCGGCAGGGTACGTTTTCATCCACGCTTTGTTTCGTATACGGAGTGCGTGTCTACCCGCGTTAGTTCCCGTCGATGATTTTTTCCCCGACTGAACGAAATCGCATTCATCGTATTGTTCGTGCGTTCTTAATTTTATATAACATCTTTTCTTCGATAATACAATATAATACATGTACGTATTTTTATATTTTGGAGAACATTATATTATTATGTACTATGGAACACTGCTAATCTTATTTCAAGATTATTTAAAAACATCGAGTTGCCCCGACGTGATATTTTCCAAACGTTTAATAGAAATAAAAACGACTGCTGATCGAGCGCGGCCGCAAACGTCGTCGTCGGTTCCGATTGTTAACGAGCGTTTGAGATTTTCACGCCCCGAAAAATAGGAAAGCCGAATTTCTACGCGCCGCCGTCCGTGTGTGTGTGTGTGTGTGTGTACGTCGGCCGCGTAAAATCTGTGTCGCGGAGGAGAGGAAAACTCGCGTAAATATTTATACGCGCGCTCGGTCTTTCTTTTTTCGTTTTCGTTGCGCAAACACGCGGGCGCGCGCGCGCACTCGTTATTGCTTCCTCCCGAATCCTTTGTTCGGCCGAGTGTGGGACGAATCGTACTAGCGCGCGCACAACGATTCGGTTAGGACAAACGAAATTAATACGCTGTATAACGTATGCTCACTCGGAGAGAGTATAAAAAATTGAATCGATTACGTTACGTTCTCGTAGTATAATTTTTCATATAAACGATTTTACGATCGTTTCGCGGTAGGGAAATCAAAGGACGATTAACGGGACACGGGCGATATTTATTTATAGGTATATTAATCGTCCTCGCGCGAACTCAAACGTACACAATTATTTCTCCGTAAATCGTCAAAGCTTCAGACGAGCGGCGCGCGTCAGCGTTACGATAATATTATACGGTTCGCGGCGGGTCTTCTTCGCTGTCCTAAAACGGCACGGCGACGACGTACGTGGAATTCCGAATGTGAGTGCGGGGGGTCGCCCAGAGTCGTTTTTACTCGATTGTCAACGTTTTTATGCACCGAAGACCCGTACGTAAAACCAACTACGTACTACGGAAACGACAAAGAAAAAAATATGGAATTTCTATAGAACTCGTGAGCATCAAATCGGCGCGATTGGAAATAATAATAATAATAATATAGACGACCTGTGCTGAATATAATGCTACCTGTATCATTATATCATGTCGGTAACGTTTTTTTTTTTTTTTCCGATAGAAAAACATAGTCGATATCATTAAAATTATAGTTTTATCATTACGGCAGGCTTTTTCTATTATTGAAATACCAGAAACCGACTACCCAATTATAATTTTTCTCCGGTCCGATACCTGTAAGTTTTGTATGCAAAACCTTGCGTAAACATACTTATATATTATAATACTTACATGCAAGCATATCATATACGATTATGAGGCAAAAAATACACTTTGATTCAAAAAAAAAACGTCGTGCGCAAATAAATGATGAAATCGAGAAAGAAAGTTTCTTTGCTTATTATCGTGAAAATCGATTACGAGCGTTTCGCGATTTTTCACAGCTTTCGGAATACCAATGCGTTTGACAATTATAATAATACTTCTATCGGTTTAAACATTTTTCCGTGAAAAAATAATGTGATTACACCACTGCAGTAGGCGTCCGGGCGCTAGGTCAAGCGCTAAACAGCTAAATAAGCTCAACAGAAAATGTGATGGTTTTTTTTTCAAACATTTCTTATTACGTTGGACAAAAATATTTCACGATTATTGTTTAACACCGTCAGACCGTCGTCGTCGGGCCAATCGCGAGTTAATTAAATTTCAAACAATCGACGCGAACGATAAAAAAGGAATGCCTGTTCTAATGGCGTTTGCGAACACCTAAAAATAAACTCTGATTACAATTTACCGTCTGCGAGACTTTGCAAAAATCTAACGGGCACTGCCGAGCAGCGTATTATAATTTCAAAAATTCGAAACTCGACGAGTCAAAGAAGAACAGAGACAGAGAGAGGAGTCCTCTCTTGAATTCCATCGAGATTCCGTACAGTAGTACATGTACGTATGGGTTTATGAATAGTGAAAATCGTCACGGAATATTCGTCGCGTTTTAAACGAATTATGATTTCGACGACGACGACGTCTCTGCAGCGACGATAAGCCATCGTCGATCGGCATAAAAAGATTACATTAATTCGATGACAGTCGGATGAAAGACGAAAAACGTGCCTTTCGCGGTAGTCGCGTTTGAATTAATTATGTGCCCGCCTTCTTTATACATCAAAAGTCGCACGAACTCCGCGCTAATTCGACACGGACGCGTGACGGGTGTGGGGAGGGAAGGGATCCCGTTCGAATTATCGACGTCCGGCCCGTAGTCTTCTTGTTTGGGTACACGAGAAATCAATCAGACGACGACGACGACGACGGCGCTCTTGTCGACAAAGAGCGAAATCGTACCGAACAAAGTAATATAACAATGCCTCCGGCGTCTGTGCGATTCCGTTTTATTCCATTATACGCGTATTGTACCAAAGTTGTGTGTCGCGCGTACGTGGCGACGAGACGAGGTGGAAAGAAAAAAAAAAAAAATTACGCGCGTCCGACTAATTTCGGAGTGCGACTACGTGATGTGTCATCGTGGGGCGGTGGTGGTGTATACGTCGTCGTCGTTGTCGTCGTCGTCGCGGCCGTTCGGCAAAGTGCGATCTAAAGCTTTTTGCGATTTTCTACTACATTAGTCTATCGTTGCGCGTTACGCACGGTGTATAGGCTCAAACGTTTCCGTCGGTTCGACTCGAGTGAAACCCTGAAGAATATAAAACTAAAAGTATTTTCCAGCCGCCGCCGCCGGGATAAATATAAATATACGGTTTTCATTTTATCGCGTTCGAACACCGTTTTGTTCTCGCGCGCTGCACCACACCGTCTCGGAGCATTTCATCCGACACGTTACGGTTTTTGTTGAATACACTTAGTAGTATAGTTTTGGAAAAAAAAAAAATAATAATAATAGCACGACGACGTGCGTTTTTTAACTCGACGAAATTCTCCAAAGGACACGCGATGAGAGGAGGCTCGGGATTATAGCTAGTATAAATTGTCGACCAATAAGGATATAAGGATATTTATTTTATTTTACTTAAACCGGAGTCGGGCAAGCAAAAAAGTTTCTACGAAACGTTATTAGTACGTAAAAATATATTTTGAAATCGTCGATCGATTTAATGAAATTTGAATCGTGCGCCATAGAATAAATAAAAAATTAAAATCTTTCTTTGAATTAGTGTTTTGTCTCTTGTTTTCAGCGAATCTTTTAATTCGAGTCTCAGTATATTATTATATCAATACTTTTGAGAATAAAAACAATGGACTACGACTTTTCGTAATAATTTCAATAAACGCCTGCCCCTCGCCAGTTTACGGTTTTGATTAGTACGACATAATCGGCGATCTCCACGAGGGTTATTAATCCTTTGTTTATCGAAAATAAAATAAAAAAATTAGCGCGGTAGTTTTTGTTTTTTATTTTGCGCCGGGTTGGCAGCCGTGCGACGGCTGTCGGCTGTTGAAGGGTCGTGATTTCCCGGGGGACAATTCATTCACACGGTCTCGTCATCGTCGTCGTCGTTGTCAGTGAGGAGTCCCCTTAGAAAGCGCAAAGCTTAATGATGTAGTCTCTCGGACCTCTTGCCCGCCGCGTCCCGTTTTTTTTTTCATACGTTATAATTATTATTATCATTATTTCAGCGCGATGCCTAAAGCCGTCTACCGCACTACGCACACACGCGTAATCGTTTATCCGGGCAACGCTGTAGTGGACGATCGTCCCCGTCTCACACCGTCTTTTTTTCCCCCGTCGTAAAACTGCCCGTTCGCGTGCGCCAGCGCAAGTCCGACACCTCTCAAAAGTCACTCCACGCGATCTGTTTGCGATCGTCCCGATGATAATAATCCCCGCGTTCGTTCCCGGCCACTCGTTTATCATATCACACGCGCGCGATTCGCCACACATAGTTACGTATGATTCGGACGCGCGGAAAAAAATTGTAAAAACCGAGTCCTTTCATCCTTTGACGGGACGTTTTCGCCACTACGCGTAGTACAACATATCGCGATATCTGACTTTGAGTATTGCTAATTAATCCGCAACAAGTGACTACTCGAGCGCGTCGAGTCCTATCAGGAAAAGAAAAAAAAAAAAATGAAAAATATATATAAAACGGATTTGATTACATTATATTATACATACGTACTAGAGCGCCGCGGCGTCGTCGTTTTCAAACGGAACGGGTCGTGTAAAGATATTTACGATTACGCGATGATAATATTGTCTGGCGCGAGTTTTTTTTTTTAAAAGTGGCTCGAGAGTTAAACGCTGCGCGGCCCACGTGCACGTATGTGCGCCGCCGCCGTCAATGTCGTGTAACGTTATCTCCGGGGCACACCTTTTTGCGCGTATTTATTTATTTATTTATTTTCTTTTTCAGAAAACTTTTCAACCAATTTAGTCTGCTGCCGGCACGTCGTAACACACACGGGTACCTCTGCTGCTCGGTTTCATTAGTTTAATCGCCGCGATAAAAGTTTACCCTCATAATATCGCCGTCGTCGTCGTCGGCTACGCCGCGTGTATAATAATAAATAAAATATGCGTACATTATTATGTAAGCACTTTAATTCGCGAGTAATTTTTTTCTTGACGTCACAATTTAGGATCAAAGTTTACACTTTGATGATATATATATATATTGTGAGG
Source organism: Drepanosiphum platanoidis (assembly GCA_948098885.1). NCBI lineage: Eukaryota > Metazoa > Arthropoda > Insecta > Hemiptera > Aphididae > Drepanosiphum > Drepanosiphum platanoidis. The sequence goes on along the minus strand of OX402532.1, from coordinate 23,783,262 downwards.
GCTCCGCGAAGAAAAAATTATATATTTTTAGATTAAAATTGATATAACGGGATGATATATTTCGTAAAACTTTCGAACCGAATATTTTTTAAATCAGTATAAGGTGTGACGCTGCCGCGAGATATACGAAAATGAAAGAAATGAAAAAAAAGCAAATAAAACGCAGTGCGCTGCGGTGCAGCGATAAAAATTCTCTGAAAGTATATTATGATTTTGAAAAGTTTAGATTTTCAAAACGTTTTCAATTTATCGATATTACGTGTTTTTTTTTTTTAAAACGGTCGGTTAATTGATTTTTTTTTTCTTTCTATTTATAGTTGCTGTAGCGTTGAGGTTTCTGTGTTCCGAGAACGCGTAAAGAGGTAGTGCATGTTTGCGGGCAAAGAGTTCACTCGTGTAAGGATATATTCTTTTAAGTCTTACTTTCGTAAACATTAGCGGCGGCCGTCTGGAACGGCGGGCAAAGAAAGAATAAGAGGGTATCCTTAAAGCTGACGAGAATTTCATGTTTATTTTACACTCGACCTTTTTTATGGTATTTTTCCAGGCAGCGTGCGTCCTCGGTCAGAGAAATAAAGGCACGAAAATATAAAAAAAACACGAAAACGCACTGAGAGTCGTCGAAATACAGAAAAAAAAAGAAAAAGGAAAAAAAAACGTATACCAGACGATGTTTATAATACAATGTCTCCGAGAATACCATAATACAACTGCCCGAGAGCGTGTGAGTAAAACGTCATTTATAAAACATATTAGCGCGTACCTTATATGTACCGGGGGGTTTTTAACCTTTTCCCGGGGGTCACGGGCGCGTAGTCCCCGGCGGCGAGCCGAGCGTTTTCGGCTCGACTCGAAATAGAATTATTTTCGGGCGTCGCGTCGTGTATAAACCGGGCGACAAACTTTTTTCGCTCGCGTCACACACGCGTCACGCGTCCGTTAAACTATTACAACGTGCCGTTACGTAACGCGAACGATCCCGGTCGGATCGGCCGGATGGCGGGGGGCTATACACGCGGGAATCGCGGGTCGACTTTGTCGTCCCGGAAGGAGAAAACTGCGCCGACGACACGCGAAATATTAGTGCGGTCTCCCGGAGCCATTGATTCGAGGACTTACATTATTTATGATATCCGACCAATACCCGCAGAATACCAATAACGTTTCGCGGCGCCACGTAGGTACTATTATTGCCACTATAATATAATGTCGTTGCGTTTAAATTTACATATAAATACGATACACGTTTCACGCGCGTCGTACGATAATATTATAATACTCTTGTTATTATTTCTTTTCTTTTTTTTTTTTTTTACCAATTATATTATAATAATATATCGTATTGGGCGCGCGCAATAATATAGGTACACCGGCACGGGGGGGGGGGGGTGGCCCCCTATTGCAGCGTTTCCCAAAGTGTGTTCTCTAAGGTTCTCAAGGGTTCCGCCAGATGTATGTGATTATTTGGAAAATTGTTTTAAATCATACTTTGATTATTTATATGATTTAAAAAGAAGTTCACCCAAATAATAGTCACTAGTGATGCACATTGATATCGTATTTCGATATCGGTATCGAACCATTTTACCGATATCGATGTGACTAATTTATTGAAAGTACATCGATAATCGATAATCGATTCATTCTATTTTCTATTTTCTATTTATTTAAGTTTTGACAGTAAATCAATATCAAAGAACGATAAATATTATACGATAAGCAATACTAAAACGATAAAGCCCTCATAATGAACATATTATATCGCAATACAATTTCAGTCTCGTTATTTCCGTCGATCGTCTATGTCAATTTTAGGCTTTAAAGTGGATACCAATGGTATAATTTTAAATAAAAAACAAGTCCATTGTCGCGCGTATCGATATATCGTATATTGATATCGATATCTTTTGTTATACGACATCGATATATGTGATTCCATATCGATAATTGAAAACATATCGTTGTGCAACACTAATAGTCATTAGTATAATATCGTTCTAAAGTATTTGTTGTACTTGAATATGTATGACGAAACGTCGGAAATAAAAATATTAAATTTATCAATCAGAAATATATGCGAGTATATACGTAATATCGTTTAATCCGTTCGCGTTTTTTTTTATTTTTTGTTCTGCCGACAAAGGACGATAATTCGATACACTTTTGATGTGATGTGCAAAAAAAAATAAAATATACGAATACAAATAATATTTAGACGCGCTCGTGTGTTTGTTTTTTTTTTTATGAAAAATATCGGAAAAGTACGTAATAATCGTCTACAAACAGCATATTATTATTATAAAAACCCGCGACTATCGAAAATATAATATTAATACCCGTCTGTTATTTCGTTATATAGTCTCGCAACACAATAACCGTCGTCGTGGGGTTTAAAAAACTCGAATATTATTCATGTCGACCTCGTTATCGGTACAAGCGTATATTTTTATTTTCTTCTGCCGACAACTATTATTATTACTCGTCTCGGAAATATTTTTCAAAAGTTCGCGACGTCGCGCGTCGTATAAATCGTCCGAAAGACGGTTTACGGGATAGATATTAAATTTAGCTGAAAAATATGACCGCCGAAATTAAAAACAGCCCCTAAAAAAAAATAGAAAAATTCGCCAGACAGTGGTTAGGTCGCGCGCGCTATAAAACATATATTATTATTACGAGAAAATACGATGTCTGACGGCGGCGGCGGTGTAGTGGTTAGGTCGGGCGAGATTGCGTACGACGGCGCACTAATATAATAACGCCTTTGGGTAAACGCCGGATACTCGGCGCGAACGCGAGTTCGAGTTAAAGTTATCATCCGTCAGCCCGGCCTATTTGTCATACCACTCTACGCGCGTTAAGTAGATTTAAATTAATCGGATTACAAGTTTTTTTTTTCCACGCGCGACGACGGTGAAATATATTTTGAAGACGACGGCGGCGTGACTTAATAATGTAATTATCGTAGCAATTTCAGAACCTCAGGAGCTAATTTGAATTGTTAAAGAACAAAGTTTCTCGCATGCCGCCGCCGCCGCCGTAACGCTTTTGTACGCTGTTGGTAAAATATCGCTGGTGAAATTACCGTTGATATTCGTCGGGGCGTAATAATATTTCCAATAACCGCGACTCGGGTCGAAATGTTTTCAAACGGTGTGCGGATTACTCGTGAAATCGTTTTCGGTACCTGTTTTATTGTCGATAATCGATTACAATGAATAGCTGGTACAATCCGAGACGACCTTTTGGTTTTTGCGGTCCGGTTTTGTGTTGATAACGTCCACCCACAAACCGATACGGATCGATTTTTATCTAATATAAACGCGACTTTCTACTGGGATTGTATTGTATTTACCTATTTCACGATAAAAAAAAAAATAAAAGCGCACAGAGTATACAATATCCTCTCGCTCGGGACGACCTGAAACTAAATTATAAAATATTAGGGAATTGCGCTTCTATAATACGACTTGTATTACGTGCCAACGAATTATAATAAACAAAAAACGATACGATTAACACTCATTTGACCCATTAGTTTTGACAGAAATAACAAAATCAACATTGGATTTTTATGTACATTGTCGAAATCCGACTAAGTAAATAATAGATTCGATATGTAAATAAATTGTAAACAAACTTCCCCGATTTTTCAGTGCGAAATAATTAAATAATGAAATAAAATTCCGACCGAACAAATTCTATAATTTCCGCGTATCGTTCGCTCGTGAAATTTGTCCGTCTCTTTCGATACCATAATACGAGTATATTCAACTCGACGAGTATTCATAAAATATAATACGCGTTTGGTAACCATTTTTCGTTCGATCAAGTAATTTGGTAAAATACAAAATGCGGATACGTGCGAGTAGTATCTAAATAATTAGTCGAGGTAACTAATTGTATACGTTATTTACACTCGACTGAATGTACATTTATAATAATATGAATAATATGAATACGAATTCCCTACACGCGTACGTTACAGTTTCATCGGAATTCAAACGATTTCGAATATCAAATGATTATTATTGTTCGGCGAGTTTAAATGCTATCGTTTTTTTTTTCTTTTTTTAAATACATTTTATTTTTTCAATATAAATTTCACGATTCGATCGGACACGATTACGGTAAACGTAAAGAGATTACTTTCGGGACAGCAGATTAAAAACGAGGCAACCCATTATAATATTATCATTGTACGATCGAAATCAATAATAAATCATTACATTTAAGTCCATTAAAAAAATTAATTTTTTAAAATTTTATGTCGGAGGGGTAAATAACACGTGTGACTCGACTTATTTAGGTAATAGTTTCAATAATCGTCGCTCACGATTATTTCCATAAGGAACAGTATAGTTGAAAATAATACAAATTCGCATTTCTCTCCGATCTCTTATCTTCTGAATCCACTGCATGCGTCTCGTGAGCGTGTAGCGACACAATTTCATTACGTCTGTTTAAAAAAACAAGTGAATAATATTATACACGCGGTCTGTATTTCGCGGCTACAGTCGATCGACGACCGCTTTGCACCGCGCGAAAAACTTAGGTTTCCGAACGAGACTCGCGGCGTTGTAACAGCCCACACAATATGTTATTAACGAGTTCCGCGTCGACAATAATTATATTGACGTTACAGTGATTCGGCGAAACATCGTCGTAATTTGTGTATTGTCCTTTTCGACCGATTTCGAGTTAAATCACTTCGATTTCACGTTCTTTTAGTGAAATTACGTCTATGCGAAAATGGGAAAAAATTCCGCCTTTCTTTTTCCACTTCGATACGGGCGGTCTCAGAAAAGGGCACTCTTCGCCGGGCCCGACGGCGGGTCAGCGGCCGTGTACAATATTGTTCTAGCGCAAACAAAGCAAGTCCCGACGGCATACTCGTGTCCGATGACTATAATAATCCGTCCGCGGTCGGCGAGCGAATAAAAATACGGCGTTCGAAATATTGTAATATTTATTCGTTAATCGTCGCACGTTACTCCGACGGAGCCTTTTGAAGTGCGAAACATGACGATCCAACAACGATGACGCGCGCGTACAACACGTCGAATCACTCGATAAATGGAATTATTAAATTTTTTCCACCCGAATCGTCTCGGCTCTATTGCGCGCGTGCGACACTTTATACCTCTTGTTTGATCGTTTTTGTCAGCACGCGAGTAAAACCTTATTATACCAATCGAAACGTTTGTTTTCCCGGTCAGGATGTAATAATATTTTGAAACGCACGTGCCGCCGTCGCGCGTTAAAAAAGAGCCCGAGTTCGTCTCGGCGTTTGCGCGGCTTCTCGTTCTTTCTGCGATGAAAAACGAAAAGTTTTCGAATGAAAACGTTTTTATCGCTTTTCCTATTGCTGCCAGACACTCGGCCGGCGTTTCGTGTACGTACGAGATTGACCCGAATCCACGCTGTATCATTTGAGACGCGTGTGCGCGTGAGTTTTATTCAGTCGTGGGCGCACTTTTTACAACTCGATTATGTAAATATCGTTTTATAGACAAAATATTTTCGTGTCGTCTTTGGATTTTCTTTCTTCTAATTCTTTAAGTGATTACAGAAAATGTTTGTGGTGTATCTAATTATAATTGGAAACGAGTTGTATGGAAGAGAACAGTTTTTTTTTCCATACGATCCACGAGTATGTTTGTTGTTTATTCGAAAACCCTGACTTACGAGTTCAACTCGATTCGCCTCGTACACAATCAAATACAGTGATTATTTTAGGTTTTGATAAAACGGTTAAAATGTTACAACGTGTGACGCGACTTTTGTACCGTGTATAATACGATTTGTTCGAGAGTGACGTTCTTTAAAATGTGTAATACGTTGATTATTAAATATTGATAATACGTCGTATCCGTCGAAATCGTTTTTGGTCACAACGACTGACGTTTATTATCCCGATTTGCGTTCGACGAATTAAAAAAAAAAAGAATTACATTTTTGACATAGATGTTTTTACACGAAAACAATAATACCCCTTGATTAAAAAAATGACTCGCGGCGTGATACGATGTGCTCGTATTATTTAATAAAACGTGTCTTTTTTTTTTTCAATCGATTTCACGTGCCACGTGCATCATTCTACCACGATTGTTACGACTGCAAACGAAATTCATTCCACTGAAAATCGGAAAACGTATCGTTTATTTTTTTATATAATATTTTTTCGGCCCGAGCCCCAATATGCCGAGCCCGGTGACGTCATGTAATGTTTTCCACAGTCCTGTCTGAAATTAAACGTTTTAAATATATTATTATTACTTTTGCTTTTCGTTCGGATGCCTCGGCGGCGTGGTCCGTCTGTTTTACATATCCGTTTATACGACGACGTGCGCGACGACGATAAAATTTAAAATAAAATAATTCGTTAACCAAAGGACGATCACAGGTGTGAAAACGATCCGACTACAAGCCGCTGCGATAAACAATGATGTTATGACGAAAAATTACTGTGCCGCGCGTATCGCATCCTCCTCCTCGGGGATCCTTGGCGTTCGACGGAATACTATTTGTAGCACTGAGATCGTGCGCTATCTGCGTCAATCTGCTGCGTAGCGATTTTACGGTTTAAAAAAAAAAAACTAAAGATTCACCGCCGCCGTTAAAATTATTCTAGCGCGACGCACAAACATCGGGCGTGAGCGTTTCATTTCAAGAAATACAAGACTCAGCAATTAAAGCTATATTATACAGTATAGTATTTCATTGTTCTTCGGTCGTCGAACAACTCGCACCCTGCCTGCGCCGCCGGTGGTGCTCCTGACCCGTAATTTTACGGAGACACGAGCGAATATAATATTTGCAAAAAGGTAATACAATACTCTTGATTTACACGCCAAGAGTTATCGTTAGAGTGAAAAATATTAAAAAAAAATACGCAATATATTTCAACGCGGAGTGAGTTTTATTTTATTAAATAATTTATAGACGTTTGGCACTGTCCGGATGTGCAATACAGTGCAATGTTTTATTTATAAACAAAAGAATTCCATACGAGTAATATTGGCATTTAAATATATTATAATATAACAGTTCTCTCTCTCTTTTTCCCACGCACACACACACATTTTCTCTTTCTTTTTCCGTTACACTCACGCGCGCACATATTCGCGTGCTTGCGAAAAAAATCGTTGACCTCAAAGTATAAACGCCGGAAGAAGACGCTTGGCGCCAACGACTGAAACGTGCATTTTTTTTTATTCTGATAAAGCGTTTTTTGCTATCCGAGAGTTATGTCGAAGATTACGCGATTCCAGGTTGAAAATTTACTATAATTATATTTTTTTTTTCTCTTCCGCAATAGGTTTTTGGATTTGAAATTCAAACCGAATTACCGTTCTACTATACACCTGTCGTGCGGATATCTATCCCAATAGATATTTAGCCGACATTTCACCGTCATAAACTTCATATTACGTATGTACGTGCCGCGCAGCTTTACTCGTTTCTATAATATAACTTCGTCCTCGTGTTGTTGCGTTTGTCACAGTTAAAAATAAAGGGGAAAAAAAAAAACTTTTCAAAGTCAGACAAACCACTTGTTATTTTCGTGTTGGTATTCGACGTTATTATTAAATGCGAACGAGACGGAACAGATTTCACCGAAAACATCATCACACGCTCCGTGCAAATCACGATTCGATTCCGTGAGACTTTCGACGTGTGACTATTGTTTTTATCATCCAGACAATTACACGCGGGTATTAGACATATTTGAACGAAATCGTTTATTTATCACGAAAATTACCACTTATGTGGGGAATGACGCGTCGAACGCACCTGTAGGAACGGCTTAAACAATCATAATATTTATATACTATCAAATCGTTTGAATTACGTCTATTTTATCTCGCGACACAACGTTTTTTTTTCAACTTCAAGCCGACTCGATCGTTTGGACGTCAACCGTTTTCCGACCGAAACTCGCGCACGAGCAATTGAAGTAGGGGGTGGGGCGCTACCCCTGAATCTGGATTACGCGGTCGGTATGCGCGGCCGAAGCGACGTCACTCGTGACGCGTCACGGTACGATATACACGGAGAATGCGTATGATAATTTTGACGTGGCGTAACAATAACACTCGTCTTTTAGCGGCTTTGATGTGCCTAGAACCGACGACGGTACACTGTTATTGCCGTCGCCGACTCGAATCCCCCGCATTCCGCGGCGCGAAAGTCACGGACCGGCTAATTATTATTAGCGTCGTCGTGATGTGCGCAAGAGCGTTTTCGATTTGACGAACCGCGAGTGACGCGTATAATATCGTTATGCGACGTATACGCGAGGCAGTCGAGACGGGGAAAAAACAAAACAAAGAAAATGAAAAAAAAAAACAAACTCGCTGCGTCGTCGTCGTCGTCGTCGTCCTGTGATCGTTCATTATAATATTTTATCGTCGTCGGTTGATGTTGAAATACGCGCGCGCGTCTGTGTACTTAAAGTCTTCAATAGGCGAGTGGCGCGCGAAACGCACGCGGATTATATATATATATATTATTATTATTGTATAACAGTAGTACTCGACGACGGTTTTGTGCCGAAAACAATCGCGTAATTAGAATTTAACGTTCGCGTCCGACCCTTATAACTTAATTAAAAATCTTCATAGAAAGAATACACTACGAGATCGTTTTTTTTTTTTTGTTTTGTTTTTTTCCACGTTTGTCTACGGGCGGACGAGAATTGCGCGTTCATTAAGGTCCTTTTCATGTCCGACGAAATTGAATACAATAAAATAAAAATTACACATTCTCTACGCCCCGCCTCTCGTCACTCGAGATGTTTCAACTAGCGCAGGACAAAACTACGCGCGAGTCAGTCTTTGATGTTTCCAGTAGGTAATTTGCAAATTAAAAATACATAATTTATATTTATACGTTTATATTCGCGTAGTTTTGCCGGCTCGCAATAACCTGCTGCGCGTCGGCATTTTATTCCGTACACGTTGTGCAGAAGAACGATATCGAATTTCGTCGACAAAACGGTACAATCATTTTACACGAGAAACACAACAAGTTTTTATGGCGGGAGGATTAATAATTTCGAGACAGTCGTCGTCCTCTGCGGGGCGGTTGTATCGCGTGTCTTTTGCTTTTATGTTCTACTACTACTACTTGCTGTAGTACTGCCGGCGCATTATTAAGACCGTTCAAAAGAAATAACGTACATACATATATATACGTTAAAAGAAAAAAAGAATATCGCGTTCTCCTTTATTATTATTATTTTTCGGTCAGAAATTTTAAAGAAAAGGGAGTGATATCGTTTTACTCCGCAGCGCGATTTATTAAAATGAAAAAAGAAAGCCCCTTCTCGCCGGCCGTTATGGGCGCGCGTCGCAGTGCACAAAGTACTACATAATCGTGTACGGTGCCGAGTGCTGCTCGTCGTCGTATAAATACGGTCAGTGAATAAATATTACACAGCGGTTGTTTTATGTTTTAAATAAAAAAAAATATAAAAATATTAATCTGCTAAACCGTTACAGACTCTTTAAACGTTCGGGTGCTCTCGTCTCACGCACACGCGACCGACCTATCGTCACATTATTATTCTCCGCGGCGGCGGCGGCGCTAAGAACGAATATAATATTTTTCGTCGAGAAAAACAAGAAGGAAACTGAATTCGTTTACGAGGATTTTCTCTTCTTTCCCGTTCTCATTCGACTTGATGCGCGCGTGACGTGATGTTAAGGTACGATTTCCCTTGCGCGATCGCGAACGCGAACTACGAATTAAGATCGCGTTCGCGTCATGTTGGTTTGCTCTAGACGATTCTTCGTTGTGACCGAAAGATTTATAATTTACGTTTTAACAGTCGTCCGTCAGTCGTATTCGATATTTTCAAGTGCCAAGTTCACGGTGCAGGAGTACTATTCGTTTTTAAAAATTATTATAATGATTACAGTCGATTAAGAAATCTTAAAAATTATTGTGCTAGAAGAAGAAGAAGAAGAAGATGATGAGTTATTGCTTTGGTGAACTCATGTTTGAATTATTATGAATTATTATTATCAAAACAACAAGTCGATCGCGGCGCGAACCAATTTAAATCGGCGACCGCGATCGCGCAAGGAAAACCAACTATATTTAATTTACATTGTATCAGCAGCCGCGCGATCAGAGCACGCGATCTTAGATCGCCGTTCGCGTTCGCGATCGCGCAAGGGAAATCGTACCTTTAGGTTACGTGCCGCCGCCGCCGCCGGGGAAAAACAAAAGTGTTATTCGCATTGACCGCGACGTGGCGAGATTCGCGGAAAACGACAATAGTTTACGGAAATACGTTTTTAATTCGTCCAACGGGGATGTGCTGCGGTGGCGACCGCCACACTACAGCAGTCCCGAGAGCTAAATGGAAAAAGTTAACCGTGTACGCAATAATAATAATAATTATTATTATTACCGTTTAGTAAAGTTGGGTTTAATCGTAATAGTTTTCACTCCGATAATAGCGCGAATCGTTCCCGATATATTATCGTTACATAATACACCGGCCGACGAGGACGGAAACAAACTTTTCGGTCATTAGGTGCGCTCCGAGGGTTGTTGCCAAAACTCGCAAGGCCGTTGTTGTTGTGTTCTAACGCGCGTCAGTAGTTATTATTGTGTGGATCGCGAGACTGATTGGGCGGAGGAGAGTTGGCGAAAAAAGTCTATATGTTTTTTACACGGCGGCGTAGGCGAAAATAGGAACGGCAGCTTTGGGCAATCGACCCGCTGGAAATCGGGCGTGTAAAAATGAATTATTTATTACCACCGCGAGAAACGTTTTTTATTTATTCAATTTTACCGGCGATAAATATTTTCCGCTTAAGATACGTATATCGGTGCTACTATTTTTCTTATTTTTTTTTTTTTCATCGGCACAACGTTTATTATTATAATACTGCCGCGGAACGGACCCGGACGAGTTCCCCTTCTTTCTGCCCGCCCACGTTCTCTGGCCGTCTCGAGATTTATTTCGCGGCCGAAACATTATTACTTTTCGAAAGTTTTATCATCAAAAAAAACCTATCGGTCGCAAGTTGTCGCGTGTAGAAAAATACGTTCACGCCGCCGCGCCGCCGCCGCCGAGTGCGTATAACTATCGCCGCAGTGACATTGATTTTTATAATCGTTCCGCCTGGTAAAAAGCAAGCGACGGAGGTGGTGGCAGGCGCGTTCGGTTCGTCCTGCATAATATTTTGTTATTATTACGCACGCGAAACGATAACAATCGTTTGTCGTCTTGAACTTTCTCGCGTATATCCTCCGCCGCTCCTCTTCATCCTCCCTGCACACGACGGACGGCGCGTTACGTTTTTTCGCCGGGCAAACTTCGTGTGCGCGTTCGCACGTATCCTGCGCGAAGGACATATTCATATGCAAATATTCGCTCGACGCCGCCGTCTCTCGCGAAGAATGTAATCGAATGTAGTCGGAGTGGTTTTTTTTAAATTGTTGCGGCGTTTTACGCGAGACCACATCATTAAATGCGATTTCTCGCGAATCGGTTCAGAACTCTCCGACGCGTTCGATTCTCCGGAGGAAACGTCGCCGCCGTCGTCATAACGGAATTATTATGATCGAGTTTCCCGGGACGAGGGTTGAGCGCGCGCGCGTCGCACAGGACACGAATCGCCGGCGGGAGCATCGCGTTCGGGGAAGCCGCGGGGTGCTTCCAGGACGAGACCTGGACGTCCCGACGACGATGGTTATAATAATACCTCCGGTGGTCACTCGACTTTGGACGCGTTTGTTTTGCGGCAAATGAGCCCGGGTTTGTAAGGAATCGCGTGATATAAAAAGCCTGTGACGCGATATTCGAGTGCGATCGCGTCGTTTTTATTACTCGATTCGAGTGGATTTAGAGGGAAACGCGAGTGCTGATTAGTTTGTTTGTTTTTTTTTCGACTGGCGTGTGTCCGATAATAAACGAGTAAAACTTCGAGTGTTAAATAATCGTATAAAAACTGTATTTTTTTATAAATCACGCTGCTATTATTAAATTCTAATTAAACGTCTCGGAAAGCCAATACTATGTATACTTTTTATTCGTTATAAACAATAATCAACAAAATTACTTAATTACCTAATAAAATACACAATCAATTTATGCTTGTGTATACATACATATAGGTGTATAATAGGTCGTTTGTTTTTTGGTAAGTTTTTATGTCGTATAATAAGAGAAAAATGCCAAAATATGCGATTATATTATAACTAGGTGAATTTAATACGATTGTTAATATAATAAGAAATATTACAACCTAACCGCGTTTTCGGACTTGATTGTATTCAAATAAAACGAAATAACAGCTGATATTATCTGTGATTATTTCAGAGATGGACGAAAAACAAATTGCTCGCGATTCGCAGATGATTTCCATACCTCTTGGCGGACGCGTTCCGATCGCGACCGAATGTTTTACGATCGATTTGTCAATGACGTTTGGGCGAGAGTTGAAATTTCGAGAGAAAAAAAATGAACGCTCACCGACTACCACTGTGATATTATGATGACGTCACGACCGCTGTCGCGCCGAAAAGGATACAGCGGCGGCGCTCGCGGGACGGTAATCGGCGGGACGTTCGATTAGGACCCATTATTATGATTGCATTATATTATTGCGTTGACTCGATCGAACGCGTTGCAATGTGCATCGTACTGCATCGGACCGGAATCGCGAGCTTATTGTCCGCCGGAGTCGGATATAATAATTATCATAACGACGACGCGACCGTTGGCGGCATTTTTTTTTTTCGCCTTCGCGCTAGAAGTTTCGCGACAGTCAGTCGTCACCGGGTGTCGGAGAATGAACGGACGACATATCGCAACTCGTCAGACTTATAAACAGACCTCTGCGCCAACACATCGAACACCTCTGCACCGATTGTTATAGTTGCGATAACGAAGAGAGAGAGAAAAAAAACCCGATCTACCCGAGGCGTTTATTTTTTATTTATTCTTTTCGCGATAATTTTCGCACGCAAGAGTGTGGCGTGCGAGTATATGATTCCGTCGAAATTCACATTTATCGTAAACGAACGCGCAATAATAATTAAATACTGTTCGGCGCGGCGTTGGATTCCAATCGATATGCCAACAAACGAACTCATTTGCATTATATTAGTAATCATTGGTAGAGTCGTTGTATTGAGGCGTTAATTAATTTTTAGATTTTAAGACATTAATTAATGTCGGTTGTGAATTGAAAATAAATATCGATTAATAACGGTCGGCAAAGAAATAATAAAAATAAAATAAAATAATAATAATAATAATAATAATTATTACGAAAGCTGCTGTATTGGTTTTGCAGTTATGGTTTTTTTTTTTTTCAGTCGACATTTTTCAAAGCGCGGTGAATAAAGCTCCAAATTAAAGTTCGACTCTTGAAATTGGAAATCAAACGCAGATCGTACTTTCAATTGGCCCGATTGTTTTCGGAACTTTTTGCGAATTCCCGGGAAAACGGCAAAAGCCACAGAGTAATGAAAGCGTTGGGTAAGTTTATATTTTCCGATAAAACTTGACCGTTTTCGAGCGGCGATATCTGCTCCGTTCAGATGGTTCGTTGTGTTTTGTTTTTTTTTTTTTTTTTAATATTTGGGTACCGTTATAATGTACGCTTCGAAAAAAGTTATAATTTCTCACAGAGAAAAGCGATATTAAAAAACAAAAGGAGTTTTGCAAAAAACTGTTTTAGAAAACTGAAAACGAAAAACTTTTCTATGCAAAATTGCTTTTTAAACTGGTTTAATTATTCATAGCCATGTGCATTATAGAAAGAGAGAGTATTATCCCAAGGCGATTATCAAGTGTAATAAAACTTTTTTTTTCCCCCTTATCGTTTGGTCGGTTTTTGTATAATATCTAAAGTGTTTACAAGACGTTTTTTGTCCGCGCGTAAACTTTTATTCTTCGTATTGCGATTGAGAAAAACTGATTGAAATAAAAATGTCACCACAATAAAAATTATACGTCGGAAAATAATATACGGCGAGCGAAGAATTGGATTCCCCACTGTTTGAAACTGCAAACGTCGTTTCGTCGTTAAAAATGTAATAAAAAAAAAAAAAACGGGTTACCTCTCAAAATTAATAAAACTATTCCTGTTTCGCTGTTATTTGCATCGACGATAATTTTTTTAACTCCGTGTGTGTGTTTTTTACTAAAATAAGCCTTCTAAAAAACAACTAAAACCACTACCGAGTATAATTTGCTTTAATAATAACGATTTTTTTTTTTTTTTTTAATTGCAAAATAACCATTCCGAAACACGCATTAAATCGATTGTTTTATACGTACAGGTACAATTCATTGTTTCGATAAATAAGTAACTAATTATTATTGGAAGTTGATTATTATGAATTCTTCGTAAAAGAGCTCTAAAGCAATGCTTTTCAATCTCAAATTCCGTTTCGTATTTATTATAATAAAAGTGAAAATATTAAAATTTTATTTTTTAAGTTTTCGGTTTAATTTTAGAGGATTTTAAAGGATTTATTCTTTTTTTCAAATAAATACGTTGTTTTTTTACGCATTAAAATCCGCAAAGTCGCTATAAAATCGTGTTTTTCTGAATCCAATTGAATTACTCGAACAAAATACAAATAATTGCCTTTGAATAATATCAATTTGTTTGATTTCAATTTCGAAACAAAAAAAAGTCAAGCCGGTATTATCTACTCGAACGGCTCGCCGGACGACTCGCCCCCCCCTCCCCCCGTTTTATTCCGTGTAAGAGAATATAGCATGATATTATACGCGCGCACAACAAGGCGGTACACTGGCGTATGAGATTAAAAATAGTTGCAAAAAATTATGTCTAATTTAATACGCGTATAATATAACCGCGCGCAGTTAAAACGAATTAATGTATCTACAACGACCCGTGTCATCGTCGCGGTAAATTATTGCACATGATTCGTCTCGAAAGAAAGTTTGTTTGTAAAATAGTTTGCGCGAATACGCGCGCGAGCTTTTATGTCATTGAAAAAAAGTTAAAAAAAACGAGCGATGCATACGTAGTTTCTTCGCGCGAGAATATAAAAACGAAGAATTTAATTATACACACGTATAGATTAAAACATGTTTCTACGCTAAAAATATCCTTTTACGATCAGCGACGTTAAACACCGCGTCGACTAGAATACGCGAAGTTTTTTTTAACTTTGACGGCGCGCATACAATATTATTAAAATAATACGCGTAATATTTTATCGACGAAGCGCGCACACGTATATACTCGTAATTTTTACGCGCAGGTAAATTTTAAATATAATAGAATCCATTCATATAAACCTACGTCGATATAATGTGGCGTGCACAGTGATTTTTCACGGTCGAGAAATTTCCGCACAAAAAAGTATTTTACATAATTAAAAAAAAAAAAAGAAAAAAGTGCCGATAGGAAAAACTGCGCCGCGAATATTCCAATTTATTGAAGTTACGTATATTAATCAAAAGCAATAATATAATGTACGGAGAGAGCAATCAACGACTTACGAGGCTTTATTTTAATATTTAGACGTAAAAGGGTTTTCAGAGACGTGTATATACTCGTATATATATAAATTCGACCGTAGTATTTTCGAATAAATCGGCTTTTTATACGAACAATTTTGAAATTCTCGACGCGTTTGTCGCGCGACGACGAGAGACGGAGAACGGGATCGCGCGGACCCGAAATTCTCTAGAATATATAAGACGCGCGCGTGACGAGAGAGGTTTTTATTCGCCGGGTAGAAACGCGCGGCCGGCGCGGTAATGATGATTATGATTATATAGGGAGTTTTGGGGAAAAAATCGAATAGAATTTCGGGCGATATTATTCGGTGTGATATTTACGGCAGAGTTGATCACGGCCGATAAAGCCAATGACGCGTACGATATGATACATTTTATGGCGAGAAAACGTCCCACTTTCAATATTATTATCACGACGACGACGACGTTGATTTTTTCTCTCGTTTATTATTATTAATATTATTTTTCGGAGCGCGCTCGTGTGACGGACCGAAAAAGATTAATAACGGCCGACCGCGTCGTCGTCCGAAAATATATATAATTTTTATAATTTCTTTATCCGTTCTAAGCTCTACTCGGATAATCGAATATTATATTATCCCCGTCGTCCATCCCTTATCTCCGGGGGGAGGGGGGATTTCACCCAAGTGAGTATACTTTTATAAACTATGCTCGTCGTACCTGTTATAATATTCGAAATTTAATATGAACTCACCTAACCGTGGTTTTTCGATCGACTAAAATGTTCACTATCAATCGTCGTGATTACCGATTTGAAAATAAAACAGTTTTTAATAGTATCTCACGAAAACGAATAGAATTACCGTTTTGCGCGCGTTCCACGCTTATATTTAGTCCACGAGCTACGTCTGAGGAAAAACTAATGATTTCCGTTTTGTCATTATTGCTTCAAACGAGATACGTTTTTTTTTATATTTCGTAGTCTATATTAATAGGTAGTATTCTATAATTTTTCAAACCTACCGGACAGGAGACGTATGTTTCAGATAACTCGTAATTGTTTCATAGTTTACAAGCCCGATTTACGTTGGAAAATCACCCCGTAATAAGCATATTATACACGGTTTCGTTGGACGTAAAACACCTCACCGCGCCGGTGCGAATGCAATAGACGAGCGTCAATATAGTCGGAAGAAATTTCAAGTCACGTATCGTTTTGTTTTTAAACTTTCGTCCCGTCACCGTTTTTCCGTACAATATACCAACGGTTTTAGAATACTATTCTGAAAACTGAAATGTCAGTATTCGGTGAAAATTTTAAGTCGTAATAATTATCGCTTTTCGAGTGACGATGGAAACCAACCGTTGATTATGTTAAAAATGTATACGTATTCAATACATTTTGTTGTCTGTAATTTTTATCGATGGAATATTAAAAACAAGCTCACAAGTACCAACCACATTTTCTGCCAAAGTGAACATTTAAAGTCGAACCGATTATTCTTCTAGTCGAACATAGTAAAACCGATAAATTATTGTCAAATCAGAATAAATCGGAATCCGACGAATTTTTCTGCCGCTTCTTCGACCGATCGAACACTATACTTATTAACACTCGTGTTTTCGCCGGCACAAGGTCTACTCGGACGGTTTGTTTTCGCGGTTTTTCATAAAAAATCTAAAATTATCAATAACCGAAGCTATTTCGGGAAACACCGCGCGTTAATCGGACCGCCCCGCGTTGTCTGCGAGGTGCAACGCGATAGTAAGGTTGCATGCAGTTTCGGGTTATTTAAATCGCACCACCTACGCGCGTAACGATATACATATTATCCCATCCTTATGTATACGCATAATACGTGCATATATGGCGACGACGATGTGAAACAATAAAACCGTTTGCCCAAACCGAGGATTTACTCGTAAGCCGGCGACGCCCACCGCTCGCCTGTCCTCGGGGGAATATATATGACGCTGTCGGGGTGAAGTTCGCGATCGCTCTCTGTGTGTATTAAGCGTATATTATTATTATGGTACCCGTTCGCCGTAATAAAATAACAACGACGATAAATTCGTATACGGCGCGTTCCGATCGGATGCGACCGGAGGGGCGGGCGGCGGCGCGGTCGCGTGTCGTTAGTTTTATTACTTTGCGATAGGGGAGAAAACGTGACGGAGACGGAGACGGTGACTGGTAGGAGAAGGACATAATAAAATAAAATCGAACGGCCGAGACGACGGAATTTTCAAATTTCCACTCGGAGGAGCCGGTCTATTATTATTATTATTATAATATTGTGTATGAAATTGTACCTGCTCGCCGCTCGCATACAATTATTTTAGAAACGGCGGCGGCGGTCTTGGTTCGTCGAGAAAAAAAACTGATCGATTCGAAACGGATGTCTCGTATGACCATAATCACCCCATTTAAGAATATAATATGTGATTATACTCCAAGTGTAATACAATACCAGTAGTTTCGTTTATGAATCGAATGCCATTTCGTCATCGTAAATATATCATGCAATCCGCGACGATGTGATTTTATTGCTGGCACGTGATATTTAAAAAATACACAATTTGATTTATCCGAGTTTTTCATTTTCGCATTAAACCGTCGACGTATAGTGATTTGTATAGTGTTTGCGATAGCCAACGTTTAAACAAACGGTAGGATAGACTGACCTAGGCCTTGTTGTCGAATTCAATCGCAGAGTGTAAAATAATAAAATCGCGAAAAAAACATTTTAAATATCAAACCAACCTATCGGTTACGTACGTACTATAATATGTACTTACGTGACGAATAGTTTATTTTTTCTAATTTATAAAACCGAAAATCGCACGTTTCGCGCGAGAAATCGACTTGGTAATTTATTTCTTTTTTACACGCTCGTTTATTTAATACAATATTATACTCGGGTGTGTAAGTAATAATCGAAAGGATTGTTCGTAGGCATTTTTCCGAGTGTCTTTCCGCCTGCGCCTCGCATGTGCCGCGACGATGGCGGCGGCGGCGGCGGCGGTGTCGGGGAAGGGAGCTCATTTCTGATGACTATCGATCTCGCACGCGCGCGCGTTCCTCTCTCACCCCCGCCGACACCGAGTCCACAACACTTCCACTCCTATTGCACCGCCCTTACATGCCGTACACGTATATATAATACGCACGCGGTGTCCGCAGGCTCTCCATTAACACGGTCAGCCCGCGCTTCCCCGAGCCTCCGGTGACCGGCCACGCCGCCGCCGGGTCCGAAACGGCGACGGCCCTCGGTATATTATATACATTATATACGTGTGTTATCGTTATACTGTCGTAATTTATAATATACGACGTACCTACTGCGTACGCCGCGATATAATCGGTCGAGGATATGATATGATACCGTCAACGGGCGGACGTCACGCGAGAACGTTTCGGGAGAGGTTATTTTTGATGAACCTCCCCGCTAACAAGCGATATTTGCGCTTTGTGGCGACGCGATTGTAAGTGAAATATTTCGAATTTCTCGATTCCGCGTCGAAAGCTTTCGCGGTGTTTTTACTCGTCCGCGAGCGACTCGGTACAATGGCAATATTAGTCGGGTTTTAGTATATATTGTTATTCCTAATGGGGTGTAAACTTTACGTCGTCGTCGTAATACAATTATTATTATAATAACCGTGGGGAGGAGTTGGATTAACGCGCGATTTTTCAAGAGGAGCGGAAGAGTTTGCGCGCGACGACTATGGCGCACACAATACGGCGACTGAGATTAGAAAGTTAATGGATTTTTATTTATTTTTTTTCATTTTTTTTTTTCAGGCCGTCTCGAGAGGATGCGTTAGATAGAAATTGATTTCTATAATATTCAAAACGTCGACGTTAGTTTTGTTTTTCGATTTATAAGATCAAATTTTGGGATTATTTTGAGTTCTTCAGCATATATTTGGCGGTTTTCGGTGGAAAAAAAGAAAAAAGTGAGTAATTTTACGTTTTAGTAATTGAATCTGAACCCGGATGATTTTTTATTTCATAAAGACCACGCCGATTTATCGCACAATGGCGTACCTACGAGTTTTAAAATAAAATAGAATGCGCGATTAAAAAACGTCCGACGATAATAATAATTGTGCTACTCAATCGCATAGTTTCAATATTTATATTCTAATCGATAGAACGGAATGCATATTTTTCACGCATATTTAGTTATTATGTAATGCATAAGGTTTCACGTTCGTTTTTCTCCTCCTTGTCCTTAAACATTCCAACCCCGACGATAATATACGTGTTAATAGGCCGTCGTCGTGTGCGGGCAAAGGGCAACCGGCTTCGCGCCCGTACGCATAATATACATGTGGTTCCCATTAATGTCATCGGTCAACACTATACACACACCCTCCGTTATTATATCGTCGTCGTCGTATTATTATTATTATTATTATCAACGTCCAGCACCGGAACCGCGTGTCCGACATACTGCGAGCGTAATATACACTATTTATAGTCTTGTGTGCAACTCGTACGCGTGTGCGTTGCAATGACATCATATAAAGGTATGTACATTGTATATCGTCCTTCGTGCTGCTCGTCCGTCGCAGATAATGTCAAACGCCGTACAAAGCTCGAGGCGGCATTCGGGCGAAAACTGTTGTGGTGGTATTGCGAGTGTAAGTGCGATAAAATATATAGATAGAGAGCGGTGACTTTGATGTACGGCCCCACGTGTGAATAGTCTCTTCCGAATTCGACGTGAACGCTATCGTCATAATATATACGTATTTATTAAATTAATATATTGTGTTACAATATCGTCTGCGAGAGCACTATACCATATTAATCAAAAACAATCCACTCGACAGACCCCCTCATGCTCGAGATAAATCTATTTAATCTGAGAATTTTTTTTTAACAGACTCTAAATCTTATCTAAAGCATCGCCGTTCCAGTCGTCGGGCAACACTTCGTTGTACTGAGACGATCGTTTTCAAATTTTATTTATTTTTTTTTCGAAATCTCATCTCACTCCGCGCGTTTCTTCACAATGTACGTATATACTACGTTCGAGCGTTAAAAACGCGTCGATTTGAAAAAGTTAAACAAATACGTGTCCGATCACTCGCCCTCTCCCCGTCCGTCAGATACGCCGCCGTATCGGTTCGTATTTTATATGTGTTTTTATAAATTATACGTCCGCCGACTGCTCGCTCCGCTGCTGCGCATACACTCGAATAATATAAAAAATAACACTATTCTATGGGGGGGATTTTTTTTTTTATACTGCGGGTGTTTTTTATTATTATTATCGTGTTATTATATTATTATTATTATTTTCGCGTACAGTAAAACCATGTTTCCGACGCGTTTTATAGGCACAAATACTATTGCGGCAGTGTAATGTACGATACAACAACACTATATACGGTTCGATAGGGTTTCGAACGACTCCGCGCCATTCGTTTTGCCGACAAACGGTCTGTCCGAAAGAAATTTTCATTTTTTTACTACCGCGGCGGCGGAAAACAAAAAAATCGCGTCGTTACTTTTATGCATTTCATCTCTACAATAATAATCGCGTGTCTGCATAATATATACTCGTACGACGTTATATTATTTTCGTATACTCTCGCGTTTTCGAAACGCCGCGCCGGTCGCGTAAAGTTTTCGTCCAATCGCGTGACAATTGTCGCCGCGGTCGTCTCCGATGTATGTGTGTGTTAGTATCTCGCACGACCGTATTCGCTCGAATATTTAAGTTCCGAACGGCTAGATTTGTTTTCTCCGACTTAACGAACGTCTTATTCCGTTTTGATTAAATGTTCGCCAACTCTACGGTTTGAGATTGAAATAAATTATTCAAACCTAAACTACTAGGTATAGAGCAGTAATAAGACTCAAACACCCGGGTCAAATAATCAATTGTCCGCGGGACATTTAGTGATTTTCATGATAAAAACTAAGGGATTTGCGTAGCTAATTAAAATTCAAAACGCACATAGTAAAATATCGTGTCGACAAACGCGTTATCGCGACAAAAACGTTCGAAAGTAAATAATAAATCAAATAGAGAGCGAGATAGAATTGCTTACCGATTCTCGTTTTATGTACATTATTGTGAAGCAAAAAAAAAAAAAAAACCGATTTATTCAGTTTTTCGAATTCTAGTACTTATTAACTTATTATTATAACAAGTCTTGAAAATTGTTCACAGCGTTACGATTTCATCTCAAAATTACAACTATGAGTTATAATACAGTGTACATTATTTTGTGAGAGGTGACGAAAATCGTTTTTTTCTCTCTCTTCGTCAACAATCGAAGATCATTGGCGTTCGTTTATCGAAGCTGTCGGATTCTCTGAAATTTCGAGTAAAAATTTAGATGTTATTTTTCGTTGCATGATCGATTTCATATCAAGTTTTACAGCTCGTTTATTTAACTAACGGCGTTCGAATAATAATTATAGAACAATAGATTTTCAAGACTTTTAGTCGAAATAAAACAATTCTGTAAAGACGCTTGATATGGGTTTGTCGACGAGCGAAACATTATTTTAATTTACCATCGATTATCAATCGATATGTGTTCGATATAAATTTAAAATAATATCTCATTAATCAGTTCGAAAATCCAATTATGAGTAAAAGATTCGTGGACTTTTCTTTTCTTTTGTTTGGTAAAAGTTTAAAGTGATTTGTGTTTGATAAATTAAAATAAACAATTATAACTCGTATTATAATATTACACCGGCTATAATAAGTCCGTGTATTATACACTTAATTTTTAAGCTCTTTTAAATATTCGCAAAATATAATTACAACAGTCCTTTACGGTTTCGTTGAGTATTCTTTGTTTTGTAACTGTTTGAAAATGTCTTCTTATACGTATTAATATAAAACGTATAATATCGATCGGCGTTAAATTGCGTTTTATCGCATTCATAAAACGATATCCAGGTGCAATCTTCAACTTTAAAACGAATATCCTTTTCGAGGACAAGAGATAACGTTGTAGACTTCATAGAGTTTCGGCTAGTTGAATTTCCTAGTTTCGCTTGATGTAATAATACGCGGTGTTAACCGGTAGAATTAAATTAGAACGGAATTGTATTACAACGTTACACGCGACGTGCTCTGATTGGCTCTCGACATCAAAGAGCAAAACCAATATCGTCATAATGATATCAACACAATGCATTTATAATATCAAGCTCTTCTCCTTCGTACTAGAGGTGATATAAGAGTAATAATAAGGGCGGCTCTCGCGTCGTTTTCCCGCTCTGTATTCCTTTGTTACGTTTATAATAACTTTGCTACAAATTCTCATTTCATTCGTATATTTGTAAATTTCATTTATTTTACTTACCTATTTTATTTAATATTCTTTCTTTTTCCCTTTTTTTTTTATTATTTTTCCGCGTACTTAATTTATTCACATTTCTCCGTCCTTTTATTTATGACTATACCAATAATTCAATAATACCAATTTTACGACGACGACGTTTTACGTCTTAGCGTATTTTCGTAGAATTTCGAATTTACGTTAATGGGTATTTATATTTTTATGTTTATCGACGACTATACCGCGAACTGATTTTATTTTAATAGGTTTTGGACGAGAAGAATAAATCGGATCAATGTAAATGATACCTAGTCAATACGTATTTACTTTGCCGCGGTGCGTATGGAATTAATATTTCTAATCGATAACGCGCAATAAACACCTTGTGTTTAATTTATTCATTTCTAACGTATTATCTTGTGACGAGTTTCGAGGGGTGGAAAACACCCTCGAGTTGTAAATTAATTTTTCATAAGACATTTTGTGGAACTTAAACAACTCTGTTGGTTTCGTCAACGGTCGTTGAGAATAATAACTATAACATTGTCGATAATTATTAACCAAAATATATTATAATGATTTCACGTATAAATCTCTCTGGGGAACCGTAATGGTACATTACGATATGGAATACGCGTTTTCACAACGCGAACACGTCGGCCAATCGAAAACAATTTATGGCGATCGTATACGTTTCTATATAATAACGTACAAACGTCGTCGTATACGCGAGTGGGTGTGTGCAAAAGTATGGCGTGTGTACTACGCCGTGTACTTATCGTCGGTCGCACATCTTTTAGAAGAATGAAGTCCGGGACGATTTTGGCAACACGCGCGACAGAAAACGTTTGGCACGAACGAGAGACTCGATCGAGTCGATATCGGTTTAATTCCGCCGGATGTGCATGTGAATACATTACGCGCACGGACTCGGTAGATAAACCGGCGGCGGCGCTGAGAAATAATCCTTAAAACTGTTCTGCAGTGCGCACGCCTACGAATACTGGGCGTCCCGCGAGAATTTTTTTTTTTCCGAACTCCAAGGACCAAAGGACGCGGAGTTCCTCCACTGCCGCCGCTCATCGTTAATTACCTCGCGGGGCGCCCGGCATACGAGAGAAAATTATCGTACGAAATATTTTAGATTCCGCGAGCTTCGGCTTTTGTTCCCGACCTGACCTGATTTACTACGACGTGATCGTTTTTACGAAGAAAAAGTCTTTGGCCAGTTTGACGACAAAACCGAGAGTTTTACAAATGCTTTGCATCACACGTAATCTATGGACTGATTCGAGGAGGTTACTACTTAGATTAAATCAAAGACGCATAACACAATTCGCAGTGTACAGTTACATCAAAGGCGACGAGAATAGACTTGTTTTTTTATCGGAAAATATAATTTACAATGTATAATAAATATAAATAAAAACTATCGGAGAACGATGAGAAGTGAAGCTATTCAATGAAAGGATGTTTTTTATTGAATTTTTTCTAATTTAGTAGACCCGCAACACCGGGGTTTTTTTTTCGAGACGTCGAGAATGCTTTGAGAGGAAAGAAATAGACTAACGAGAGTCGAATCGTAAAGGAAATCATGACCTAGCACTTAGTGCCGTCGAGTAAAATGACTTAAAACACGACACCGAACCGCGAGAACCGATCAATATAAGCTTGCAGTTTAAGACAGTCATCAATCGGCCACCGTTCTCGCGTGAATAATTCAAATTCGTCAGCAACACATGGAAAACGCCTGCAGTGACGCGTCACACGACGAACGCCATTGATAAATAACGAGAGCAGCAGACGAGACAGGCACGCTAGATTTTACGCCGAACATATTTGACTCGTTGAGTTTATTTAGCCAGTAGGTACATTTTTTTTAATGCATTAAAATTCGCGTTCTAGTCGCCTCCGACCGAACGCGCGGAATCGCCTTTTCGTCTTTTCAATAACAATAATAATGTTAGTAATTCGTTTCTTAATTCAGAAACTTAAAAGCAAATGAGATTATGACCTTTTAAACGTTCACCCTCGTCGTGTTCGGAACTTAAATATGATATAATAATAGAATCGATCTAAAGCGTGTTGTGCTGGAGATTACTGGAGCGCGTCGGGGCCGAAGGGATTAACGGGCGACCGTTTGACGTGCGATCCCGTGATTATGATCGAGCGGCGAATAACTGTTTACACGGTTTGAATATTCAATATGCAAATGTACGACGCCTTCGTGGTCGATGACGTCGGCGGCCCGGAGAGACGTGTTCTATAAGCGACGTATTAAAATAATTATAATATTTCGTCGTCGTCGTCGTCGTCGTCGTGTTTCGGTTTCGGGAGAAATGTCACCGTTTCGACAAATTTTCGTGGAAAAATCGTCACAATACGTATTAGCGTCGTCGGTAAGTTCGACATACACGACGGGCCCGGCCGTCAACGAGTGAAAGGGTCGAGTTGACTTTCACTCGTCAACTCGACTTCCGTCGTCGTCGTCGGTTCGAGTTTTCCTTTTTGACTTCGTTCGACGCGTGCGCGTGTCCGGGTCGTCTCGTTTTTCATTCGTCGTGAGATCATGACGTCGATTCTCGGGCGAGAGTTTTCACCGACAAACATATTCGACGGGGTGTTTATCAATGCGATTCGTTGAAGTCCAGTTAGAACATATTTTATCAGTCGATTGCGATTATTTATGCTCGGAAGGTTTGGCCATTAATAAAAGTACAATTAATTCGACCGAGTGAAAATGTGTCTCATTAATCCCGGACGGTATGCGCGGGCACCTACCCCGGGGCGTCATTCGTACGGTTTTGTCCGGCCCAACTCGTGAAGAGCACAAGCTGCGAGTGTTGCGCAATGTTTAATTACTGCCTGCGGAACGTCGTCGTCACTTTCACGCTGCGAAAGAACAGAAAAAGTCGAAAAAAATAAATATCCTAATATAATAACGGCTATTGTCGTCTCTTTTTTATTGTCACAGACGGTGGCCGTGGAGGGTCGCAATTAATATTGTTGACGAAAACTTTGGTAGATCGCCGGAATGAAATTTCAAAAAATACGGAATTCGAAGCGATGACGAATATACGAGGTAAATATCGAGAACTTGTGTCGCAAACACCGACCGGTGGTCGGCAAAACAACGAGCCACAAAGTCATCGCGTCTGTATAAAGTTAAAAATCACGAGAGTTGATAAGTTTCTCTCGTTTTCGCTTTTAGATTTTACGACGACAGTAGTATTTCGTTCGCGCGTCGGAAAAAGTGTCTGGGCGGAGCGACGAATATGAAGATTTGTCCACAAACACTTTTCAAGGTAGTACAAAAAACGCTCATACCATGTCGTTCGCGTGCGTTACCAAATAATATAATGTATTTACAAAACCAATACCAATAGATATTAGGTAATGATTTTAAAACTCGTAAGTTGTTAAAATATTATTTAAAGAAGAACAAAACACCGTTCGCATCGCAGTTATGTACTGCTGCGCGTTTGCCTTTACAAGACGCCGCCGTCGAGAGTTCGTAATAGCGATTAGAGCTCGAGAACTTAATCGAACCGAAAAGAAACCATAATATCGAGTGCAAAGTCGCGTTGGAAACGTCTCGAAACGATAATTAATAAGTTATCGAAACAATCGATAACAATCTGACCGATAAATCGTTACGCGCGTTTGCGTGGTAAAAGTTAAACTATTCGTGTCGTGTAAGTACCGATCAGTACTCTCACATTCGTATAGATAAACGTACGTTTCTCAATAAGCCGTCTCTTACGTTCTATAGAAATATTATCGAAACGCCGCCGTTTAAGCTCATTTAAAACAGGACTCTCGACAAAGAAGACAAAAGAAGTGTTTTATTTTCCATCCGAAGATATACGTTTTCCTATTTTACATAACGATTAATACGAATGCGCCAAGAGTTACGCGCGCGCTTTGAAATTCGAACCTAAACAATACGATAATCGAATCGATGCCTCTGCGAGTACGGCGAGAGTTGAAAATAACGGTGCTTATTTATTATACGACGGCAACGTTTATTGGCGCGTCGAGACGACGACGAGCGTACACGCGCGCGCGCGCGTGACGTTTACGACCTGATGTGTGGATGTGCGTCCATTGGGACGACGACGGGACTTTGTCGAGTTGACAAAACAACGACGATAATATCGTAGTAGTATAACGCGGACGAAATTGTCGAAAAACACCGCGCGAAATAGCGCGTTCTTCTCGCGGGTCCGCTCGAGTTCGTTATCTTTGGTACGGAGAGCGCAAAGTTCATTATCAAACTGCGACGAGCGTTTTCGGGCGGAGATTTCACACTCGCGATAACCGGTGGCGTAGACTTTGCGTTTTAAACGGCAACGAGATTCGGCGATAAAACGATTGATTAAAAAGACGAAAAATTCGCGTACAAGTCGTACGAAGAGGCGCAAATAATAAACGACGCGTAAACTAGTTGACGAGTTTTAGTCAACGTGCCTCTGCCGTCGTCAAACGAATGGTTTTATTATAGTCGATCGATTATTTTCTCGTGAATTCCCGACGAAGGAAAATAAAAAAAATGTCGACTACACACTTGTCGCGTATAAGATGAAAATATATTAAATTACATAATATTTTATAATAGAAAAATTAAACCAACGTAACCGTAAATACGTTCTTTGTATTGTCGCGGGCAAGTCGAGTTACCAATTTACGTATTTCGGTATTCATTATGTTTTATTAGCCCGTTACAAGTGTATCACAGAACAAAGCGCAGAAGCGCAATTATTTGCGAAATAATTACGTCGGAAACTCGGTGGTTCGTCGTCTGTAACGACGGAACAGACGCGGCCCTTGTTCAAAGTTCAAAACGAATCCGGTTGTTATTTTCATACACCGCCCCCCCCCCCACTTCCTATCGAGACAATCGTGATACATAGGGGTCGCGTGTTCTAAGTTTAAAACGAACAAACAATAGAGACTCGATGTGCTCGTCACACCGCGCGCTACCTGCGAATTCGCGTCGGCGAACTCGTCGAACAGGGATAACGAGGTGAAATCGATTTGGACGTAAATCGATGGCTTTGTCTAATCGAAATCGGTCGCGTTTCAGTCTTGTTCGAACCGTCGCGCGTCGTCGTCGGACATGTCGGTCGTCCGATTTATTTTGTTATTAATTTGTTCACTTTTGAGTGGTTTTTTTTTTTCGTTTCTTTTCGGTTTTTGTCATGGCTCACAGATTTATTTCGTCTGTTTCAGGAACGTTTAACGTCTAAATCCAATTGTCATAAAACGAGAATCTAGTCGCGCGATAGACGTCACGGCTGAATCGTTGCAAAAGCCACTTTGACGTTGGAATTTCCAGCCCTTGAAACGAATGACCTCTCGAAGCAGGTAAACCTATTTCTATTTCGTCGTTTTGCTGTGTTGAAATTCCTCCGTTGTTCTAGCTAAAGGTTTCTCAAATATTCGCATCGAGAAGTTATTTTTAAACTCCGTCGTTTCGACATGTAATTTTTACATAAATAAGGAGTCATAACTCCCCCTCCCCCCCGTAAAAAAAAAATCAAAACGAATAGAACCATTATTGAATATAAATAGCCCGATATTGTAGATTTTTTTTTTTTTTAATTACAAAGTAATCTACGTTAAACATGCGTGTTTTTTTTTAATAATTA
Organism: Drepanosiphum platanoidis; assembly: GCA_948098885.1. Lineage (NCBI taxonomy): Eukaryota > Metazoa > Arthropoda > Insecta > Hemiptera > Aphididae > Drepanosiphum > Drepanosiphum platanoidis. Next base: position 23,754,798 of record OX402532.1, on the reverse strand, counting down.
ATAGTTTTTTTTCGCACAAGTTATTTACGTATAGTATAGACAGTGGATTTAAATTCAAATCGAATTACATTAGAGAAGCTGCAAAACATTGCTCTTCGAGCACGAAATTCGTTTCATTTAATTAAAACCGAAAGAAAAATTAAATTGCATATTTAATCTTTTTAATTTTCTTTTGTTTTTAAGACCGTGTACATGTCTGATAAAGTCATTTTTTAATGCATTAAAATCCACGTTCAACATCACCACTGTAACAACATTATATTTCCCTGAATACATTTTGAACTATACTATACTTCATTAAAATAGAAACATTTTCCCGTTCGTCTTTTCGGTATCTAATATTAATTTGTTAGTTGATAAAAAAAAAAAAACAAAAGGACAAAAGGACATCGGTCTACTCTGACTTTTCAGACGAGAAACAATCGCCTCTCTCGTCCGCGTGACTTTATGCGAACTCGGCTTTTTCACCGGACAGATATTTCAAAATCCGTTTGTGTGTGCCCATTAGAGTATTTGAACATCCATCACGCAGCGGAGTGATGATAATAAATCGGCCGTTGAAATCGTATAATAATATTATACTCTTACGCTTCTCGATAAAGTCGAATAAAGCAATTTATTAATTAATCGAATACATTTTGGCGGGTCGATTTCGTCGAGTTATTCGTGAAATGACGCGCGGTTTCTCGTCGGCGTGTATTGTTGACGTTTTTAACGCGTGTAAATCAGTTTTTCGAAAAACGTAAAGCCAATGCAGACGTTTTCAACGAGTGTTTTATAATAATTACGAATAAATTTTAATATTTTTCTCACCATATCTTATATATAAAAATGAATCGCAAAATGTGTTGTAAGCGCATAACTCAACAACCCCTGAACCGATTTCGCTAATTCTTTTTTTATAATATTCCTTGAAGTACGAGGATGGTTTTTACGGAGAGAATTATTAAGAAAATTAACCCTAAGGGGGTTAAAAGGGGTAAAAATGGAAAAAATCCTGAGTCACTGTAACTTTGTGGTATTACATTTTGTCAATAGTTTCATTTAATATAGCAGAGGCCCCTAAAGAAAGGATTTTCCAAAATTCGACCCCTAAGGGGGTTAAAAGGGGTAAACAAGGTGAAACTAGAAAAATTCGCCTGGCCGGAACTGCTGGAGCTTTGAGTATGAAATTTGGTCAGCAGTTTCGTTTTATATAGTGGAGACCCCATGGGAAATGATTTTCCTAAATTCGACACCTACCGGAGTTAAAAGGGGTAAAAGGGGTAAAAATGAAAAAAACTGATAAAATAAAAAGTTATACTGCACACGGGCGAAGCCGGGTTATTCAGCTAGTTATTATATAAAACACCTTCGCATTATTCGAAACGCGATTTACACGAAATTAATGAGTGACGCGTAGATAGTATGTGTTATCGATTGACGAGTAATAAAAAAACATCGATTGATTTCTGTGAAATCGTATGGCGTAGGACAGAAGAATATCTAATTATAAACATTTAACACCGGAAACGAATGGCGAAGATTATGCGAAAAAAACATTCGTAGTGAATTGAAAATATTTATCGAACTCGACAATTCGATAACACAATGTGCATTTGCATTTCGTGCGGTGTCCGTTCTATGGCGAATAACAAACGCTCGACGAATGTAAATTTTTTTTTGCAATTTCCGAATACTCCGCTCGTTAATCCGCGTTTAAATTACGTTCGGATGAATACGACGTAACAACGATATTAGTAATAATTATTCCGGTCTCTAATATAATTATAAAAAACCGATATATCGTACGCGTTTTCTAACACGTTTGCGGTTTCACGACTTGGATCGAATCGAATTGAATTATAGATAATAATATAAAATGTAATCTATTTACTTTCGTTATTTGGACGAAAAAAAAAAAATCTCCGGCAAATCGATATGCGCGCGCGATTACGGTGATTTAAGTCGAGTGAGTTTTGAATAAATAATACGCGTTATAAGTTCCTGATTAAAGGAGTTTAATTAGATACATTCATGTGTACATGCCATTAAACGTAGGTACCGAGAAGTTTGTGTCGGGAAATTAGTTTAGTGTAATAAAATTGTTCAGAAGTCTGCGCAACTTAATTACTCTCTGTTACACGTTGAGTTTGAAAACTAATCGCACATGCGAAACATATGAAAAAATAGACGGCGGCGCGGCGGGGGGAAAAAATTCAAAGGAGAAACCGTCGTCGTCGCAAGTGCTTACCCGCCTCAAATCGGACCGACAAGGTTTATTATCCGATATTCGGTTTGACGTTCGATCGGAACGGAAACTGTTCGGACGCGGAAAATAGAATAAAATCGGTTAGGTTATTCGTGCGGTATGACGAAGTAATTAAAACTTTTGTAATAATATATCATCTAAAAACAAATATAATATTCTCAAAACTTTCAGAGGGGTCGATTTACTCGGAATATTAAACACTCGTTTATTAATTATGCTCGTTAGAGGCTCGTAAAATAATAGGGGCCAGGTGAAAAAGTAAAAGGATTTTTTTTTTAACGAGGCGTCTATAACAATATCATTCACTCGTCTCCGATAACTAAAACCGCACTGTGCGTTTCGCTTTCGTTTCAATATAATCGCGAGATTTCGACAACAATCGTTTTCAACGGATCGGTTTGGCGAATAACGCGCGTACCGGTGTTACGTCGAAAGTTTTATTTCGGCTCGTCGTCGTCGCCGGCGAAAACGATTAATACGTTTCGTTACTACGTTATTTCGGCACGAGAAGACTATATATTTTATTTCCTACGAGTATAATATTACGACCTACTTCTCTCGCACGACTGTCAACTTTGAAGAGACTTTTCTCATATTATTATTTATATACTATATTATTATTATTCCGATGATGATGATGATGATGATGATTATGCACGTGTATACGAGAATGTGGGTCGATTTATGCGCGCGTGTTTGCGCCGAGATACTTAGGAAGCAATACCGACAGAAACTGATATTAAAAATATTTATATATAATATACAGGATGATTCAACAAACGCGTGTAGGAAAAAAACACGAGTGATTATTATTGTGTTTCGCCGTACTGCGTTCAGTGTTCTGTAGATTTTCATTATTTCTTCGACTAGAAATAACGCGTTCGTCGCGTTTCCATTCGCGAGAATAGCGTATCGATTTCGGATTTCCAAACGCGCGACGAAGAGATTGATTATCGATACTGCGTTGAATTTACCGCGCGAGTTTATTATTTTCGAAAATTCGAACGGGAAAAACATGCGAAATGTCAAACCGTCGACTATTTTTTTTTTGGCTTTTCGTACGTTACGCGTCACCCTGTGCGCGCCGCGAATAACAATTTCTACACTTATGTATTATACGTAAGTACCCAGCGAAGTAATGAAAACCACAAGAATTCGCATATTAAACACAAGCGCACGGCAACACAAACGTGTTTGCGAAAAAACGAATACCGTATGTTTTTAAAAAGGAGGGGGGTTTTTTTTTTAAAAACAAACACGACGATAGTTCGACGACGGCTACCCCGATAGTTTCTTTATCCGCCGAATCAGATGTGGACCATATCATTGTGTTGGAAAATCGGGTCGCGGCAATAACAATAGATATAAGGATTCGACGGGACAAGTGTGTTGCTCGACGATTATCGCCGAGTTCGTTCGAACAAAACTCCGTCGTTTCGTACCCGCGTTTGATTTTAAAACGAAAACCCCCACGGGTTAAATTAATTATCGAGAGTGCTCGGAACATTTTAGTCATCGCGCACCCTCCGCCGTTGTCCGATCGCCCCCGCCACCAGTTGCTTCTATTCGGACGAAACGCCACTAAATTAATGATAATAACATTAGACTAATGTTATTGTTTTCGATTCCGAGAAAGTATCTAAGAATGGGTCTAATCGTTACTTACTGACAGGTGAGTTTCTTGTGGAAAATCTCGTCTAGTTGGCGCAGTGAAGATAATATGTAGTTTTTAGAAACAGCTGTTTCTAGTGAACGAAAAATAAAAAAAATGACCGCAGAAAGTCGCCAACAGTCTTCAAAAAACCGGTATTTTCTAACGAATTTCTATTAAACATTTTCCGTGTATTATATAATTTTTGAAACGTTTTTATTAAATTGTAAACTATTTGTAATTTACAAGTATTTGAAATTTGAAATTTGAATTAATTTTTAATCGAATCAAGTTTAAAAACATTTCTAATTTTAATTTTTAGTATTGAGGCAATATTTTTTTTAACTTTTTACAATGCGTTCTTACGTCTTATACATTTGTGTAAAGCCGGTGTAAAGTCACCGCGCTTTTTATGAGGATATAAAAATCGAATTTAAAACGTAAAACCACGATTTTTCACGATTCGAAGCGTTTTTTTTTCTTTTTTTCTTTTGTCGAGAAATCACAAATAACATTAAAAACTATCAATAGAAAATACAGACGCGCAGATTCAATAACTCTCTCTCGCCGAGAATTATTATTTTTTTCGCAGTAAAGGCACATTGATTTGGAATTTATAAGAACGATCCAACAATAATGTCATCTGTCACCTAGCTGTGTCTCACATCCAAGACTAGAATCTTATTATTTTATCAAATCGGTCCATTAGATTCTATTTGAAGTACCCGACCTACCCCGTCGACAGATAATATGATATCGCGGAGTAACGCGATTCGATATTTCGATTATATTCCGCGAAAATCGAATTGAGAATAAATTTTTCGCCGCCGTAAAACCTCGCGACTACGCCGACTCGTTCAATACGCGTTGAAAAAAAAATAATAAATTCAAAACGTATAAAATATTATATCAAATCGAGTTTGCGTTTAATTTTCTCTCGGATATATATATTATAATATGAGAGCGACGACGTAAATATTAGAGTAAAAAAAAAAAAAAAACGTATAAGCACATTTTGTACACATATTATGAAGAAAAAAAGACGTACAAAGAAACGCATTGTTGTGCAGACAGTGCTCATTGTGTTTTAAACCTGATTTCTTCATAATATTACTACTTTACAGTAGGGTCCTTTTATGCATGTATGTATGCATACTACTTGGACTTGGAAAAATCTCGACGATAAATTTGTTATTTTACCTTTTTTTTTTTTTCTCATCAACACGGAAATTGAATTAATTTTTTTTTCGTTTTGTTTCAGTACTACAAAAGAATGTGAAACATGTAGGAAAAATACGCAGCCGAGTCGTATCATCAGAGTGACCGCGAGAAGCGGACACAAACGCGGCGGCGATGCCGTGTAGAAATCAGGCGCTTCGGGCTTTACTACGTATTATGGCGTCGCGTCGCCGAGATGATAATCGTCGGCAGTGAACACTGGGGTGTTATATTATGATCTTCGTTGTGGATAATATTTCATCGAAAACTGTTGCTCGCTAAAATAACGCGAAACGATTTACATGGAAACCAATTACGTTGCGTTATTGCGTTTGGAGCTGTGCCCAATCCGCGGCGGCGGCGTGATTTCATATCGATGACGAATTCAATTCGATCGAGTTTTATGCTTATCGTTTTATTCGCGGCGCGTATCGCGCGCAACAACATGCGTCGAGAAACATAACCCGAGAGAGCGCGTGATTATCGACTTCTCAATGGTCGCTTTTGTTTGTTGACCCGACACCGTTTTCCGGCGCGGAACGCGTACATGCATAAAAGCAAAAGCGTGTTGTTCTACGTAAGAGATGCAAGTCTCCATTGTATTGTACCTATAGATATCTACACGTCGCGATGCCCGCGTCGGACGGCTATTAGAACACACGCCGTTCGCCGTCGATTAACAATAATTCTTTGAAAGCGAACGCGTCGGTAAAACGAACACGCCCGGTAATTGTATGTTTTTAGCGATTCCGAGGCCTTTACAGATGGTTTTTAGCGCGTCCATTGTATTTTGTAAGCCGGAAAACATATTATAGCAGTGCGTTCAAAAAGTGCATAATAAAAGGTGTTAAAATTGTTCGTCTCGGTGACCTGGAAAAAGAATTAGAATAAAAACCACACGCGCACATCGACGATTTGATAGTGACGTGTAGCGATCGCCTTCCTTTTGGGCTTTTTAAATCAAACTTAATTTATTAAACGATACTAAATGTGGTTTTTTTTACGGTATCTTTTAACTATCTTGTCCATGTTCAAATTGTTAAATTTAAATTACATTGTAATATTCAAAACGGATTCGTTATGATCGTCTTTAGAAGAAAAAAATTCAAACGTAAAAAAATTTCCAGCGTGCACGAACTGTCCTCCCCGAAATCCGTCTTGAGTTACGGCCTTGTTGGTACTCGTGACGTCGTCGAGCTTCGGGTTCGCCGCCGCGCACATGGCGGTAGAATCGATACGTTCGTCGCTCGAATCCAAAAGCAACACGCCTGACAGTTTTCTTCTCACGAGGAGAAATGCAGCGGCCCCGCGGGATCCGCCGTCCTTTAATCGCGCCACTTCCGCGGGATATCTATGCGACGCGACGACGACGACGACGACGACGGTCTCGCGTCGACGCCGTGTAATATTGGTGTTTTACCGAGCGCAGAATCCTCCTAATGAGACCGCGAGGATGTTGACATTCCTGCGCCGCCGCCGCCGCCGGTACTTTGGCAAATTCCTCGGACTACGAACGCGCGCGCCAATCTCGCGCGTTTAGAAATTAACTCGACGGCGGCGGCGACGACGGGAAACAATTATTAACCTCTTCCTAATGAAGGCAATACGCCGTCGCACTAGGTGTGATTAACGATGGTCGACGAAAAATTCGGCCACCGTATCGGTCGGGCCTACGCGGATCTACGCGCGAATCTAATGAAAAGACAGTGTACGGATGGGTCAATTATACGAGTCGAAAAAGCACGACGACGACGACGTAGAGGTTTGTAAGCTAAATAATTTTAAATCTAGTCAAATTATTTAGTTTGATTATTTCTTTACTGATGAAAAACGAAGCGTGCAAACGAAAACTTTGAATTTTCATTCTCTTTATCTTATATTCATATAATTATTCGTGTTTTATGTATATTATATTTCTATCTCTGATGTCTAGATAAAATAGGGATTTAATTTGTTTATTTTTTATCTCTCTATCTTTATCTTTATCCAGACCATTGTTTTTTTGCCATCTGATCCGAACACCGGTAATACTAGAGCAGACTGGGTCTGACGCCTAGTCGAAACGAAGCGATAGTGTGTGTGTTTACGTACGTATTTTGTCGAGTGAAATATTTATTGACGAGAGTCGATTTCATTCACGGGGCGGTTAATAATAATAGTAGACGGTAGATATTATTATGGTACGACGTGTTTTTGACTTGTCGTTTTCAATGATTTTCAGGACACGCAAACCGGACGTGACCCAGCGGGTCCGACAAAGTTGCCGGATTATGATTATGACGCGGCGTTTATTGAAAAATATACAGACAAAAAAACGACGAGCGTCAGCAGTACTCGAGCTGTAATGTTAATAAACAATACGCCGCCGTCAAAGGACACTCTGCGACGGCAAACAGCGGCGGCGGCAGTGTTTAAGGTGCGCCCTCGATTTCTTATTGTTGCGTTAACGTGGATCCGCGTATAAAGGACGACGACGAATACGCGGGAATCGATCGAGCGCACGCGATAGCGGCGGAAGTGTATAAATGTATTTTTATTTTTACGTTTTCAAAGCGCCCGACTCTCGAATTGACTCGTTTGATAAAATCTCTAACGAAATTGCCTCCTTGAGTGTATAATAATAATACTCGCGCGTCAGTGTATTCGCTATTCATATACGTATATATATAATATATATATTACTCGAATAGTAACCGACGATAAGGTTTGGTATAGTATATTTTACGTATACACCAAACTGGCGGACTACATTATGCAATGTTTATTTTATCGGCTCGGCAGAGTGAAACCGAACGACGAAAAAAAAAAATGTAATTCCGGAGACGAAAACAAACGCTTCGAGACGCCGCGCCGCCGATCGGAGCCGCTGTTATGCGATATAAATTATGTTTTACATCCGGTATGTACATACGAGAGCGTATCCGGAGCTTGTTTCTTTTCCCCCCGTCTCGAATTGTTTTCGACGAACCGAAAGACACAGTATATTATCAAACACATATTATTATATTATAATTATTATATCGCGTGTTTGAGTGTGTCTGGACGACGGCGGTCAAAATCACTCGCACAGAATATCGGCGGACAGTATATTGCGATAGCGTCGAGTGTATTTTATCGAGTTTATTCAGCACACACACAGAGAGTAAGGCTTTTGTCGTGAGATACGTCTACGCCCACTTTAGACGCGAAATCGGTTCATTATTTATTTGTCCGAATCGGTTCTACTCGTGTAATTTACCGTGTTGGGTAGCCGTGTACAATGTATAGCTAACCTTTGGTTAAGCTCAGTCGAGTTAATTGTGTTTACTTTCGATTAAGGTTAATAGAAATCTTCCGAGCTGCAATTATGTTTGAAATTAAGTTAACGGTTTAATATTAACTTGACGTCAATTGTGATTACATTTTTAAACACCTCGTTGAAGTGAATTGTTTTTTTTTATATACAGATGCTATAGACGGGCGTTACAATGATTCACCGACGAGTGATTGTTACGGTTTACACAAAAATTAAAGATAACCCGTGATTAGATTGAAATTAACATTGTTCTCCGATCGTCGTTTTACACGGAATTAAGTCGTTTATATAATGTTGTACCTAGTCACGATATCAAACAGAAAGTGTTCGACGGTAAAAACATTTAGTACGGGTAAACAAACAAACAGAATCGGTTTTAAAAACGAAACGTCATCGACTGCTGGAAATTCAGGCGATAACGGTTTTTATATTAATTAATAGCTTTTGTTACATATTTTCAAAGTTTTGATAAGTAAACGTTGTTTACTAATAATTATGATTGTTCGAATTCCAATGCACAATTTGATGCATAACTCTAAGTGTACACGTGAAATACATAACATTATGTTATACGCCCGAAACATTAAGACTTCGTTGTGGGCCTTGAATTTTACAAGTAACACTGCGATTATATCGTTGCTGCTGCAATGGTGAAACAACACATCGCCCGGCGAGCTAGTAACCCGGGACAGCCGGAAGAAAAAAGTATGACTTGCTGTATTTTTGTAACGAACGAACCTGGATTTAGGTGCTATAATATCGATGACTATCGCGACAGTTGATTTTCAAATAAGTTTCGAAGAGAAGAGTATACTAATATAATATGAAAATCGTATTAAAGTTAGTGTTTACAATACGTAAATCGCGCGAGAGAAATCTAGTCTGGAAATGAAAAAATAAAAAAAATTTGGATGAAAAAAAAACGAACGAACGAGAGAAACTCTCTCGTTCGCGTTGGAGTACAATATATATATATGTAGACGCGACCGACGAAGGGTTGAAATTAAGAACCCCGGCGATGTATTATACCCGTGTTGTACGTATTATGTACGGACGCGCGAGCGGTTTTCTCCAGAGACGCGATCGCCGGCGCCGCCGCGGCTTAACACGCGGCGGCCCGAACACGCCGGGGCAATTAGTTAAAAATATGAAAAACCACCCCCTGCCTCGTCACGCGCGGTCGTTCCGCCGGGATCTCTGGCGGCTCGTACTTGTACACGACGTACACGCGGCGTCTGTAATATTTTCCACTTTTCCCGTTTACGATTTTCGAAACCCGACCTTTTTAAATTATCGCGTTCCCCGAAGGGTTAAAGCGCTAAAAATAAAAAAAACAACAGCGCGCGAATTGAAAATATAAAGCGCGGCCGAGCTCGTTTCGAAAAACAAAAAAAATCCAAAAAACCGTTCCCACGTCGTCGTCAAAAACATCTACACTGTCCGAATATTATATCTACGACGCTTAATAGGCCGAGGATTTTTCGTTTTCAATCCCTTTTTCGCAAGAACGCGCGAACAGATTTCCGTGAAAGATATTTGATAAGTGAATAGTGTCGTCGTAACACACACACACACAAGTGTAATAATATATGTTATTACACATAACATATATTATAGTTATTTTGAAAACAATATATATCATAAATAACATTAAGTATCATTGTATTATATAATTAAGAACTACACAATATCATATAAACATTATAAACAATCAATATCATAATCAATACCATTAACTACATTATACTCGTATCAATAAAAACATAATGATGGATACGAACAACAACAACAAATGAGCCCATAAAAAGCCTAGAGAAACGCTCTACGCCGGGCACTTCTCACACAGTCTCCAACGAGGAGGACTTCTCCTACAGTCTCCAACCAGTGTCGCCGTGTCGTGTTGTACGTCTCCATCAAAAATTTATAAAAATATTAATCAAGTTATATTTATTTCGTCGAAATTCATCCTTTCCGTGTGAGTCTGTTTGCATCGGTATAAGGTAAGAGAATATTTTACACATAAATACAATTCAATGTTTCTTCCTCTCATAGGAAAAGGTATATAAGGTATTTAGCCCATTATATATATATTTACATACCTAACTAACCAATGGGCAAAATTCTTCTTATTACAAAGTTAATTTGAACTCGGATTAGAAATAAAATACAACTGTCGAAAAGATACTTTGAGCGCTCTCGCTTTCGCTTCCACCGACGACGACCGAAAACAATACGAAACGTCCATATTATTATGTCCTTACGTACTCCTAGGCACGTCAGCGCGCTATCGTCTCGATTTTCATTTCGTTTGGAAAAAATTACCGAAATATTGTTTTGATCATTTTTACACACTTACGTAAACGTGATACTACGAGTTTGAAGTTTGATTTCGATCGGTAACGAGTAAATAAGACGCAGTACGTTTTGTCGCGCAGACTTTGCCGACGTGTCTTTCGAAAACCCGCATTTGAGCACAAAAATAATACGAAAAAGCAATGTTTTAACGGCCTGTGTTTCGCCCGCGCCGCACAATGCGTAATGCGAGTGGATAGATGTACAACATATCTGTACGTAATACGGCACGGTGGTGTGCCGAGAGGTGTGCGCTCACGAAACAATACATACTTGCGTGATATATATGCTCGTATGTATGTACGTATATGCGTCCTATATAAAAATCCTTTTTTTTTTATTATTTATTCCTGCCGTCTACCCCCGCCCCCCCCCGACGACGTTCGCTCTCCCCCCCCCTGCGTACGCGCGCACAGTACGGAGAACTTTACATTTTAAACCCATTTAAAAGATTAAAAGCGACGACGGCTGCGGTGACGATGACAACCGCTCGGTATACGACGCGCGCACACACACGCGCGCGTACATTACGACTGCCGGATACGTGTATATTATAGATACAATATGCGCTCACTACGTATTATAACGTGCTAGCGAGTACGGCTGAACGTTTACGCGAGCGTTATCGCCCCGGCCGACACCGACGACGCGTCTTCTCCCATCCCGGTTATTTTATATTTTACGTTTTTTTATTTTTTTTTTATTTTCCCGTCGTTCCATTTTTCCTTTTTTTTTATTTCCCCCTCTCTCTCTCTCTCACTCGACACTTTACGTCCCCTACTGCCCCGTCCGCGTTAAATGCGCCCGCCGGAGACCATCTGTTTGGTAATAGTCGCTACTGTACTTTATGGCCGCCGCCGCCATCCGTCGTCTCGTCGTCGTCATCGGAGTGGATGTACACTCCGTATACTCTCGTGTATATATATATTCATTTTCTTTTGTTGAGCGCATTTTTTTTTTTTTTTTTCAAAACTCCGAGGAATTATTAATAATAATAAAAAGAAAAGAAATCACTAAAAACTCGCAGACGAGTTCGATGCGAAACGACCGTAATGTGCCGTACGAGACAATAGACGTATAGGAACTACATAACATTATGAAAACGACGCGTGGCCGACCCTTAGTCCTCAGGCGACGGGCTATTTCACTCTACCCCCCCACCCCGTAATCGGTAATTTCGACTCGAGCCGACAGCAACTCGGAGTAATTGAAAAACGAACATTTAGTCTAAAAAGCTCGACGTGATGACGCAAATCGTCTGTATGGCAAGGCAGCAGAATAATGACTAAATCGTCAGATCTAAACAATAAGCGAGATAAAACGTCATTCGGGTAAGCCAAAGCAGAGATTGTTGGCTTTTGATATTCGCGACGACAACTATTCGTCGTACTGTTGTGCGACGTCATCAACGCCGATTCAATTTATTTCGTCTTTCTTTTTTGGATTTCAATCAATCCATACAGGACTTGAACAAATCGTTTATTATTATTTAAAGTCAAAGACACTATTGTAGTGTATGCATTATTTTCACTTTATTTATTAATATAAAAGTAGATAATATTATAATAGTTCGCCCGTGGCGGGACACACGAATAATGTCAAATTGTAAAGATAGCGATTGAAAAAACGTGTTTTAAATATCGACGATGATGATGATGACAATGAAATTATTTTTAATTAGTGAAAAATACAAAAACAAAAACAATCTGGAAATGTCAATCAGAAAATATATGAAATCAGAAATGAAAAAAAGATAAAACAATATTTACTTATTATCAATCTGACCGTTTGGACGATTCTCGCGTATTATAGAAACGCGTTTTAGCTCGGGAAATCGTCGCCGAGTCCTGCGCCCTAAGGCGTTTTCGAAAGTCATCGAAAGTCCGGCCCGCCCCCCCCCCCCGCGAACGATCATTACGAGCTTACAATCGTGCCCCCGCCGCCGTCAGGCGCGTTTTATTATCATCATTATTGTCGTACGGCGGCTCGCGCGGAGGCCGTCGAACCCGGGCGACCTGCGCTGAATAATTATACACGGCTGCGCGCGTCCCGGAGACAATAAAGCGCGGCGTATAATCGTGTTACTACTAATACCACGGCGGGCGCGCGCGCCTATAAACGCCAAAAGCAGTCGCATACGTGTTTAGCGGTGTTTATTGTTCCGTCCGAAGACGTATTAATATGCGCGCGTCTGTGCTCATTTCGGCCCGGTAATCGCATCGACGCGCGCGCGCGCACGGCATGTAAGTCTAGCGCGGAGATTCGATTTGCCGAGACGAACGGAAATAATGGAACGGGAGAAAAATAAAATCGCCCCCTAAAAAAAAAAGAGATAAACACTCTCCGATAGGAAATCAACGCCGATAAAAGTATATTATATTTTATGTATTTTCGTTTGAAATGCTGGCCTGTCCGCGGGCCCGTCTAGCGTGTGATAATAATATTAATCTGGACGGGAAAACAATCGCGCCCGACGCACGCGAATTTACGTAGGCGACTGATAATTTGTTTTCAATCGAATTGACTACGAGCCGTTTTCAGAGTTGGTTAATTCGAGTATTGTCGTGTGTGTGTGGCGCGCGTATTGTTCGAATTGCCTCGTCGTCGTATTAACGACTGCGTCATGTTTTATTGCTCGGATACGATCGTATCGATCTTGATGAATACGATTGACTAGATCGAAACGCTAATAACATAATCGAAATTAGGAAATATATCGATTAGACCTCGAAGACGTATTTATTATTTTGACCACTGACGTTTGGAATAAAATATCGAATATTTACTGAAATTATTATAAAAAATGACAACTATGTTTACAGGAGGAAACGAGTGACCTTCTGAAAAAAAAAAATCACGGAACAAAATACGAATGTACCTGAATTGTGAACCGATTGAATCTTTTTTTTGGGTCAGTAATAATTCAATAATATTTCGTCTCTAGGTGGTGTGTGTGTGTTGACGTGTCGGGTGACGCGACGCGGCGTGCTACCCACGCGTCACAAATAAAATAAAAAGCGGTCGGGCGCAGCTACTAAAATTTGATAACAAAGAAGGAGGAGCGAACCAATAACAAAGCGCCTGTCGCAAACGATTAGAGCGATCAGTATGTTCGCGGCAGCGACACCGTGAACATGCTCTCCGAAAATGCGACCGAAACGTTAGCGGTGACGAAGACGCCCGGTCAGGTTATACCGAATCGACGATATGCGATGAAAATCGATCGTGACAACGAACGGCGTGCAAAATTGTATGAATTTAACAAAAAAGACCGACTTTTTAAACAGGTGTACTATAATAGTATGTATACTAGGGTGACCATACGTCCTGTTTTATACAGGATTGTCCTTTATTTCGGCTTCGTGTCCTGTTGTCCTGACAAACGTCACTCAGGACGCTTTTTATCCCGTAATTTCAAGTCTGGTCCCTTATTAATCCTTTTTTTGTCCTACTATTACTGTTAATTCATAAAATTTTGAAATTGATTTTATTGTGAATATTTTTGTATGACATTATTCAATAGAATAATATAATAATCTATACTTATCAGTTGTATTTTTGTTTTTACCATAATTATTGTTACATCACATTGTTGTTGGTGTTAATATTATATTTATAATTGTATAGTTATATCTCATTAAAAACACTCCGTGTAAAAACGGAGTTTTTCGGGGAAATTCGGGCGGCCAGATACAGTTCGACGCAGCGCCGCCGTGACGTTTCAAAATAAAGTTTTATGTATTTTAATTTTAATTTACGATTAAAAATCAAAAAAAAAAATGTACGAGTAATAAATACTTATTAATTTAAAAATATTATGGATATTATTTTTGTCCTGTATTTTATTTTTTTAGAAATGGTCACCCTAATGTATACTCTAGTGCTATCGAATCGTTTCAAAAGTCACCGCACGATTTTTCCATTCGAATTCGAAGTTTACCGATTTCATAAAATCTCTCGCGCAGAAACTTAACCGGAATTAATTGTCGCGAATACGAAATAAAATACAGAAATACGAACGTAGGTGTGCGCGCGCAAACGACCAGTTTGTTGTTCGCGCGACCTAGTCTGGAAAACTCGCGAGAAAACTATTGGCTTTTACCATGTTACCGTAATCATTGTGTTTCGCGATATGTTATAAACAATAATCATTACAGTCGTTAAACGCGCGGTAAATAAGCGATTATTTAGGATTAAAATGCGAATTATATAAAATATAAACGAAACGAGTATATTAACTGCGGCGGCGGCGGAGCTGTTTACGCCGTGTATTATCATCCTTACGTGTTCGTTTAAACCTTGGGTTTTTCAAATTAAAAGCGCGTGACGAGCGCGGGATTAAAAGGGTTCGCATTGTTTTACAAATAATATGCTTCGTTCCGCCGTATAATTCACCTGAAATCGTTAAAATTACGCGCGGCTCCGCGTGTTTGCTCTCGGCATTTATATTATATTATATTACATTATATTATTATTATCATTATTATGATTATTACACGCGCAAAACGTCCGTTATGATATAACCGTGTTCGAAATATTATGTTAATTAATAATTTGTTTGCGTATGCGTGTACGCGCAAACGTGGAAATTCAGCGGAATAACGCGCGATTGTTTACGGGTTTTACGGTGGAGTTGTTTTTTTTTCCCCCACCGAAATCCGCTCTCTCGCGAAACGTCGGCCCTTTTTTTAATCGAGCCGCGTGAACGGGTCGCGACAATCGAAATCATCTCCTCGACGGCGTTCTCGCGTTTGGGCGTTTTATTTCTATTCTTTCCAAATCTCGACGTAAATATTATTAGCCGTCTCGACTAACCGTGTTCACACCTCCCGATAACGTTATTAATCCAATACGATTTTCGTGTCTCCGTGCGATCAAATATTCTTTTAACGCCGCGAACGCTTCTCGATATCAGAACGGTAATCATATTACCCGTTTGAATATAACAAACCGAATTTCGAAAAAAAAAAAAATGTAAACGATTTTCAATCGAAAACGTTATGTGATTTAAATGCAAGTGATATTGCGCGTGTGAAGGTATACGCTACAATAAATACTGCTGACGTCGTCGTGCGAAGTTTTTCAATGTATATGAAAATATACATAAGCAGCAAGTCGACGTGCGAACACATTAAGCGATCGTCCAATAAGGTAAAACGCGAATTCGATATATTTTTTTTCATCACTTTTTATTAACGCGGGCTAATATTTTATAGATTGAGAATGTTATTGCTGAAGAACGCAGTGGAGACGACGAAATATCATTTCTACATACTTGATCGATTCACACTTCATTTTTACATGATTTTAAGTAAAAGTGTATAAATTAAACGCACGTTTAAAAATAAATGCATATTTTATGGCATATCCAAAACGATTGCTTAGAAATCTTCCTCTCGACCACCACTAAAGGGGTTAGAAAAGTGTGTAGTACACGTCATCAAAGTCGGACTAATTTTTGTCCAGACGATTAACCTAACCGACAAATTATAACAGCTTTGTGGATGTTTTTTTTTTTTTTAGTGCGCGAAAATCGACTTCAAGCTAAAGTTTGACTTTTGGTCGACTCTATAATACGCGCCGAAGGTTTAAAAGTAAGTACTTATATATATATATGTATATTATATATTGTATGCTGTACTAATATTTACTTTTTTTTCTTTCGTAAACTGTATAACTTTCAGAAACAACTAATTTCTTTGCGATTGTTTAAACTTTCGAAAGGCTTTTTCGCGAATAACTTATCGTTTTAAATGCATAGAAAAACCGTACACACCAGCCCGACGACGACGACGCCTTGTCGACGTGTTATCAATATAAAGAGCAGACGAAACACTATTGTCGAGATTATTTTCGTGACTATTTATTAAAACGCCATTTCGGTCGATCGTCATTTGAACATCGCGTGTTGCCGCCTAAATGTCGCGATGTACGCGCGCGAGCACGAGATTTCAAATACGTTTTCAATAATATGATTTATGTATAATACGTTTGAAAACGTACGAATCACCCCCGGTACAGATCAAAAGTGACGCGTTAACGGTTGCCGCGTCAAAGTATCCGGTCGTTATTTTCGCGTACATCGGCAAAACACGGCGAGTTCGTTTGCGACGAGACAATGTGATATCGATAAATTCGATTCGCCGCGGAAACGAAAATAAAACTGTCGGATTCGCGACTCCGACGGATCCGGTTCTCCCCGCTGTCGGGTTTTCTAGGGTCTACAAGCGTTCGGATCATTTGTGTTGCGCGAGTGCAAGTGCAACAGTCCGTCGTAATTGCGCCGAATGTGTTACGGATAACGCGCGCGCTCGAAAACGTCAAGTTTTATCGAAATATTAATGCCGTATTAGAGCGCGCGATTTTTATCGCGTCGACAACACTGTACGCGAGTTTTTTTTCATCTCCAAAGTGCGTCCGAACAATACAGATCCACACGGTGCGGATGATTTTCGGTCGCATTGAATTCTCGACTCGCCGCGGAACATTTGTTCGTTTGAATTTTTTCAATAGAGCCAACAAACGTATCGACAGAATCTCGGTTGATTTGATTTTCAAATATCTCATCGTATTATTATTTATTATAAAAGCTACAGATCAGATAACGGCGCGATAACGACTTGTATCTGACAGCTATATGATTTGTCACAACGAACGAACGAAAAAAACATATTATCGTCTGTGGAAATTCAAAATCCACTCGATCGGAACAGTTGAAAAAATATTACGCCGTATTTGAATTGACGCGAGACATTAAAACAAGTGAGTCGACCGAAATTCAAACCAGTGCGTTAAGTCTAATAAAATCGATCCTACTCGTACTCATCGGCTGGTTTTATATACGAGTAAAATATACGTAGTAGGATCAAAAAGTTCGCGGAATTTATTTATAGAAAAAAAAATATTTTTCCTATCAAATATCTGATTATTGGAATTAAAAGTAGACATTATGTTTGTAGGTTTTGTCGTTAAAATAACACTAGTCTCATGTGAGCCGTAATCGTGTCCATACGAAACGGAGTTTACGCATATTTTCAAAATGTCACAATTTGAACAACGCGCTATCATTAAATTTTGTTTTAAACTTAGAAAAACTGCTGCAGAAACGCTTGAATGTTTGAAAACAGTTTACGGTGATGAAGCATTAAAGAAAACGGCCGTTTATGAATGGTTCGAAAACGGTCAAGAGTCACTCGAAGACGAAGAGCGGAGTGGCCGGCCATCAACTTCGAAAAATGATGAAACACAATCGAAAAAGTTAAAAATTTGGTGCGATCAGATCGTCGTTTACGCATTCAAGATATGGCAAACGCATTAGGAATATCGTATCGTTCAGTTCAAACAATTTTGAAAGACGATTTAGGAATGCGGCGCGTTTGTGCGAAATTTGTTCCGCGCATTTCGCATCATGACAATGCACCGTGCCACTCGTCTTTTGCAGTTCGGCAATTTTTAACGGATAAAAAAAATACGTAATAAAGTGTGCGCGGAAAGTATGAATCGTGTTCGGGCTGTATTTTACTACTAGAGTCGAACGAAACGAAATGAAAAAGCGCGGCGAAATCGAATCCTTTTGGGGCCGCCGCCGTCAGTTGGGTCGTGTTATTTCATAAGAGGGTTATATTATTATAGCCGCACGTGTGGCAAAAGCAAAGCGTAATTCGGTATACTTTCCGTTCGGCGGCGTGCGTACACGTCGTCGCGCGTTCGATGTCTAAGGTGACGCTGATAAATGCGCTATTAAGCGTCCGCCGAACCGTATTTAATCGTTTGAATAAACTTTGCGTTTCAAACAATGCTCCGTGTGCGGGGTGTAAGAAGCAAACGCGGAAAACCTGTATTATAATAATACGAGCTCCGGGGAGGTGAACTTTCGCGACTATTGTTTCGAATGGTTGTATAAATATGCATCTTATTCTCGCGGCTGATCTCGGAGTAAATGTAATAGGGGCTCGGAGCGACTGCCGCGCGCCGACACCTCGGGCGCCCGACACCCGAATACGACGCGTTGTTTTCTATCGCGCGTTTGATCTGGCGCGTCGAAACCGTTTCTCGTTCGTTAAATTCGTAATGATAACAACGTGCGAGTGTCTTAACGATTAATTTTTTCAATTCTGAAGGTATTGTACGAACGTTTCGAACACAGTATAAACAGGGTTATTATTTGAACGCGAATCTGATCGTATCCGGTTAGGAACACGTCGGTTATATTTTTTTGTTCTTATTTTTAACTGATTTTGGAGGATTTTTTTTACGAGATAATAATAACGTAATCTGTAAGTTACTAGAAACTACGTGTCAACGTCCTCTATTGTTAGTAAAAATAAGTAATGTCGACTTTTGGTTATTTTTCGTGTACTCGCAGAGACGCTGTTGTGTATCGACACTTTTCAAATCGAGTCTAAGGTCTGACAAATAGTTTACTCGCTATTTACACGAACAGTATTATTTCTAACGTTTGAACTGAGATGTAAACAGAGTTTAGATTTTTATTTACATTTAAGTGGCTCGTTTAAAATTAAAGAATTGTTCGCGTTCAAAGAATCAGAACACGTACGCGTAAATGTCATTAAAATATGTCTTACGACGAACACTGTTGAATTTCAAAATAATTCCAAATCTAGTCAAGAGTTTTCCGGCTCAAGCGATTGTGTAGGTAGGTTGTGTTTTTTTTTTTTGTAGTAGTAGTTTTCAGCTGTTAACAAATCATTTTTTCTCCTTGCAAAAATAATGATTACAAAATCTCTTATAAGTTACCTACCACCACCTACTTTACAAGCAAATATTTAGTTTAAATAGCATAATACAACGTTATGTTGTTTACCGTTCGACGAAATAATAATATTATAATGATGTATTTACAAAACTTTTGAAACGCGTAAATAACCCTGAAAAGTGTTTTTCTTTAAAAAAGAAGAAGATGACGACGACGACGACGACGACGACGATGATAATAATAATAGCTCTCTGCTCGGCATCTAAAATTACAACGGGTATATTTGTATATTATATAATGCTTAAGTACTACATCTTATACAAGCAGATACTGGCTTTAATTTATGTAAAAATATTACGAGCGGGGTATATTTTTCCATTAAAATATTAAACACTTCGTTAAAACGAGAAATGACTCTGAAATACGAAAAGTATTTTTAATTCGATTTTACTAATCGAAATCGTCACCCGATATCCGACCGAACTGAAAATTATTTTTACAACAATGATTATTTTACTATGAAACGTTGTAAGTGTGTGTGTGTGTGTGCGTGAGATTGATTTCGGTACGAGATATTATTATATAATATTTGAAATATTATATTGATTATGTTAAAAAGTATACGTTGTTCGAAAGCCATAGCGTATGCATTAATAATATTACGGATACCGCGAACCGAGAGTTAAAAGAAAAAAAAAAATGAGAAAAAAAAAAAATGTGATTTTTAAATATAAATAAAGTCCGCGTCCGTAGGCTGTTTGATATTCATACACCGCGCCGGTCTGAGACGAGAATAATATCGTTAGGTATTTTTTTTATTTTTTTTTAATACATTTAATACGGATATAACGCGGTATAGTAATAAATATTTTCAATTCGTAGTATATAAAATATTATATCGTATTATGACGACGGAGTTTGAAAATTTTTATGGGTATGGGCATTTTGAATACTTCGCTATAAAGGGTTGGTCGCCTCCGTCAATGAATCATACGAGCAAAAACCGCATTCAGACAGAATGAATAGATTTCCATACACATATATATATTATATTATACTAAAACTGACTCTCTCAAACGCGACCGCCTATATTATAATGTTATGTGTTGTGCAGCACGCGCTGAAATAGAAATAATAAAAAAAAAAAAAAGGAAAAATCACAATAATGAAAACATTCTCGACGTATAATACTGTATAAATTTACCGCGGGGGCCCGCCGACAGAGACACGACGACGTTCGCTTTCGGGGTGTAACGTTTTCTCGACGACGACGACGACGACGCGTCGTGGAGCGCAAGTAATAATGTCGAGGAGTAGACGAATAGAATTATGGCGACCGCCGAGCTCATTCGACGAAAACGTGTTGGATAGGAATAAAAGTTGCGTGTAAATGTAAAAATTAATCATCGTTTTATTGGAAACGAAACGTGTAAACAACAAAGTGTTGGGTTCATGTTTTTTCTAAGACAAAATATAACAAGCGGTGTCGTTTCGATGATAAAGAATTTATAATTTCCAATCGGGATTGAAAAAAATTTACTTTTCATAAAGACACTTGAGTAAATGCACTTTTGTGTGTGTGTGTATGCTTATTACACATTTATTAATATTTTTTAATCACGAACGAAGACACCGACAGATACTCATTATGTTAATTAAATATAGGTGTGTAATTTGAGCGAGTACGGGGAATTTTAATCGCCGAGAGTGCGTGCGATTTTTTTCATATTTTACGTCTGGCAGATAAATGCCAGATGAACCAATGTTACCTACTGATCGTACGAAATACCGACCGCGTGCAATTTTTTATCAAATTTGTTTTTGTCGCTTGGTTTTTCTTATTTCGAATTTCCATTGATTTTAACCATAAAACTTGGTTCAATTTGCGACCTCGCGAACAGTGGTTTCCGGTAGTAAACCACGTCTGGTTGGTACGTTGGCGAGTACGTTTCGTTCTACCGGTTTTCTACTCGTTGGAAATAAAACTGTCGACAAATCACAAAACACCAATGAAATGTTCATACCAGTTTCCGACGAAACCGCCGAAAAAACCAAAAAATAATCGTAAATAATTCCACGGAGGAATACTTTTAGAACCATTTTCTAGAGACGGTTTACTTAAGACATTTTGACTTTTTTAGCGCTGTTTATAGATATTCGAATCGGACACCGACGATTCGCCGACATCTCGTCTTATCGTGTTTCGTACGTGTTTTTTTTTTTTTTAATATCTTTTATTCAAATCATAGTTTACACTCGCGGTCACTGTATCCAATGACGAGGACGACAACCTTGTGAGTTTTGTGTTGTATCGACTCGAATTGGGGACATATCGCGTGGAAAACTAAAAAGACGCTCCGAGATGTTTTCGGCCGAGGTTTAGGCCGCTTAAGCTCCCCGGCTCTTCGTCTATTTATACGTCGATGGCATCATTATAACGCGAGAGCACGAACGTAATCCGATGCGAACACTGTGTGTTTCGTTCAAATAGTATTACGACATAATATTTCAGTCGGACGACGACGTCTCGGATCGAAATCGCGTCGATTAGGTATTTAAGAAAACATATTATTATTGCGACCGGATTTTCGAAAATTTTCAAAACGCCGAGAAGAGATCGACCGTCGTCGACGACGACGACGGTTTCCGGACGTTGTCGCGCAGATAAAATTCAATAACATGGCGGCGGCGGCGGTGAAAATAACAATGAGTTTGGATTTCGCGTTCACAAGTCTCTGTGCGTGTATCGCTCGGCGTGTCGACCTCACGAGATTGAGAACAAGGCGATTGTTTTCTTTTCTCCCGAATCCCGTTGGCACCGGCGCGCAGTCGATGTATATATACGAGGTTTAATAGAGACGGACTGTTTGGCACTGCCGCACGTAGACCCACGCACGACTCCTCCTCTATATTACGCAGTGGCGCGCGCGCGAGGAAACCCCCCCCCCTTCCCCGGACGTCTGTCCGTATTGGATTTTCTATTAAAAACCGACGCGTAGGTATACGGAAAACGTCGGAAAACGCTCGACGTTTGTTGTTGCGATACAATAAAACGGTTTTTTTTCTCTTCTCTCTTCTGTGTCTCTGCCCGCTCTTCCTAATCCCGCGAATCGACACAAAGGCTTACTGCAGACACTTTAACGGTATGGATAATATTTTGCAGACGGAATGCTACGCGCGCGCACATTGTAATAATTTACGATGATATATTATATTATGTATCCGTTTCACGTGTATTATTATTATATATTTATATAATATATTGACCGAGACTTAACTGTCAACCGAAAAGCTATCAATAATAGACGCCGGCAGATATTATTATCGTTATTACGACGACGACGACGGCGCTGTTCGAATAAATATTTTCAAGACAAACCCCGTCGTCGTTTTTAGTTTTAAAACTCACGGGCGTCCGCGGGGCGGACTTTTCATTTCGAACGCTACACCCGGAACATTATTATTACAGTACTCATAGGAGAATATATTGCGCACGTGAAATATCACAATACTACGGCGAAATAAAAGTAATGACGTTTTTTTTTTTTTTTTTCAAATTTTTATTAGAACTTTCCGGTCGTGGCGGAAGGGCGAGACGAGAGACGAGACGGCTGCTGCCCGGCTGTATAGAGACTGAAATTTATATTTCACTAAATTATTGTATAAATACATTCCGTTTTGTAATAACGTTTACAAAATATTCTTTCTTTTCGTTGATTTAAAAGTATAATATGTTCTAGATTTCGACGTGCGTCGTCGTCTAGCTACGAATTTGTTTGTGTAAAACGAAGAAATAAAAACGCTTTATTGCTTTATAGTATAAAGAGAGAAAAAAAAAAAAACGTTTTTAAGTAAAAAGTATTAAAATTATCGTATCTTGGAGATTTGGTGAAACAAATCGAAGTAATGCGGTGTTTAGAAAAGCGTCTCAGTGAAATCGCAAGCAGATCGACGGCAATTCCCGTTAAAACGTCGCCACATAATTAATATGCTATTACTCTCCCGATCGTATAGCCAGTGACGGCTATCCTTGGAAACGCAATACTGCAAACTGCGCGTATTGTAATTTTACATATTATCGTCAATCGATGTCCTTGAATTACTTATTTTGATATCAAAAGAACGTTTAAAAAAAAACTGATATTATAATAATGAGTTCTCGTTACGTAATAATAGAGCAATTTGTATTCTTCGACGTCGTCTAGTGGCAATATCGACGGTATCGAAAAGCATCCCCTAGGGCGGTCCCTAGGGACGGTTCCCGCGATTTCAAAAGGTATTGTCAAAGATCGCGTACGCTGCGGGTCGAAAACCGTCGGCAACGAATATCGCGGCGGAGAACGTGTAGATACTTTTCGTCGCGATAAACAATATTCAAATAGAACGGTGTAGTGATAACGATTTAATGTGCTCGACGCGAACGTTTCGAAAAGAATACTGCTGCTGTTTTCTCCGCGCCGCTCGCCCGTCACGTTGACGAATCTATAAATCAAATTTAATCTAATATAACTACGGCGCGGCGGCGGAAAGTAACGCGTATTTTATGTTTCGCAGAGACAAATATTCTGTACAATAGGAGAGGTGGGGGGGTACATCGCGTCGACAGTGACATTAAAACGTCGTTAAAAAAAAAAAAAATGGAAAAATTATAATAACAATAAATGTGATAAAAAACAATATACGAGAATATGATCGGTGGCGCACAAATATTATGTCGGTTTTCCGCCAAAGCGTTGCGTTCTTTTTCATTTCATAATAATGTATAATATTGTAAAGTACAATAATGCTATCGCGGGTTGAAAAAAAAAATAATAATAAAACCAAATCGTTGTAATTTTTCATTCCGCAAAACGTATTTAATATAGCAAAAATACCTTCGCATGTACTACGTATATATATATTTATAACGGCCGAAGCGAAAAACGCATCGCAAGAGAGAGTGTTGGATTACGGCACGTTCGCGGAGACGTCGCCGCAATATCACTATCGTACCGTGTGTTTTTATCTTTTTAAATTCATTATTGTTACGCGGAGTCAAACTTGACGCACGCGACGACGTTCTCGCAACTAACTCGCGATTAAATCCCTCGGTCATATTAACTATTCACCGCGATTAACCGCGTAACATATCCATGTTTTATTTCCACTGGTCGCCGTCGTCGCTGCGAAAACGATCGAAAAAAGGAAAAAGAAATCCTCTCGCGCGCGATTCGTTCGATAATTGCTAGTGCACTTTCATCTCCTCAGAATCGACACGACCTCGACTAATAAGTCAATGTCAATAGAAACATAGAAAACCGCTTTGCGATTTCAAAACTGTAAACTATTTACGAGACGTGTATCGAGCGTAACATCGCGAGTGCGCCGCCGTACTGTTTAGGAACGATGCCCCCGTAGTTTATCTATCTGCGGAACAAAAATATAGCCGACGAGCGAGTAAAAACGTGTGATTAAAACGACAGACGGGGATTAGTGGGATCGGCTCGTATTTCGGTTTCAACGAGAAAATCAGAAAAAAAAAAACCGTGAAATCGTCAACGGAACAAAAAGCGAAATAAAAATAACATTTCATACGAACAAGGAGATCACGCGTGAACAATGCGAGTCAGGTAGTTTGCACGCGATAAAACTCCAAGGATGCGAAAACCTCCGGCACACGTCTCTTAATTCGTTGTTGTCAACACGACTCGTAACATATTGTATTTATGTCGCATTGTAATAACATAATAATTGCGATCGTTCGACGAGCCGATTCACGTCATACTACAGAGCTCCGACATTGCAACGCTAGAACGATGCACTTATAATGCACACACGCCCTGCCGCCACAATACTATGCGGCTAACCTAACGCGAGGTTTTTTGCGCTTGGGATTTTGTTCATTTTTTAAACTCGCGACTTTATACATCACACGCACGACGACGACGACGACGTCTCGTCGAAAACGCGCGTCCGTCCGTCTCTGCAGTCACGCGACTTTTTCTCTTCCTTTTTTCTTATTATCGTCCTTTGTTCTGCCGGTTCTTCATACATAATACAACACGCACTCGACGAGCCCTCGGGTCTCCGTTGTTTTCACTGGCCCATACGCGCCGCGCACTCGTGTCCGCTGCCCGCCACGCCGCCGCCGCCTTTGTATTTCTATTTTTCCCACCCGGGCCGCCGCCGCGCCGTCCAACTGTATTGTACGCTCGCGTTTCTTCCGCGCTTTTGTGTTCGCTCGCGCGAGCGCCAATACACGCACACGCACGCACACTGTAAACTTAGTCTTTTGCGCTTCAATCGCTCTCTACTCGCCGTCTACAGCAGAATCTACACGTGATTCGGCGGCCATCAACTCACGAGTGTATCCCCTCTATCGACTCTCCGCCCTTTCATCTATATATAATATATATATACGTATATAACGCGCTTACGCGCATGTACTCGGAAATTTCTTCCCGAGTCCTCTGCCCCGCCGCCGCCGCCGCCACTTCCGTTTTTCATTTAAGGCGCGCCCGCCCGCTAAAAGCCACTACTCGAATGATTACCGACACGGTATTTGAGACCGATATGCGATATACATATAATTGAACCGCGCGTGGACCGAACAACCTTTTAGGTACCCGCCAGCCATATCGCGGCGAACGCGCGCGCGCGGCACCAGAAACGTGCCGGATTTCGAATAATGCAAATTATTACCGCAAACGGATTAATTCTTTCGAGTGCGCCAAAGGAATAGCAGGCGGCGGCGTGTAAATCGAAAACGTCTGGAAGTATACGTAAATACGAGCGACGCTCGTGTTATTCGCACTGCTCTAAAAATGTGTTAGGCTGCACCTACATCGGATCCGTATTCCTCCCGATCCGATCCGATCCGACGTTGTCCGATGGTCGGACGACTCCCGACACTATCCGATTTGACGGCCGATCAATCATGTTTGTTTCCATTCCGATTTTCCAATCCGACGAGTAGTTGTGCTCGTGCAATTTTATCATATGAAACTATGAAACTCGGTCGGCGGTTTCGTTTTATATGACGGAAACTCCTGGAGAAAGGATTTTCCGAAATTCGACCCCTATCGGGGTTAAAAGGGGTGAAACGGTTAAAAATGAAAAAAAAAATCATCACCTAGCCGGAACCGCTGAAGCTATGGGTGTGAAACTTGGTCAGTAGTTTCGTCTTTTATTATAGTGGAGTCCCCTTGAGAAAGGATTTTTTCAAAATTCCACCCCTAAAGGTGTTAAAACGGGTAAAAAGGGTGAAACTGAGAAAAATTCGCCTGGCCGGAACAAGGTAAACAAGTAGTGAAAAATCATCAACCAGTAGACCTATCTAAATTAAATTCGTCGACCCATTTTTTAGTTTTACGTCTTTTTGAGTGGACGTTGTTATCCAGTAAAAACCAGCACAAAAAATCGAGAAATACGGATCCAATGTAGGTGTAGCCTTACGCGTGCGCAATAATTAATAAAGCCAACAGGTTTTCTTTACTCCGTCGAGTTTAGACCATGTTGAAAAAAGGTTAATCGAGCTCGCTCAAATGTCTCGAGCTGAAGAAAAAGCGAAGAAAAAAATTCATTTAAATTTAAATTTTGACGTCCTGCGCACTGGATATTCGTCGCGTATAGTTTGTTAACGAATCGCTTGACCGTCGAAAAGCCGGTAAAAAACTATGACCAAAAATCAAATGTCACGCGGTCGTTAAAATAATGTTATACTCGATTGTTGGCCAGACGCTCGCGGTTTTATTATCATTTCGTAAGTATAGGTAACACAAATCGTTGTTTTTCTATTGCTCTGCAAATCGAATTTGTACGTTTCGTTCGAAATAAAACGAAAAAACATATATAACGAAGCGTGAAACAGATTTTTTTATTTTTTCAGCGGACTGTTGCAGACGTTTTCCGTAGTTAATTATAGAAATTATAAATCGTTTCGCGGATTCATTAAACTGAAATTGAAATTAATAACTGCAAAGGAAATGATGTGGCAACAAACAAATATTTGTTATTCCGCAATTTCGCTGCGGAACAAATAACTCATTTTTGTTCCGGAACTAATTTTAGAACGGAACAACAGTTGATTGTACAGATCTTGTCTCGGTAATACATTTTTATGTGTGCGTTATTTTCGTAATTTAACGTTATGAGCCGCTATTTGTTCGGTGGACATTTCAACGACGACGGTCTTGGAAAAAATTAAAATCAACAATGGATTCGAATGAGAGAGAGAGAGAGAGAAAAAAACGAGTCCGCGTCGCACAACTCTCGATACACGCGCGGTATATAGTTTATCTGACGTTATTTCACGACTGTTATAAACACATTATAATACTGGAAAACATTAAATATAACTTTCAGCTATTTCGAAAATGCTTAAAACAATATGCTTCTAAGAAACTAAGATACGCTATAAGTATAATATATTATGTGTATATTTATTATATTCTATATTGTGTATATAAATATAAGTATGCGAGTAATAAATTTAAATTATGCCATTACACGTTATTCGAATTAGCGGCACTCTAAAAGTAATCTGTAAGTGTATTTCCACCCTTCCTGCCGACGGTCTTAACAAGTTGAAACGAAAACCCATAAAAAACAAACCGCGCCGAAACTCGCGATGCGGCAGACGCTAATAACAGTTGCAAATGTTTTCGGACAATATTTGTTTTATTTTTTCTTCTCTCTCTCTCTCACTCACTCGCTCGCTCGCTCGCTCACTTCTGATTCGCATTCGTACGCCGCGGCGTAATGAAATAATAGTTCGCAAACGTTACAACCACGAGCCATATTTCTTCTTCCGTTCTTATTTTACGAGCCGGCGAAGAAGGGTAAAGTTTCAGAAGCAGCAAAAACTCAACAAGGTGGAAGTAATAACTGCCCGGGCACGAGGAGGCGGCGGCGGCGGTGGTGGTGCGGTCGAGCGCGGTGGTGTCGGTGGCCGGAAAGGAAGGGCAACAAGGAGAGAGGCGGTCGGCGGCAAGATGTAAATAAAAAAAAAAATAAAATACGTTTAGGATTGTAAAAACGAGAGGAGCGGAAAGAACAGAAAGAAAAAAAAATTATAAACGAAAAACTTTACCGTGTAAAATAATCCCGAGAATCGAATGAAAATTCCCTCGTCGAAAGCGCTCTTCTAGTAAATGGTCATTGGGGACGGAGGAGCGGTTTTTAATCTGTCGCCGGCCGACGACGACGACGACGTTCAAATTAAACTTTCGCTCTGATATGAATCGAGAGCAAGGAGCGCCGCGTACCGGGGACGCGCAGTCGACGCAATTTAAAAACGAATCGTAAACTCGGCGCGGCGGCGAACGAAGGCAAATACCAGGTCGTTAAAAAAAAAAAAAAAAAAAAGGACTAAAAGAGGGGGAGAAAACACGATGACTTTTCACTCGGACCATACTATATATATATTATAGATACTTGTACGTACTTTTTCAATGGTAACACTTGAACGCGCGACGTATAATTAGCGTTTACGTGTGCGTTCATTTTATAAAGCAGCCGAGTCGACGATATTATATATATGTATAATATTACACACGTCGTACATAATACGTGCGAGCTCGGGGGTGGCGTGCGCGCGTTATCAGCCCACTCGTGATCGCCCGTTAGACTATAATATTACGTACACCATTATATTTATGTACCTAACGCCGCCGGTGACTACAAATTTTTCTTATCGAGTTTAGGGCGCAGCGGTTCCCAAACTTTTACGGCACCCTTAAGGAATAGTTTGTGTTTCGCGGAACCCCCCGATGTTTATAAAAAAAAAAAAAAATTTTAAAGAGTTCAATTTGCGTGGAAAACGTCGGCAAACACTGAGCGCGAATCGTCGAGCGAAGTCTTGATCAAATCCCTTTTGCGCGGCGCGGCGCGTTTGAAAAAATAACACGAGACGCGTGTCTCCTGTAGACGTATTACCAACTAGCTGAATAACCCGGCTTCGCCCGTGTGCAGTACAACTTTTTATTTTATCAGTTTTTTTCATTTTTACCCCTTTTACCCCTTTTAACTCCGGTAGGTGTCGAATTTAGGAAAATCCTTTCCCACGGGGTCTCCACTATATAAAACGAAACTGTTGACCAAATTTCATACTCAAAACTCCAGCAGTTCCGGCCAGGCGAATTTTTCTAGTTTCACCCTTTTTACCCCTTTTAACCCCCTTAGGGTTAGGTTAGCGAAATCGGTTCAGGGGTTGTTGAGTTATGCGCTTACAACACATTTTGCGATTCATTTTTATATAATATAAGATAATCGCCCGGAAAATCGGTCTCCGCAGGTATCGTTTCGTGCGTTCGTCACGTCAAAGTTGTTTTGATTTCTGGCAAAGTGCTTTGACAAACTCCGCCGAATATAATATAACCGAAGGCGTGTTGATAAATCGCTCCGTTGGAATTTCAACGCGCACTCTACGATTTCAATCAAACATATTATTATTATGATTGTAATATTTTTTACTTCGTTTTTAACGAATGCAAACACGCCATCGTTGCCGCCACTGCAGCGGACGGGGGCGTCTGATTATAACTTGTTTTATTTAAAGTAATTTGGTCTTTAATTGTGTTTGTATTATTCACGTCGCACACGGCAGTAGCTGTAGGTGTTTCTCGGGCTTTTTAAATATTTAAGCGCCGACGACGGTTAGGTACTGCAGCGGATCGTGCACCGGGTTCAATTACACTTTGACGGAGCGTACACATATATACGCGCGCGCGCGTAAATTAAATATTAGACTTAAACAGTTTCGCGAAACATCTTTAAACACCAATCAAAATTAACCCGGTCTGAGTTCCGAGTTTGAACCGATTGTGTCTTAAACGAATCCGGCGAGTAATTGTATTTAAAACCCATATATGGGCGCCTGTATATCGTCGCGACACGACGAGAGTGCCGCCCATACTGCAGTGTCGTTATAAATTATAATTACGGTGCATTACACCAGTACGTGTAATTTAAAAAAAAGAAAAAAAGTGTCTCTCGCGGGTTTCTGTACAGTATCAACGCCGCGCAATAAGTCAACGAGAGGGACGAGAAAGAAAAATGATTTTAGTCAGACGACGCGCTCGCTCGGCTTTACGACGACGACGTTTAACCCGCTAACACCACCGTATTATCAATAATTGTTTTCATAATATCGCGTCGCGCGCTTCTCGGGTAAACAAAAACCGAGTTGATTAAAGTGAAATATTAAAAGAGCCAAAACGAAAATTGTGTTTTCACGGTGTTCCGTTCGAGTAGTCGAATTATCGCGTTCGGATATTATAACTATACAGCATATATCACAGTATAGTTGTTTCGTTAGTTTTTTCCTCCGCTCGCAGCGATCGACTGGAGTTTTATCTCGGAAAAAGTGTTCACGACGTGTCGTTTTCACGCGACGACGTCTGATAGAAAATAGATGAAATTCATTTCGCACTGTCCATTAATCGAGTCGCTTCGATCGCGGCCGAAAACATTTCGCAGACTGAACCGTGTACGCGCGGTGGTCAATCATGCGACGCCGTCGTGAAAACTCAAGTCGGCCGCGCGATTAACTAAACTGTATATCTGACGAGACCGGGAAAACACGCGTCCCGTCGTGAAATCAAAATGGAAAATTTCAAATCGCTCCGCGGGCGAACGAATCCGAAGAAAATCGTCGATCTCGCGTACGTCTACGTCACGCTCTATGTCTACACCTACTAAACCGCCGTTTCCGATGCCGTCGAGATATTCCATAATTATTTCGTCTCCGGTTTCGCGAACGTCACAGCGGCGATTTCGAAAATCCATGCGACGACGAGTACGCGTATGTATGCGCTAACAGTTATGCGCGTCGTCGTCGTCGCGTAAGTCGTTTTCACGAGTGGTATCGCGATGTGCTAGTATGTAAATACTGGAAACGCGAGATCCGAATGCAGCGAGAGTCATCGGATTTCACACGGTCACCTGCCGGCAAGGACGACGATATTATTATTGTCTCCTCCGCGGATATGTACAGGGTATGTAAACATGATCCAACTATGTGAAGAACTAGTAGAAGAAGAAAATATTCAATTGGTTTTAAAAATAGAAAACGTTAGGGACTTTTTAACAAAAAAGTTCCCGGAATATTTATTAAATCACCAGTCTTCAAAATTATTTAAAAGACTTGGGATAAACACATCGTTTTTGGAAATTGATCCAACTGAATAGAAGAACAATATCAATTATCAATTTGGAAAGAAAGTTGTCAATGCATTACATATTATCGTGAACGATACTGCTGAAAGGGGTGTGAAACTCGTGGAAGAGTTTAACGAAAAATTCATCAAAAATGATAAACAAAAACAATGTTTACTACAAGTAAGTATCATAAACGAAACTTTTTTGAAATATAAAAATTAAAAATATAATTTTTTTTTTTTAGGTTATACAAAAATACAGAAAAATGTATCCAGAATGCTCGAAAAAATCCATGATGGTTCATTTTCCATGACTTAAATGTATATATTTCATATATTTATATAATACATTTATATAATTTTTATAATTTATACTTGAATAATTAAAAAATATAATAAAATAACAGTAATAAAATCAATTTTGCCTAATAAATAAAATAAATTATGTTTTGCTATTTTTATGTGAAAATAATAGATTTACAAGAAATTTTATAATTTACTTTTTTATAGACAGTAATTAATGCCATAATAAATATTCTATACATTTTTACAAAAGGGTCAATATTTTTCGAGTTAAATCGGAAAACCCATAAAACTACCCTCTTTGATCATTTTTCATCCCTCTTGCGGCACGGGAAGGAGATAAGTCATCATAACCGAATTCACCAAAATTTATTTTCTCATAACAATTAAAAAAATGGAAGGGTCCTGCAACAAATTTTTTAAATTTAAAAAATAAGGACCACCCTAATGTACACGTTTTCGTTTGAAACGGTCAGGTCAAGTGCGACGCGCGAATACGTTTTGTGTATCGCGCGCGGACGTGTACATATATAGTTTCGATTTTTTTTATGTTTGGACGGATTTTTCCGAACGCGCCGACGACGAGTGGGGTGTGAAATCGCAAGACCGCCGGGGAACACCTTGTTCGCGCCGACGGTAACAGCCGCTTTACGCGGTACAAATATATTGAAATATCGCGATAATTGTGTCCGACGGGGAAAGCGAAGGATTTACCACGTGAAACCGACGAGTACCCCCCTAAGCCGCGCGCGCGCGTTCGTTATTGATTTCGTGTGAAATTGTGTTCGGCCAAGTCGATGAAAACGATTAAGTTTTGAATCGGTCCACGAGACCACGCGACGACGAGAGTTATAAACGTACCGGTTATAAATTAAAATCTACGAGTTTTGAGAAACGAAATACGGAGTAAAATATGTTGTGTCGTTTGTTTGACTAGATGAAAAAAACAAAAAAAATCAATTAATTTCATTTGTAGGAACCCGGGTCGCGCGAAAATCGATTGTCACTTTCTGGTTTATTTTTTTTTTTTTATACGTATCGCATTATACGCGTAAGTGATGATAAACCATTTTGTTCGGTACCTTCGCGCCGTGATTTACACTTTGATTTACGTTTGTTTACCGTTATTGTTTATATCACCGAGATGTAATCGCAGAAATTTATGCTGTTTGATTTTTATTAAAAACCGTTTAACCGGATAAATAAAAGAACTTTAAATACTTTTTTTTAATTTTGATTTAGCTGATATAATTTGGCGAATAAACTGGAAAGAACTATAAGTTATTACAATGGTTCTTTAAACTGCAGCCCGGTTTATCAAGTTAATCAGCAAATTTATTTAGCATTCGCGTTAAAAAGTTATAAACAATTTTAATTCATGTTGAACTTATAAACTTTTTAACAAATCAATGGCCGCCACACCTCCGTCGCGCCGTCTGGGACTCGGTGTAGAAACAGACGGTTTAAAATCGTCAAAACGTATGCCAGCTAGCGTATATTATTATTATATTACGAGACAAAATCGTGTACAGAAAGAACGTAAAAAATAACATTTAAGTAGTACTTATAATATTATGTAATCGTCTTTAAGAGGTTCGTTTTTCGTTTTCGAGCGCATAACAGGCATAATAATATTAACCGTTTGACCAGACGATGAAATATTTTAGTAAAACGATCGCGTTTTCGTATTTTTTATGCGTTGTTATAGACTCATAGATTCCGAGTGGATAACGACGAGGGAGAGCGAGCTGTTGGTTTTTTTTATCTCTAAGAAACACTATTTTTCCGGGCCGCAAAGATCACCGAAAGTTTCGCATAAGCTCTGCGTCGATTGTAAATATTATACGTCAAACGATACCGAGACGAAACGCGGAGAAACCCCGGTTAGGTTTTGCGACCGTTCGCAACCGTTAGTAAATCTGCCGTAAAATCACCAAGTATTTTTTTCCTGGTCGCGACGCGTACGTAATAATATCGTCTTCGTCGCATCGGCGTAAAATATAACGAAATGTCGGTCTGTAAAGGAGTCGAGAGCGCGAGTTTTACGACCGAGTTGTGACGTGATATCGATCGGACGAGTGTGGTGTTTGTTGTGCCGCGTAATTTTTACATCCGACGCGACGAAAACAAATCGTCTAATCGATGATAATCGAACGGTACACACATTTCGACTTACACGAATCGACAATATTATTTATCCGACGGCAACGATTCAATCGTTTAATTTTTATACGATAATCGTACCAATCCGAACTAATACCAAAACGTCAAACATTTTGCTCTCTGAAACGGTTACCTTAAGCTCTGTCGAGCGATTTTAATTCGTCGACGGTAACGAGTTCGGAATTTTCGAATCACTCGGGTTCACGATGACGTTTCATCGAACAACACGCGAATGAGATTTCGCCCGAGTCGAACGTACAAGTATAATATAATATTATCTATTTTGCAGTTTAAACAATATCCGTTCTCCGAGCGTTTAGTTTATTATTTACTCGCCACGTGGTAACGTTTATACGTCCGTACGAAAGTCCTCCTTTTCTTTTTATTAAATCCGAGCACTCGGATTTCCAAAATCATTTCGATTTCAAAATAGGTTAGTCGATATAAGCTATTGTACAAATATGGCGCACTGTTCAATGTATATAATATACTCCTTTATTGTTACGTATTTTTATTTTTTTTTTGTCGTCACTAACCTACTGAAAATTACATTGTTTTTGTCGTCGATTTCGAGAGACAGTAGCGGGCCAGTGATAAACAGGATTTTAAGTCGTGGCAGCGAGTCAAAGTACGTCGGGACACAAAGTTTTTAAAAACAACCCTCTGCGACGTATTATATAGTGGGGAATAGTGACGAAAACTTTGAAAACTCGACGTATCAGACGCGCGAATTCCGCTCAATTATCTCTTCTGACGATCGTACGATAAAACGAAGGTTCAACACCTATTGCACGCCGTTGATTACGGACCGCGACATTTGTTTGAATTCTACGACTGTTTCTCGCCGCGGCCGGGAAATAACAAAACGGACGCGGGATTTTATTTAAATTTAACAGATGTCTCTGCGAGCGCGCCAACGTCTACGTCTGAAACTCTATTGTCGCGTTCCGCGTACTCGCGCGATTTATGTGGCGTCGTCGTTTAAAAATTTAAACCCGAATCGTCGTAATTCGTGCAATAATAATTATTGTTACTCGCCGGATGATAAAATCTCACCCGGCGCTTTTATAATAAAAAGAAAAAAAAACAGCGTATAGTAATAATGCGACTTTTTCGAATATCGTACTCGTATTTTTTCTCATCGATTTTTACGCGCGACACGAACATTATTTTCCAGCTCTGTCAAAACACGAATATAATATATGATTATGTGTTTTGCGGGCACCTCATCTTTATTAGAAATTGTACGAAAATTCAAACGTCAACGGTCGTCGTCTGATTGTGAAATAGTGAACGACTGGAATAAAAACGGACGCCTCGACGAGACGACGTGTACCGATCTCACAGATAGCAGGGCGAAATAAATTTTATAACAAAAAAAAAAAAGGAACACTATAGACCGCCTTATCGTAAAAATTGGACTCTGTTTCAATTATATTATCGTTGTAATTGGTTTTCTCCGAGAATGTAAAACATTTTTGAAATTAAATTTCAGACTTTTTCGGACGAAAAAAGAAGAAGAAGAAGAATTCGTTTGATTTACAGCTTTAGTGTCCGTTACACGTTATCTAGTCGACAGGCGAATACGCGATTCGTATGCGCGTATAAAATGTACTCTAATTTTCTACTCCGTAGAATGCCGGATAATGAGGTATCGGCGGAGCGTCGTCGTCGGTCGAATTTTAAACAGCGCGGAACACGTCAGTTTCGTTGTTTCGAACACTGCTCGTATAAAAATATTCACCATGAAATCGAGCGGTTTTTCATTTTATCTTTTTATTTAAAAACGACGGTATTGCGCAGTAACGCCGTCGTTTTGAAAGGCTGAAAACGTTCGGTTTGTCTCGGCCGTTATAATCATAGTAATTACTCGCCGCCGCCGCCGCGCCGTAGTATATGCTACGTACGCCTTTGCCAGCGAGAAATCCGATATTTTAAGTGAAGGTTCGTTAATTAAGCCGAGTACTTCGCGCGATTGTTTGTG
Source organism: Drepanosiphum platanoidis (assembly GCA_948098885.1). Classification (NCBI taxonomy): domain Eukaryota; kingdom Metazoa; phylum Arthropoda; class Insecta; order Hemiptera; family Aphididae; genus Drepanosiphum; species Drepanosiphum platanoidis. Next base: position 23,718,728 of record OX402532.1, on the reverse strand, counting down.
GGATTCGATCGAGGCTTATCTGCTGTGATATTAACAAAAATTAATATTTAGGCGGTAAGGATTTTTGAAGTAACCGTCGTCGTGCGAAATACAGGAAAACATAATATAGCACTTTTACGAGTTTCATGGTTCATAGATCTTAACCTTTATTTTTTTTGTGTTCAAAACGATATGATAACAAAGCATTTTATTAAATAAAGAAAATAATTTATTTAAAATGTATTTATATATTATATAAATAATAATAAAAATAAAATAAATTGGTCTCGCCCGGAGTATTATGAGTAGGGCTGGGATTTCGATGCACTTTGCATTGTTTTCCAAAGCTTACTGTGCAATGCTCGTCTTTTCACAAATTCGTTTAATGTACATTTGAATGAGAATAAGAAAGTTTATTTTGCATTTTTTGTCATTTTTTGGCTTTTTTTAGTTTTTAGGTCATTTTCTTAATTTTTTAGGGCATTTTAGAGTTTTTGGAGCATTTTTTGAGTTTTTTTAAACTAAGTGTATGAATTTGAAATTTTATTTTAAGATTTTTACACCAACATGGTTTTTAAATAAATATAACAGATTATAAGTAGGTATTCGATTTATACTAAAACTATGTATTTACAGTTTACACTTGTAATAGATTTTTATAATGCATTTTTAAAACTTTTTATTGTCATTTATACTAAAATTATTAAAAAAAAAAAATTTTTAGATAATAAAAGCATTTTTTTAGGGCATTTTTCGTGGTTTTTTTAGGGCATTATTTAGAGTTTTAAGGTCATAAAAGCATTTTTTTTAGGACATTTTTCGGGGTTTTTTAGGGAATTAAATTCCCAGCCCTAATTATGAGTATAAACAGCGGTAAAATGTATTTTATTCATATATTCGATAGATTTGATAAAATTATTTTATATTGTATTTGATTTAAATTGATATACGAGTATTAATCGCTAAACGTAAATTTATTTGATTTATATTTTCTTAGACATTTCACAGTTAGTTCAATTTATTTATCCGAGTGCAAAACTAGATTCGACCTGTACGCCCGCTCGTCGCGCTCCGTCGTAACACACCACGGTCGGCTTATTAGGCGCGCGCGCCCTGCCAGTTTAACCTGACCGCCGCACGTCAATAATGTTATATTTGAGTGAAACTCAACACCAGTGTAGTACATAATATTATATTGACGAGTGAAAATTCGTCTTTATTTTTCAGACGAATACTGTCAAGTGAAAATATGAAACGATATTTAATGACACGTCGTCGTTCTAACCAACAATATCTATATCACAAGCGATTTTCACGTACAATTTTCAGTCGTCAACGTTCACGAGAAACGAGCGATTCTCGATCGTCGGCGTGGTAAGAGTGCCAAGCTAAAACTGTGTTCGAAGGGGCTCGAGAAATAATTGTGCTTCGAAAAATGGAATTTTTACTCTATAATACCATCGAAAAGGTTTTTTCGTTTGTTTTCATCGCACAAATTTTCCGGCGAGAAATGACATATTTTTCGAAATTTGCAATCTACATTTTGAAAATATCTGATAATCGGTAAAAAAAAGGCGCTTCGTTCCAAGTCTTTGAGGTGCGGCGAGAGTTCTCAGGGTTACGATAACGGTCGGTGCATTAAATTGTAGGCTTTGCAGATGTGTCGTCGGCGAAATATGATAATATTATGTGGACGAACGATACACAATTGGCGATGTTCACTCCGGTCCAAAACATTCGTCTCGATGACGTGTGCGAACATATTTTTTTTTCTCGTCCCGTTTTACAGACATGTTTCTAATCGAACGGTCGAAAACCTATAATATTACAATATATTCGGCGAACATCGTCGTGCGCGCGAAATCGTAAAATCCGAGTTAATTTACACGTGCGTTTCGCTCGACCGGACGTATGATAATACTCGGGAACGCGTTTTTTTCTACGATTAAAACATACTATGCGACGCGCGGACGTTGAAAACTATTCGACGGCGTGATTGTTAGACTTGGATTTTCGACCCGTTCGCACAAAACGACGCGAAGAGTATAACCTCGGGTGACGTGAATTTATTTACCGAAATTCCCCGCGGACACGATGTTATGCTCGTTTGATCGGATTACCGAGAGGATTCGAACGATCGACGATCGTAATAAACGAGCAATCTTCGTCGCCTCGTCCGATATCGAAATCGATTTTTCATCGAACTTAGGAACGGGTCTCACCGAACCTACCAAGTTCGACGGATATAATTGTCCGACAGGTTCGGGCCTACCAGTTTTAGTGTAAAAATAAATTCTAAAAACTTCTTTGATTATCGAGCTTAGATTTTGTATTAAAAAAATATAATAATAAACACGTAAAAGAATTACTCACTAAAGATATTTAAATTTACTGTCGATCGACGATTTGTAGATAGTATACTCGTTTTGCTGCCGCCGACGGGCAATTTGATGAAAAATTTAAAAATTAGAATTACGTCTACGAAACTACGAAAAAGAATAAAAATGTCCACACGGTAAGCGTTGTTGGCGATTTTTCAATTTTACGATTAAGAATTTTTAAAAACTACACTTTGCGCGATAACTGTTTTTTCCACAAGCAAAACACTGGCTCGACATGGAAAAAATACTCATTATCTTTAGCCACGTCGAAGGCTTACGCGGGGGGAAACGGTCAGTAGAATTCCTACGACATGGTCGTATTCTCTCTCCGAACGCGATAACGTGGCGTAAATCTAAATCTAAATCTAATGATGAAAAACAAAAACAAAAAAAAAAAAACTCAAAAACTAGTCGACGACGCGAAAGGCGTACGAAAAAACAAAAAAAAAAAAAAAAGCAAAAAACCAACAACAACAACAACGGGTTCAATCAACAAAACAATACGATTAAAAAAAAAAAAAAGGAAAAGGAAAAGAAACTATATTTATTTTTTAAAAAGGTTTGGTGTTCAAAAGTGTGTTCTTACCGGGCAAAAAAATGTGCGCGACGAGAACAACAACAGTCGCGCCGTGCCGGCGAAACATGTCGAGGGTTGCGCGTCTAACCGATACCGACGATATCCGGCGACTGCGCCGACACCCCTGACCAGGCTTAATACACTCCGGCGGACGGCCACCCGGCGCGAAATGCCCACCCCGTGCGCGCGTGCACGGCTCGCGCGTACGACAGAGCCGTTTTTTTCCCGCGTCTGCGTGACGGACGATAAAAAAAACCAAACGAAAATCATCATCTATTAATACGGCATCGCGATAATAATTGCAAAGTGCATTTTTCGCGGTGCAGTTACGCAGGACGAGGCGCGTTTTCCCGCGTGACGCACGTAAGTGAGACTTTTCGCGTTTTCCCCTTTTTTTTATTCGCCTGTTTTTCGTTTTCACGACCACCCGAAGTCTACTACACGCAGTTGATATTCTTGACTCCGAAAGTCACACGTCGTTTTATCGACCTTCTTTGGAGCGATTCGAAATCTCGATATTACTCGAATAATAGTCGTAAATATTGTTTAAATATTAAACCGTTTAAAATTGAAATCTACGATCACAGGGCACTTTTTTAAGGCGTTCGTGTTTTTTTCTCAAATCTCTGTTTCGTAAGTTTTAACAAATTTCTTAATTAATAACAAAAGATAATAAATCTTTTGAAAATGACATACTTTTTAAAGCGTGGACGTCCAGAGAGAAAGCAAACGTACGTGAGTGAGACTTTTCGCGTTTTTTTTATTCGCCGGATTTTCGTTTTCACGACGACCCGAAGTCTACTACACGCAGTTGATATCTTTGCTGGTCTACGAGTTCGAACGTTTTTACTCCGAAAGTCGCACGTCGTTTTATCGACCTTCTTTGGATCGATTCGAAATCTCGATATTACTCGAATAGTCGTGTAATATTTTTTTACACGGTGTGTTTGAAATGAAATCTTCGATCCCAGGGCACTTTTTTAAGGCGTTTTGCTCAAATCTGTGTAAGTTTTAACGAATTTCTTAATTAATTATTAATCGTGACATGACAAAAGATAATAAATCGTCGCGACGAAAACGACATACTTTTTAAAGCGTGGACGTCCAGAGAGAAATCAAACGTACGTGAGTGAGACTTTTCGCGTTTTTTTTATTCGCCGGATTTTCGTTTTCACGACGACCCGAAGTCTACTACACGCAGTTGATATCTTTGCCGGTCTACGAGTCCGAACGTTTTTACTCCGAAAGTCGCACGTCGTTTTATCGACCTTCTTTGGATCGATTCGAAATCTCGATATTACTCGAATAATAGTCGTAAAATATTGTTTCAAACGGTGTGTTTAAAATTGAAATCTACGATCACAGGGCACTTTTTTAAGGCGTTTTTTTCTCAAATCTCTGTCTAAGTTTTAACGAATTTCTTAATTAATTATTAATCGTGACATGACAAAAGATAATAAATCGTCGCGACGAAAAGTACATAATTTTTTTCGAAAGCAAACGAAAAGGAGTATTTTTCTCTCTGGCGAATATGATTTAAGCGACACTGGTCTCGAACTACTGTACTCGATCGATCCGAAACTCGGCCGGCGCGCGTGGCTTATTCTCTAGTTTCGAAATACGCAATCGTTATTTCGACAAAGCTCTTTGAGAATATTCAAGTCGCTTGAAACATGAAAAGAATAATCAAAATTAATTAAAAACCGTCACGAGTTAATGACTTTTAGATAAACGTCGTGCCCGGCTGAAAAAGTTTTTCTGCAGGCACCCGTAGCACCTGTGAATTCACGGACGAGCGTAAAAAAAGACGCCGATTCAATAGGGTTTCCATTAGAGAACAAACGGATCGAATATCCGAAATCGATTACATATTTCAAAGCGTAATTACTGCGCCCGAGTAGGTGTTATTTATTTTGGCGAGTTGTCTTGTTCTTCTCATTACTAAATTATATATTAATGTTTTTTCAGTATTTTGTTTCAATCAAGCCGACTTGCTCAAATCGTCGCGCACGTTGATCGCCACTGTAAACAATGTGAACAATCATAAATTGTGTTTCGGTATTTTTAACATTTTATTCTAAAGACATTCCCTCTTACACATTACGTGAATAATCTTTTGGAGTATACTGCAACTCGTTTTACACAATTTTCTGACTTGACGTCCTCGTATTTCTAATAATTTGAGTATAAAGTTTCATACACGCAGTCCAGTGTGTGAATTCATATAATGTAAAAATGAAAGAAAAAATAGGTAGAAATTAATAAATTTTAGTAAATTTTTTAGAAATTATCGAATTTTTGAAAAGTCTATTACATTTTACTATTATCTGGTTTTTTTTTAACATTTTCAAAATAGGTATGTCAAACAGGTATTAACTTTTGATTTTTTCAGAGAAATTTTTGTTTTTAATCTTAACAGTTTATATTTGGCTATTTTTTTTTTATTATAGATTTTAACTTGAATATCTTTTCACTTATACGTTCATAAAAGATCGAAAATTCGATTTTATAGATTTTATATAAAAATCTCCGAATTACTAAAATTTTTACGAGCCGTAACGAGTTGATGATTTGTTTGACGGATGAAAATTTCAATTCTAACATTTCTTAAAAAAATAAGGCTTACGAATTGTTCACGTAAGTGTTACCAAACCAAGTTTATAGTACTAATGGCAAACGATAATGCTATAGTGACGGATTACCAGAATTGATTTGTATTTTCAACCCAAAATTACTGCTGTCCCCAGCTACTTTCCACCGTAGTGAAAATCTTAAAGAAATTCGGGTGTCTACCGACGAAGCTGCTCGAAATAGTTTCGAGAAGAGAAGACCGTCGTCTCTAAACTTCGGTTGCATTTTTCCCGACCCGTCTTCGAACGTTTGCGTAATCCCCGTCGTCGAACAATAATTACGAACTCGCCGAACAAATGGGCGTTGCACATTACACGAGGGAAATGCATTTTGCATTTTTACGCCGCGTAATAGCTATTTGTTGTATAAAAAAAAAAAAAATCACTTTCGTTTTAAATATTAGCTTCGACGCGAGAGTTTTCCTCGAAATAAAAAAAGCCGAACGCGTGATTTCCGGCACATCCGGTACCAATCCAAGTCGAGTAGGCGATCTCGTATTGTTATGCGTAATATAATATTATAATTTCCGCGCGGCGCGGCGTCGGCGGCGGCGGTATTTGATCGGGCTCGCGCGGTATCGCCGCGGCGGCGGCGGCGCGTAATTGTGTTAGTTTTAATTTTAACGCGAGACTATTTACAGCGATTTCGTTTGAAATCGATTATCATCGTCAAGAGCACATTTATTAAACTCGATTTTTATTAATTACTTTCGGCTATGGAAATTCTCGCGATTACCATAATACAAAGTTCAACATTTTCACGAGTGTTCTGCATAAAATGAATGCGAATTAATTCGTCTCTTTTGAGAGGGAAATTTTAATTTTTTAGCAGGCCAATGCCTGCCGGTTAAAAAATATTTTCTAATTAAATTGTATAAATTTACATCGTAATTCTTTCTCGATCAATATAATAGGTTTATATCGACGCGACCAGATTTTCATATAATATGAAATACAATATACAATTATTCGAAAACATTAATTTCGCTTAAAACTCGATTTAACCGTCGCGCGTCGGCGGCGTGCACGTTTTTTAAGTAAAAAATTAACGTCATCGGTAGACGATGATCATTACACCGTTTTCAAAGGATTTGTCGATTCTAATGTTTTCTAGCCTATACGTACTGCGTGTTACTGTTATCGGGTTGCCAAGGAATCTGGAAACTATTGATTAACAAACGTACGGCAACGAAATTCGTCATTACAATTTGTAATGCAGGTACCTCGTATTCAACTCGTATTCATCGACTTCATTTCAATTCATTAATTTTGCTTGATCGATATTTTAATTATTGAAATTAAATCTCGCCGAGTTCTTATATTATTAAATCAACAGTATTTTTTTATATTTTTTTTTATAAAATTCAAAATGGGAAACCAACCCAGGTAAGATTTCTACTGTTGGACAGTGCGCGTTTCTTTTTTTTTTCCCCTTCGAAGACTTACAATTCGAAAAAAATTGAAAGTTCAAAACAAAATTTTTAAATTGTCAACCTGCGTTTTGTTTTTCAACGGACGGACGTTGCGAATTAATAATTGTCGGTAAAGCTCCAGTTGCCCGAACCAGTTGGCTGTCATTCGGCAGATGCATCATTTCCGGTTGGTTCTTTCCAACGAAAATGGTCCAGTGCGAAAGTACGTCATATTTGCGCAACGTTTATATTGATGCTCGTCGGATTACAGCATGCACACTGTTCGCACAGACATAAAATAGAAGCCCTTTTTTTTTTTTGTATGCACGCGCATATCTCGAAAAGTACTCGATGAATTATTTTAGTACGAATTTCACTAATGGATTTGCCAAGTCGCGGGCAAGGTTTAAAACTACGGTAGGTCTCGAGAACTCAACCCTTGAGGGGGTAAAAAGGGTAATATCAGAAAAAAAATCGCCTAGCCGGGACCGCGAAAGCTTCGAGTATAAAATTTGGTCAATAGTTTCGTTTGGCATAGGAGAGAACTCTTAAAATATATTTTCCAAAATTCAACTCCTCAGGAGGTACAAAGCATTAAAAAGGCCGTTAAAAATGATAAAATCATAAAAAAAACACTCACGAAAATTCGAAAAATTCTGTTTTTAGAGAAGCCATATGGCGACGACGACGTACACCTACATGTACGTTTAATTTTTGTTTTGACAATTTCAAAAATACACAACTTTATGGTAAATTGCCGTTGAAAACGCATCGCGTCCTCCTCGCAGACGATAAATAATACACTCGCAAAGCGTAATTATTATTATCAACACGTCATATAAAACGCAATAAATAAATCGGGTTTGAATTCGTCTTCTTTCCTCCGCACATTACAGCATAATATAATAATATATCATTTATTTCGTTTTTTTTATAAAATAATATAATATTTTATCATACGCCTTCCACGGCTAGTGTGTACGCGGATTTACAATAAAAACATTTTTGTTGAATAGAGAGCTCGACGGTGACGGCCATTGTTATACATAATAATAATGTTAACCGCATTGTTATTATTTTTGTTGTCAGTCAGCGTTTGCGATAAATAATAACATTATTATTATAATATTATCGTATTACTCCGTATAGACTGTTATTTTAAACAGCGCGCAATGACGTTTCGAGTGCGTTCGGTATGCGAACACGCCTAACCTGCAATTGCCAGCGATTATCGAAATTGGTTTTTTCGTCTAAAAAAAAAAACCGAAATAAAAAAGTTTAATCTATCGTCGACATGACTACAAATACTACGGGGGTTTTTTTTTGTTTATGGCCGGCAATATTGCACAGACCGTCCAGTTGATATTAATCAAATCGATATTCCATATCGGATAATTATATTCGATCGTCGTCGTGGAACAGCGTTCGCAAACGTTTATTGAGATGCGAAATACAATACTCGAGTATAAAACCGCGAGTGCGGTTAGTTAACAATTTTGTAATCACGCGTGGTGGACCGGAATCTAATTCGTTTCTTTGTGAAATCCAATACGAAACGCCGCGGGTTCGTGATCAGCACGCTTGCCTACCTACGAGTCTAAGAGAAATGTCACATTAGCGGGACGTGTTGATATAAACTTCTTACGCGAAAACAATACCTAATAAGTGAAACGCTCGAACGTTTCTGGGACCGGTCGGCGCGGCGGGGCAAAGTCACACAATAGAAAACGTCATATTAAATACGCGTTTATATTATAGTACTATTCATATACCTATTTTTCTAGGACATATTTTTCATTTATCGAGTAGCGAAAATAACTTTTGAATAACATTTCTAAAGTTCAACAGTAGTTATAATATTATGTACATAGTGGTTGGCGATGAGGAGTTCACATAGTTTCTCCCGCTTTAACGGATTTGTTCCTAACTTATTATCTTTAAGTAAAAACAACTTCTCTTTAGTGTGTGTCTTTTTGCGAAAACGTTTCATATTTTACGTCAAACTCCGTCCGGCCTTTGCAAAGCACAACACGCCGTGTGATATTATTATCACGCGACGTCTTTATGGCCGTCTCTCGTATGTCGAATGTGACGTGTTCGCCGTGTGGTCTGATATTTGTCGCACATAGTTCTACGACATCTAATTTGTTGTACGGCTATGGAAAGAATTTCGACGCGAGCGAGACGAATATTTCCGATGGCCCCGAAAAACTGAACGTCGAGTCAAAGCTGCTAATGGGGACAGACGTCGACCGGGCTGCAGTTATGCCGACCATACGGTACTCGTTTCGTAGAACTTCCGGGAAGTCTCCTCGTCGCGGACAACGGGAACTGGGTTTCGCGCGAACAATATCACACAATATCAATAACGCCGGTGGAAAAACGACACGGGCCGAAGGACACCAAGTAGCACCGTGACACTTCAAGGTTCCTGGACACTGACTTTTTATTTTCTCACAATTGTTACATATTCGATCCGGTCGGCCATATACATTCCGCCGGGGTCCGAATTCATAGGAAAAACCCCGTCCTGGGCGGGTCGAATTCGAATACACGGCGTCGAATGAAAATAAAACTTTCTCTGATGGCAAACCGAACTACTGATTTTAGTGTCGAAATTAATTATTTTAACATCGAATCGAACTCGGAGTAAACCATAAAATACGGGACGAGCTCTCGGTTAGACTTTTCGAACTTCGAACGGTTCGTCTCTGCTTTAACGCAGGGCGGTTCTTTGAACACGAATCAAACTCTACCCATCAACACACGAGTAACTAGAAAATGATAAAAGTGCAAAGATTTTATTTTTAAAACCGTTTGTGCAGTCGGAACGTTAAAAAAAATTCATCACTTTATTAGATTTGTAATGTGTGAGTTTGAAAAAAATGTTCGGAAAAATTGTCACGTTCAGAGAACAACTTCAAAACTGTACGTAGCCGTTTGAAAATCTAGTGATTTTACAAGCGAAAAAAGTAGAAGGATTAGCATTATTTCGAGTATAAATAAACTGTATCTCTCAGTGGTTGAATTGGGAGGGGGGCGCAAGGGGACGGAGCTACTCTTCATTTTTTTTTTCCATATTATCGCGTACCCCTTTATTTTATTCGTCCTTACGTTTAGATTCTTGCGCTTTGGTACGCTAATTGTTCAACTACTCTTAAAGTCCGTCCTTAATATTTTTTTTCAATTCAACCACTGGTATCTCTTAAATGATTTCCAAAAAGAATGAAATATAATAATCATAATTTCATAGACATGGCCTGTTTCAAGAATCTCTCCATGTTTATACAATATATACTCGTATATTATATAAATATATGTACGTGGATCGGTAGAATTCAACAGTAATATACTTGACGCTCGAGTGCAAGCGAAATTCTAGGTATACTTTACTATAATTAAGTCGACGACAGCATGACATTTGGATTGAAATAATAAGTATACGGTGCGACTCGACAATATTCGAGAGGCTCGTGACGACTGACTCAAAACACAACGCCGTTCTTCCTATATAATAATATAATATATTGTGCACAAAACGCACGTCCTTATTGAATTGACAGACGGTGGATTATGCTGTGTTAACACGTACTCAATGATGATAGTAGGTTAATAAGTGCAAAATGAATTATTGTCGGAAATCATGGGCCGATCGTGAACGATATTGACATATTCGGGGTTGCGTCGGTAATTATATTTATGTTTTGGACACGTGCGCTTTGAAAATATAAATAAAAAAAAAAAAAGAACACAATACCCTCAGCTCGATAAAATAATTAAACACAATAGTATTTTATCAAATAAACGGAATATTTTATATTATGGTAAAATGTTTTTACCGAGTTGAAAAAAAAAAAGGAAGAAAAAATGCAAAAATCTCGTACAATAATAATGTAATATGTTATTTTCATACCGAATCGCACGTTTTGTCGGTAAAAGAAAATAGAATAAATGTGAATTGTTTTCACAACCACGGCCGTGTGCCGATTAATATTGTTGTAATTTATTTATTAATTAGACCGACTGAAAACAAAAAATGTATTCAATTTTACACGGAATTAAACGGGGCGCCGCCGTCGAACGTATTTCCAAACACGTTACGGGACGGTGTTGGGACAGTTGGTAAGTCATACGAAGTGATTTATCAGACAAAAAATATAACCCAATAACAAAAAATACAACGTAAAAATCGTGCTTTTTTTCTCGGATGCTTTTTCAAAATTGTATTACACTTGTTCGTATTCGATCTGTTTAAAATATTTTCGACGGCGAGTTGGATTCGTTCGTCACAGACAAAACGCGGTGTCGCGTCGTCATTATATTTATTCGGATGATTTTTTCCTCTCGTTTGATGGCGTTGTAATCACAACACATATTGCAGTAAAACGCCGACATAATCAAATAAATAGATTCGCGTTCCTATAATTCCTTTCAGTCCTCTTAAAAACTTATCACACGTCAACACGTGTAAAAATATATTTTATGTCGAGCGCCTCTATCCTCGCTAGGCGGCGGAGGTCGTCCGTATTCTTCCGGATGGGTTTTCTTTTTTAACATTCTTCTCTCGCGCTTGTTTGTCGCGCCGCGTACTTGCACTCGTTCTCTCCGCGGACGAGGATTGTTGCCGGTTCCCCGCGAATAAACAATAGACGTACCAGCCGAGCCGCTAAATCACGTGTTCCCGAGGTCCCGCGTGCGTGAACGCGAGGCGTGCTCGATTGTTCGACGGCGATCGGATGATTGCGCGGAAAACGGTCGCATTCCGTCGACAGCCTCCGAAATCGCTCGACCCGACGATTTTCGATTTATTTTATTTTATTTTTTATTTTTACGGGGTCGCCGGGCATACCGCACTTGCGACCGTCGTCAATCGAACAGTTGAAAACTAAAACTCGCGGGGAAATTATTAACATTCCGGACGGTATACGTTACACGATCCGGCCATCTACGATATACGAGTATATATACGAAGTTTCGTTTAAAATACTGCGAGAGAGATGGATAAAAAAAAAAAAAAATGGAGAGAAGCAACAGATTCGCTTAAATGCACGCGACGTAACGACGTTATTATAAAATATATATCATCGTTAAAAAAACAAACATCGAGATCAAAAAGTTACTGTAATAGTATACCTATACGTATTGTTTTAACACGCTGTGCGACGGGGTTGTGCTCGATATAAATTAACCGCGCGACTCTTGGCCGCGTTTTAAATTAAAACCAATTAGCCGAAACGCACAGCGGCCCTCGAATTCGCATGAAAAAAAAAAAAAAAATGGGAACAAAACGAATCGAAGTTTTCGAGATTAACGGCGGTGCGGACTCGGAAACGATCGTTTATCAAGGCGATTAGTGTACGGGCGATTTTACGTCGCGTTTGCATTTTTGAAAATCGAACGATCGTTAGTTTGAGCACGCAGAAACAACGCGTGAAAGGTGCATGTGTACTCTCTGTGCGAGTCCAAAGATAAAACACGCCAACATACGAGAGCTTTCGTACGTTTTTTTTTCGAAATTTAAAACTTTAAAGATGTTTATAATAAGTAAGAGAGCCGAAGGTTTTCCGTCCGAAAGGAATTTAATTACGAAAAAAAAAAAACAAACTATTTTCTCACGTTGTTTATACGCGGCGATTGTTGTTTTATTCGACGTGAAATAAACCCGCGAGACGAAGAGTATGAAATGATTAATCGTCGCCGTTTGCGAGTTCGTTAAATTTTAATCCGATAAACTTTTCAATAATTATTATTATGTTATTCTTATTCGGAAAACCCGATGGAAAATAATGTTCACTAGAAATTTAGAAATTTATGAAATTTAGTTATTTGCGGGGTTTTTTTTTTTTTGTTCAAAATTTTTAAATTATAATTAGTCGCGTTATAGGTACTGCTTTCACATTTTTTCTCATTAAGGAAACAGAAAATTGTAGACTTTTATTAAAACGAAAATGTAAAACTCGTATTAATGTTCATTAAAGTCGGTTTATTTACGGTCCACAAACCGTCTGTTGCATTTACTGTCTTACTCGTACCGAAAACGACGAGCGCGAGTGTTTTTTTTTTTTTCTATTTCCGTCAAACTATGGATTTTCACAAACTTTTGATCAATACATTTTTAACTCGGAAACCGAAGTGCGATTTTTCGTGTACCTGCTTTTCAATAGTTTTCTAGGAGCGTACCGCGTACTCGTGAAAAGGATCGAAAAAATGATTTTTTAATAATCTTCGCTCGCCACAATGTTATATGTACAACACGCGCGCGCGCGAACGCGTACGAAACTGATGTGGTTTTAAACACGTTTTATATTTTATGTTCCGAGTGAAAAGAGAAACTTTCGGTTCTTTCATAATCTTAACGTTTTTCACGATTATTTTAAAATTTTTATAATACCATCCACACACATTTTCTAGTAGTAGTTATTATTAACGCGTCGTACTCGCCAGCGTAATAGAAATGATAAGTGTTTGATATTCCAATAATACAACTTTTACTGGTCCTAAACGACCCGCACATATACTCAATTGTTGTAATAATATTTCAACACAAATTCTACGTTGAGTTTTGAATTGAGACGAAATTTCAAACGCTTATAAAAAAAAATGGCCGTGGATTTTCCAAGATTTTCCAATACAAGTACAAAATATATTATAAAGTTTGCGTTAAACTTTTTAAAAATGTTTGTCCAATGAGAATTGTTTTATCGGCATTTTACAAAAGAAAAGTCAAAATACTTCGAAATTCATACCGTCTCTGAAAAATGTTAATATAAGTACGCGGTGAAAATGTCAAGCCCCCTGAGGTTATTATTTATGAGTTACGTCGAAAACCGGTATGCCGTAAATGTTGTTGTTTTTTTTGTAATTTTTCGGGATTATTTTTGAAAACCGTTGGGGAATATTTCAGAAGTAACCTGTAAAATGTACCAACGAGACGAAATTCGCTACTTTCGAGTTTCTACTCGTACTTATTTTTGAAAATCGAACCGTTTCTTCTGGTCAAAACCGTATCTACAGATAGAAAAAAAAAAACACATTTTACTAATATATTCCTCATTTCACTCGGAACTTAAAATTAATTACCTACAGCTCTAAAATAGTTTTTGATATTACAAAAAAATATCTATTAAATAATTTACATATTTCTCGAGTTACTAAAAAATATCAATAAAGTCTCAAAAAAACGTCACCTAACCGCATCTCATAAAACATATAATAGGTCAGTGATTTTATTTTTTTTTTATTTCCCGTGTAAACATTTAATTTAATGAATAAAACATTTTTTTTTATAAATTTAGTAATACGTAAACGTTTTATTATTGTAAACGTACACAATATTTAATATTATTTATTTTTTTTCATTTACCGGTGTACTCGCCTGGTATTTAGCTCGGGCAGGAGAGAGTTAAACGTGTCTGATGAAGCACAGCTAGTTTATCGCAACATTTCGTCTTCGTCGATGAATAATATGCAAATCCAGTTTCACACATGCTGTCGCTGTGGTAATTTCGAAGTTCGAGAGATCGGTATTGTTCATTTTTTAACTCGAAACTGTAACCGGTAATCCACGAACGGCATTTTAGTTTTGACCATTTCGATAAATTCTTCACACGCCACAATTATAATAATATCTTCTCTTGGTTTATCGTTTATTCAAATTGGAAGTTTTCGTTCGATTATTTTGACAGTATTTTGTTTAATAGTTGCGCAATATTTCGTTTAATTTGCGCCTGATTTTAACGAATAATATTTTTCATCAAAATGAAACTATCTGTTTCACCTCAGAAAAACACGCTCCACCCAAACTCGAATTTATTTTCATTTTTGAGCTGAGATTTCGCCACAAAACGTTTTGGTTACTTGGTTTTGTTTTTTTTTTCTTCGTAAAGACGTTAGCCAAATGACCAAGTCGAAACGATCAAGTTTGACCAGTATGCCCGAACAGTATGACCAGTGAACAAGGCTATTTCGTATACAACGTTTTAGTTTCGAATTGATTTCCACGCGGATCACAGTTTAAGTACCACTAGCACGGCGCGGCGTCTACATCGACTTTCAAATCGTTAGCATTGCTAGAAATATGTCGTTGCGGTCGTATTGTATCGAACAAAGACGGACTGAATAGATCGGACGCGATCGCACGGGAATCCGTCGAGATTATACCTTGTATGGGATTTCGTACACACGACCTTGAAAAATACACTCTTTTGTCTTGCCCCGTCGTCGGCGGCGGAATATCCTTCTCTAGACCTTTAAGGAGAGACCGAGCTGAAAACTACGCAAACGAGTCTCGCCCGTAGTTAAAAAGTTGCATCGAACACACTACTATAAAAACGTGCAGATAGAAAACTTGTGCGAATATTATTCCACGTAATTATTTTCCCGTGAAACATAGCCGAAGTGTACATTTGCCGAACACTTGCGACCGGGAGTGAACCGCGTTATAACTAGACCGGCGGGAGATTTCTTCGTAGAACATAAAAGCAAATAAAGTTTCTATAACTCGAATTTGCATCTTGGTAATCACCGCACACAACAGTTTTCGAAATGAACACGTGCTCGTAAACAAATTGACTATCGTGTTTATATAAGTCGAGACAATAGTTGCCGATGTCGAACAATAAACAGTATACAATATAGTTTCGTAACTCGAAAAGTTATTTTCTCTCCTTCCCGAAACGTATTATATTTTATTAGATAAAATATCTATTTTAATTATATTATTATTAAATAATAGAAATTATTACCGAACTTGCTTGATAATAATTGTTATTATTACTAAACTCGTTATTTGTTATTTATATTATTTCATTACTAGCGGAGGCTGAACAAGTCAGTAAGTTGAAATTCAGTCGATTTTAACTTTTCAACCCAACGCGCTTTTTTAGTTTTTTTTTACTAACTCGATTTCATCAACATTGCTCGTCGCCTCTTGATACATTTAAAAGTAACGTGACGTTATTCCTACTGTCCCGATTGTTTAATTCTTAGTTTTTATTGCTATTCAAATGTAATAAGTTATATTTCGTTCGTGACAAACGTGCGCCCTCGTATAGTAAAAATAAAAACATTCAATTAAAATTGTTATTGTTTTAAAATAAACTTGTAAAAAAAGAACAATTGAATATTAAAAAAAAATAACCAACTAAAGTTGAACGAACGTTGAACGACTAAAACCAAAAAGAATTCGAACCTAACCGAGTAGAAAAAAACAAAAAAAAAAAAAAACGTTAACTCGATAGGTAGTCATAATTTCGGCGATAAAGTTCAATATTTGGTTTCCAATTTTTGATACTCCGAAAAATCTAGATCGTTTTGTGATTTACAGCGGTATATTCGAGCGATTTCAAATGAAAGCGACAAACGTTCGACCGCGACGAGAGATGTCATCGCTCGGAATTAGATGGCACGAGAGACCCGGTGGCTTTGGCGTTCGTTGTGCATCGTTCCTTTTCTCTTTATAAGCTCGCGGAGTTGGAGGAAATAACGAAACGCGAGCGCGCGCGTTCGACACGAACAGAGAGTATAATGCACGCGCGCCGCGCATACGTTTTTTAGGGACGGACAATAAAAGCGACGACGACCCCGCCGACCGTTTGCTCGATAAAAAAGCGAATTTCCGAGGAGAAATTATTTCTCCCGTCGTCGTTTTAATGTATTGCTCGGCGTCGCGCATTGCAAAAGAAACGTTAAACGCCTATCGTATTGTGTGCGGCGTTTTTTTTTTTTTTTTCTGTTTTACACAGTACATAAATATATATTATGCGTGTAAAAGGTATAATGTTTTTTTTATTAAACACTCACGGTTATTAAAAAAAACACCCTTTTAGCGTTACAACAGCAATAATAATATCACGTTTAATTGGTTATATTTTTCCGACGGCCGACCGGGGGTAAAATACGTCGCCGCGGGCGGGCTCGACCCAGAAAATCCAAAACGCCGTACGAAATTACGTCTTATTATTATAATATTATACTCGTTGTCGAGAACAATATCACTCGGTCAAGTATATATTATGCGTTGTATTGAATAATTCGTTTTCGGCACGTCCGGCGTGTCGTTCTTCTACGTATGGTTTCTCTCGTTTTGACATCTCACGGTTGCGATTTGTTCGGAGAAGCTCCAAATTATCCGGACACAACATTAAGACCGTGTAATTACCGTACGCATATTGGCGTTCGCGTATTTATTTTCAATCATACTAAAAGATACATAATAAAAATACATTTTTAACAAAATTATAAAACAATAATAAATCTTAATAATAATCGTACGGTTTTTTGTTGTTGTTTTCGATTTTTATACTGTTATAATCAGGTACACGTCTTAATTTAAAAAACAAAACATAATATCATGCGTATTTTCGATTCTGTTTAACACCATTTCCCCCCCGGTATAACAATAACAATCCGTTAATATAAAATAAAATAATAATTTTCTACGCCGTTTTTCGCGTCCGGGCAAAGGATTCGATTTTCTCTATATCATCTCGCGTGTTTTATCGCCGCGACGAGCACGTAAAACAGTGTTTTTTTTTTTTGTTTTATGATCGCAGTTAGCGGTTAGTATATTAATTATTATCGCGCGAAATGCGATTTTTACGGTCGCGTAAAACGACGATCGGGCGGAAACTCGCGTGCATTAAGTACATACGTAAACAGTGTCAGGACTCGTGTGGTTATTTATTTATACGATTAAAAGTCGTCGTCCGAACATTATAACTATACGTTTTAAATCGAGACGGATTTCCGATTATCGAGGCGTTTTTCCATCGATGAAAAACAACCGGCATAACCGCCGTCGTCGTCATTCTCTTTGATGTACCGGATATGATTTTTATAAATTAAAACGTTGTGTAAACTGTGAAAAATTCAGACGATTTGAACGAATGCGTGTGTTTTAATTTAGAATTTCACGTCCAGACGAGAGAAAACGAGAGTTTACAAACGAACGGACGGACGTTACATTATCCGGTGCTGAACGCCGCCACCGTGTGATTAAACGCGCGCGTCCCGAGAGTAGCGTGTGTTCGATAATGTGAATTTCGTGCGGACGAGCGTGTCGCGTGCGGCGCGTACGATGGAAAAAACAAAGGACCGATGAAAAATGAAACGATAATTTTGATAAAAGATCGGCGGCGGTACCCGTTGGCAATGCCAATTAAACGAGCAGAGTATTTAGCCGTAATAGACTGTCGTCTGCGCAAAGCCCCCGCGGACGTGAGTCGATTTACAAGAAAGGGTGGAAAAAAAAAAAACAAAAACGAAACACATACGTACGCGCACGTGACGACGACGAGTGAAACCGCGGTAATGAATCGATCTAACCGCTGTATACGTAATTATTACGGCGGCGGCGGCGGCGGACGATTCGAAGATTCGACGTGATTCTTTGTTTTTCGTCGTTATTGATCCGTTTACGGGGAGGGTTTTATTTTTTTCCATTCGGTCGCGAACACTCTCCTAATATCATATTATTATTTGCCCGAGTCGTAAGTGCCCGCCGCCCCGGGGGCGAGTGGTCGAACAAAAGATGGTCGTCGCCGTCGTATTATTACTATACACACTGTGAAAGGCACTTGTGATGTCTGCTTTCTTCTGCGCGCGAACAATGCGTTTAAATACTTTTTGAGAGGCGCGTTTTTCCTACGCACACTCGCACACATATATATGTTATAAACTCGCGGTGGGACGGACGCGGCGGCGGCGGCGGCGGCGGCGTACTCGTGAATATTGTATACACGCGTATAAAGACAAAGCAGTCGAAACGGGCTTTTGTCATTTCCGGCGCGGCCAGGGGGAGCAGTTAATGCGGCGCGGTGGCGGAGAAGGGGCGGACCCGAGCAGCAGACGGCCGCGTCGAGACGAAAAAGCTCGCGGTTTTCGAGAAAGCAAAAGCGAAAACGTAACCGAGGCCAGACGACGAGCGGAGAGAAATGAAAAACGAAAACAAAAAAATCGCCTCCGGCGGCGCGAAATATATCGTTATTATTACTATCGAGCGGTCGAGAGATACGCTCTCGACGATAACGAATAATATACATTATACTCGTCGGGCGCGCGAAGACGGTACGATATTATGAACGCGCTCGATTCGAAATGACCGGACAAAATAAAATAAAATCGTGTTTTTATTTTCATTTCGATGTCGAGTATTTTGTTTTTCTCCGTTCCGGGGCGATATGGCGAACGAATAATCAACGCGACTGTAATTGAACTCCGGTAACGAGGCGGCTCGAGAGAGAGAGAGGGAGAAACTAAAAGGATTGATGGCTGTCGCCGCCGAACGCGCGCCAGAGGTGCCGGCGATTGTTTTACGAACAACAGTCCCCCGAGGACGCGTGCACGATGACGTAAATCTGACGCTCGGCGGAGACGACGACCAAACGACGACGTGCACAATGAAAAGCAAAAAAAATGAAAACGCCGTCGCTTTGAACGATTATTATAATAATAGTCGTCCGGAAGTCCGGAGTCCCAAAGACGTATTATACGTGTCGTGAACGAAAGGTGACGCGCGCGCACTAGTCCGCCCGGGTCCCTCCTCGCCACTGTGCTTTGCCGCGCGATTATAAACACTGGAAAACAATGGTAGAAAACAGCGACGTCAAATCAAATAATGACGACGAACGTTACGGTTTTGTTTTTTGTTTTGTTTTGTTTTGTTTTTTTTTTTTGGAATGCGATGTCTGAGCGATATGAAATGCACTTATAATATAATAATATAATATAACGATGATAATATTTTCGTTTCGTAGAAACGTCGAGAGCGCGACATCCGATCAAAAGGCCGCGGACACCGTCTGGTACACCTTGTACAAGAACCAGGCGACCAGCGCGTACTTCAAGTAGATCACCACCAGGTCCAACACGTACAGTCTGAAAACGAAAACGGTACGTTACGGTCAATACGTATACGATTATTCCTATCGAAAACACGTTAAAACAAGTACAGGGTGGGGCAGTGAATCGGGCGATTTTAAAATAACTATAAAAACCCAACGAGTATTTTTTTTAACAAATATATTTATACTAGATGAATAACCCGGCTTCGCCCGTGTGCAGTATAACTTTTTATTTTATCAGTTTTTTTTTTCATTTTTACCCCTTTTAACCCCCTTAGGGGTCGAATTTTGAAAATCGGGTGTCGTGACGACACTCAGAAAGGTATTTGGAATCGGGATGAATAATGGGGACGGTAAACCACTGCCCGTCTCGAATGTCCGCGCGATATGACGCGTACGCACATTTGCCGCCGTTCCACACATACTCACACTTTCAGAGTTTTCCTGGCCTTGGGTATGGTGGCCGGGTCCTCTCGCAAGCAATACTGGCGCGCTCCCAGCACGCACTTACTGAAATAATCGTTTATGTTCATTTTCTCGAAATCCATGTTGAACTCTCTGCGGTCCACGTCGCTCATGCTCTCCCGGAGCGCCAGCAGCCGGTCGTTCGGGAAGTCCCACCTGCGCATGGTGAAGTATTGAAGCACGCGGAGACCGTCCGATATCTTTTGTTGGACTCGCAACATGCTGTGAAAAAAAAAAACAAAAAAACGTAATAATTACACTACGATGTGAGTGGGTTAAAGCCACAGTGGTGGTGTGAGTCACGTAAACCTTAGTTAGAGAAATTTAAACGGTTTATTAAATACTCAAAAATAGAAGTTTGAGTCATAGACTTACTTCACTTTGCCTTTACGCGATTAACAAAACGCATTTATAGATGTAGACCGAGCGCAATCAATACCGTATCGACTATCTGAAAACGAACTATTCTTTTCTTTTCTTTTTTTTTGTCAAACAAATAAAGCGAATATAAATCCATTAACGAACACGAAGACAAACGTACGAATTTTTTCCTTTCTTTCGGACGACCACAATCTGCACCGAATGTTTTACGCGGAAGGAGTTTTCGATTTTCGTGCGATAAATAATAATATATTATTTAATCGCCCGAAAGTCGTATGCAAAGCTAACTCGGAATACTCAGCTCGCTCTGTTGCTGTGCGCGCGCCGAGGACGTTACCGCCTCGACGTTTAATATAATATTTAATCCAATCTGAGCTCCTCCGCCGGGGTGTGTACAAAATATCATATAAACCGACCGGGAAAATAATTTTTTCAACCGTCAGCGTTTTATAACAATATACGACGTATTTATCACCCCATAAACCGCGGCCACTATTCGATTGGTGTAATAACAATAAAAACGTGTGCCAGTAATCCATAAAACCGTATCGCACTGGTATTTTATACGATCCGTGGTCCCGAGATCATATTCCGTGCGGACGGTCGTTTGAACCACAACGAATTACCGATAAAATGTGTTGAAAAAAAAATTACGAAAATTTCAATTTACCGGGAAAATCGAATCGGGTATCGATGAAACGTTGGAAAACTACCAATCAATAGCATAGGCGTTTCATGCGGGGGGGGGGGGGGGTGACGAATCTTTCTTCTCTGTCCGAGATGCCTATCTTTTTTCATCATCTAGACGGTCGTTTATTTATTTGATAAGTCTTCCACGGCCATTACAGATGGATTTTTTGTCGATTATTATTACAAATTTAACCATTGTTGTTGGAAACACCTGTGGCGATTTCGATCTCGCGTCTAAGAAAACTATAATAATCCACGTGTTTTGTGTTTCATTCTAACAATCAGGTCATGTATTTTAGGGCTAATAGTGTCGCGTAGAACGTTCAATTTACTGGGATATAGCTGGTAATATACTCGCTTAAGTTGTGGCGACGCATTTGGGTGACGTGATTTCGCGAAAAATTCAGATTAAAAGACCCAATACGTGTTTCGAACGGGTCGAGTTAATCCTTACGGATCGTCCTGCATTCCCTCCGGTCGTTCTATGTACTAACTCTGAGACGTTTAGGAAAAAATAGTAATTTCACGACCGAAACGTAATCTCAACGGACACCGACTGAAAGACGTTTTCATAATAATATAATAAAAGTATACGTAGTCGTTTAACTCTTAAGTATGAACTCTATAATTCTCACCGGTGTGGAAAAAATCGAACGTACCGAATGTCGATTTGAAATGTGAAAATTAAAAATTTTTTTTATAACCACTCGTCTCGAGCGCACACGATTTAATGCGAATAAAAACGTTTTTATTACCGCCGCCTCGCGTGGCGTTTTCATTTCGAAAATTTTCACTCGATCCGTTTTTTTTTTTTTCACACTTCACGCAGCGCTCGTGAAATCGGTATGGTTATATTATTATTAACAGGTAACGAGCACGCGGCGAGTTTCGGACGAACGACGAAATCGGATGTGAAATATTACTCAACGGAAACGACGACGATACGAAACGGTAATCGAACGATGCCGGCGCGATGTTTTACCGTTGAAATATGCATTCCAAAGGCAACGCGTGATTTATGCTGTTATCGAATTCGGAAAACGATTTCTCCACTACTGGTGGACTGGTGGTGTGAAAATATAATAACGCGGCGTTTATGCGAGACGTTTTCTTCGACTTTAAACGCTCGTAAAAAAAAAAAGAAGAAGATTTTACGAGTTACGATTTTTCGAAACGTACAACAAAAATAATAATATAATAATAAAGATAAACGGTTCGATACCGACGATCTCGTCGTAAAACCCAAAGTCTCGAGAATAGCGAAATGATGAAAAAATATAACAAAATCTATAAAAAGATCGACTGTTATAATTAGAGCCCGGAATTATATTCTTTTGCATATTTTTTTTGATTCTATGCAGTCAGACAGAAATCTTTACGAATCATGAAACCGGTGTATTAATGGCAAAAGTATTTTTTGCATATTTGAGAATATTTCAAGATAAAAGAATATTTCGTATAATAAAGAATATTAGAGAATATATCGATTAATTTGAATAGATGTTCGATATTTTTCGTTGCAGTGACGTAAATAATATAAATTATAATATTATGTCCGATAATAGTGATACTGATATGATATTGAAAATATACTATATATTTATATACCATCGTCCATTTTATCCAAGATAAAAAATTTAAAATAATTAAATATTAAATATTATTGTTAATAATTTAATCGAACTTTTCTTAACATGAAGTATTTTTTTATTGTGTACCTATTTTATACATAATATAGTATTTATATCAGGTTTTTGTATTATTTAATTATTTTGCATATTATGTATCTTGTATCTATTTATATCAGTTTTTTTTGTATTACTTGCTTAATTTTGTTGCATAGTGAGAATATATTAATAAAAAAAGCATATTTTTGGCATATTTTATTATGATTTTTAAAGAATATTGGAAGAATATTTTCAACTTTTTAAGAGAACATTAGCATCTTATTTTGGCTATTTTAAAAGAATACAATTCCGGGCTCTAGTTATAATATAACTCTGGTGTTACTCACAAGCGCTTTTGTCCGAGCAAAAACATGATGCCGTCGATGAGATAAGCCGGTATCCAGTGATAGCAGATCACCTTGTACGTGTGTACGAAACGGTTGGACGTGATGCCTCCGGTCGGATACCACAGCATGAGCTCGAACGGGTTGTTCATCGTCTCCTCTCGGCCTTTGGTCATGACCGTGTGCCACGTGATCGGGTTCAGGTTGTGCTGCGTCAGATTGTAGACCGGAACAATGTTGGTCCTGCGCGGACAAACGAAAAACGAGCGTTATTATTCGGACGGTGCAGGGTTGTTTATATACACATAGTCTGCCGTGTGGAAATCGTTTCGAGTATAGCGGTGTACAATTTCGTAATAATATTTCTGATCTACCGCGAGCGCTCGCCACCGTGTTTCAAACTCGGCGAACGCGTATATTGCATTACGATAGATACGTAATATTACAGTCGTAGTCGTTCGGGCGCTCGCAATAATATAATCGCACTTATTCGCGCCGCCGCGGCCGCCGTAGACGAGTAATCGATTTCGAATCGTTTCGTTCGATTATATTATCATGACGTGGGGGCACACGAGCGCGCGACGACGTTAATATTATGCAAACGGATCGGTTCGGTTTTGAGTTATAATCCGATAGAAAACCCGATTCGAACCGTTTCGCCGCGCCTTGTTTAAAAGGTATAATAACCGCTACGACTCCTCGGACGGAAATATATTATGCGACGATTATCTCGCGGAAAACGTCCGGACGACGACGTGTCCCGTGCGGATTAGTTCACTAATAAATAGCAATCTCCTCCGGCGGCGTACGTATTTATATATTCGGGTGGTTCGTTTCGTCGCGGAGAATTAAAAATCCGATTTCTTTTTTAATACACCCGACGAATGAGGAAAAAGGATTCCGGTTTACGTGAGAAATATACTCTCTCCGTCGTCGTCGTCGCCGCGATCAATACGTACCGAACACCGTGAGCGATGTGGGCGAAACGCGTCTGATCGAAAATCGTTCGGTCGTGTACGCCGCGCGACGGCGACGACGTTGCCTTTTTCTTTTTAATCGAACCGGCCATTTGGAAAAGGCCATTTCGCCATATTTATAATACGTATTATTGGCAATGCTATGCGTATTCCCCGCCATAATTTGTTCGCAATGGGGTTCGTCACGAACGCGTTCACGTTAAACACTCGGATTCGATACGAACGACATTGATAAAAAAAAAACTATTGAGCCCGTCGCGCCTAAAATCCGGTTTTCACGACCGGCAATGGGCAATAATTATCGTCGTCGCGTCGAACGGGAGCTACCGTGTTAACCGTTTGGTTAGGTGTACTTGCTTTTGTTTGGTAATCGCCGTTTTCCACGCGATCGCGATCACGGCGTTTATCGCAAAGTCCACCGGCACGGCCTCGGCGGTGTACTTCGAGTTGCACAGTATGGACCTGAGCACGCCCTTGCCGCCCGCGACCAGTATTCCCGTGGGCCCGTTCAGGTTGTCCACCCAGCCGGGCAGAGGTTCCGTGAGCGCCGGAGTCACTGCGAAAGGATCGTAATGCGTTAAAACGAGAAGCAGAAAAAAAACGCTTTGCTCTGGACGTAACTGTAATCGAGTCTCCAGGTTTTATCATAAACACACGATGTAGACGATCTGTATCGCGACACATCTGTCGTACGTAATGTTTGATATCTGGTTCGCATTTGCGTTCGTCTACATTTGTATATTTTCACTACTTACACGCGGTGCGACTGTAATCGTTTTAAAACCAGTCTCGCGTGTGATACGCGTTCACCACCGTTAAAAACGCGGAGACGATGTCAAAAGAAAAATGTAATTAAAAAAAAAATAAACGCGAAACGATTTAGTCTCGTGATAATCGCACGGTGAATATCATGATAGAAGTTAAAAATCAAAACTAGATTGTGAGAAACGAAATCGACCGTTTTCATCATATACCTCCGATAGTACGAGTGTGATGACGCGCGAATTTCGATTTTTCCAAATTTCTCAGTCGACAGTTAATTTGTTTTTCTAGAGACTCGATTGTGTTGTATAAACGTTTTTTTTTTTCTCTGATCGGTACGCTGTCTCGCAGTACCGAACTGTTATGTCGCTTTTTACGAACTCACCAATCGAAGGTCTGGCGATGACCACCGGCAGCTGGGGATAAAACTCGCTGACCACGTCCTCGGCCAATCGTTTGGAAAACGTGTAAGTGTTCGGATGTGGATTTATCAAGCTGTAAATCATTTAACATAATACTATAAGTACACATATTATTATTTGAATACAATGTATGCGCGCGAGAGGCATTTGGAACTTGCTGAAAGGCGTCCTAATTCGAAATCACCTGCCACCCTTCAAATCCTTACTGAATACACGCATACATTTGTCCGTGAAAAAAAAAAAACGATTTAAATAACGATTTGAACGAACGCCACTGTAAGCGGGAGCCGACTAGGGCGGTGTAAATGTGGAAAACAGTAGTCCGTGAGATTTTCCAGTAGAACGATAACGTACGTCACGCGAGTGCTGTAGTTGTTTATTAGGAAATCAGATTTAATTGAGCCAAACGCAACCGACGACGGCAGGATGGTTTCGATTTCGAATGTACGAAATCGAAATCGAGGGAACGATTGTTTTTTAATTTGTCAAATCCACGAAGATTCAGCATACCACTATGACGTGCGTAATCGCGTTTTATCGTTTTCGCCGTTGAAAATCGCTAATCCCGGCGAATATTATCATAATCACATCGCCTGGCCATTTCGAGCTTTTTCCGCGTTCTAAATAGAACTATATAGACGAACTCTCGAGGGTTATGCGAACGCGATTTCGGCAGCCCCTCCTCGGCTCCCGAGTGCGCTGTCGGGTTTTCGTTCGGTCGAATGAAAAAATGACACGGCTTAAATGAGCACGGTTAAAAAGAAGCATATCCATTTATTATGATGACGCGATGTTATATTTTGCCGTTCTCTAAGCCGCGGCGTGCTCGGCCCTTTATGGAGAGAGGTTATATCTTTACAAAATACTCGAAACGTAGCAGGACAAGACCAAAATCAGATAAATTTGTATTCAAGTCGATGTGGCGATATAAGGAATAGTAAAAAGAAAGTGGTTTACACATTATTATTTTTTCTTTTCGTAATAATAATTATTCCTACTATTTACACGCGTCAGTGTACGTACGATTCGTGTAAAACAAGGGCCTGTTATTTTAATACAAAGCGCGTGCGTGTGTGTGTTGACATACGTATATGTTGTTGGACGACTATTTTGTATTTTTCCTTACTGAGGTGTGACCATTTTGATTGAATTCTCGTTGAGCCAGGACGGCAATCTCATTATGTTGTGCGCGTCGAAAGCCGACGTGTG
The DNA here is from genome assembly GCA_948098885.1 of Drepanosiphum platanoidis. NCBI lineage: Eukaryota > Metazoa > Arthropoda > Insecta > Hemiptera > Aphididae > Drepanosiphum > Drepanosiphum platanoidis. The sequence continues at coordinate 23,691,990 of OX402532.1, read as the reverse complement.
CACTTCCTCGTTCAGCGTCTCCAAGTCTACGTGACAAAAAGCCGTGGAGAAATGTACGAAAGCCTGAAACATTCGAGGCGAAACACAACAATTACAAAATCATCAAATCCGATAGTTCATACGACAAACGGCCGACCGCGGGCCAACACGTCAACCGCGTTTACGCGGAACCCGAGAAAGGATATTTCGAATGTAATTTTCCGAACAACCAAAGTGCCCGGGATTTTCGACGTATTTCGCGTTTGGATTTTTCCACGTCGATTCCGCGGCGGTATCCGATCGTGTTATCGAAACCGAAGGCTTTTCGCGATCTGGCGGGATGACCTTAAAAATACTCGCCGAAAGTCGAGATAACAATTGCGCGCGCGATTATAGAAACGCGATATTATTATCATTTTCTACTGACGTATTACTGTGACGTGACTGTTGGATTTTGACGACTTTCAAGAGTTTATGCGTGAAAACCGTTATGTGTTCCGGCTTTGTGCTCGGGAATGGTTTTGCGACGAATCCGCCGACGACCATATTAACAAACTCGAATCTTCAACGACTTTACATTAATTATGTGAAACCATTAGTCGAAAAAAAGACAAGTCACCGGGACGGAAAACTATAACGACATGCACTGCAACGACTGCGTAGTTTAAAAAGTTCAAAAACATTTAATTCATTAAAAAAAAAAGTATAATCCCGGTGAGATTCATTGTAAATGAAAATAAAAATAAAAAACAAATCGTAAACAAACTTACGACCGAATTGCCTAAACTTCATTATAGTTTATTACGTATTTATTTTTTTTAAGTGACGATTTCTTAATTGTTTTTTTTTTTTTCAATTATTATTTTATTAATTTAACAGGTTTAATTCTCAAGTGACTTGACGAAGATAATTTTCAATATTTTAACGTTCACGAATAAAACACTACGTAATAATATACGACGCTTACGATTTTAAAAAAAAAAACATTTTTTCAAAATCAATATCATTTACGGTCGAAAAGTTTTTCGGTGTTGATTGATTTTGTTTATAATACTTTGGTCGCACAAAGATTAATCGGTCAAAATGTTACGGGAAACAACTATACGCTATTTTCTCAAGGTGGTCGCTGTTTTTCGGTAAAACTAACACAACCGACGACGACGTCGCGTCAAATCGTCAGATTACATAAAACATCCGAAAACAAAAAACTGGTTTTTAATACACGGCCAAGGTACAGTAATAGAGTGGCCGGAGCAAAGAGCATGTTTTTTCGTGTTTAGAATATTATAATTAATTTTAAACGTATGTCAAACGGCTAGAATCGAATTAGTTCGGGTGAAACAGTTTTTTTTTTTTTTTGTAAAAATAACAGGTGTGCTTCGTCGTAATCGTTCTCTCGATATATTATATTTCACCGTTTTATGTAAACCTGTCAGCGTCGCAGTGTTTTTTTTTTTTTCTTTTTTCAAGCGCAGTATTTTCCCTAATTATTTTTTTTCCTTTGACCCGCGTCAGAAACGTCGCGCAGTCGTACGTTTTAAAACAATAAGCGAGAACCGTCGCGTCGTCGGAGGCCATAGGATTTAATTTGTTTTTTTTTTTTCTCTTTCAAATTAATTTAATTTTTCTTTCTTCTTAAAAACGAAAGTCAAATCAAAACGTATTCGCTATTCAATAAACTAGCTGCGCTATTATATGTTTTTGTACGTGTCAGTGAAATTAAAAAGCACGCGGCCGAAAATGCAGCGAGTCGGTCGAAAGACGCGTGCCAATCGTTATTTTACATTTTAAACCTGCAGTTTACCGTCATTTTTGGAAAAACGATTTTGAAACAATTTTTATTTAATTTCAAACTTAATTACGTCTACAAATTTTCGATTCAAACTAATCGTATTATAACACGTTTTATCGAAATTAATGTAACGAAAGTCTGTAGATAACTCGGAAAAAATCCACGTCTTTTGGAAATCACATCGTCTATGAAAACGTGCAGTTTCGATTTGATTAAGGAAAACGGACGCCGCCGCCGTGTCGAACGAAAATATTACCTCCAAATGCTTCATGGCCGAGCAAAACTCGAGCATTCGCAGCGTTCCGGTGGTGTTCAAGTTGACCGCCTCGGACAGCGACGCGTCCAAGTTCAGCGTGGCCGCCCCGTGGAAAACGATCGATACCTCCGAGATCATTCGATCCTTCATCTCCTGCGCGATGCCCAGCTCGTCGGTGCCCACGTCGCCGCACACCACTTGCAGCTTGTCCAACAGCGATTCGTCGGTTTTCCTGATCGAATCGAACAACTGCGAAAAAAACCAATGAGTTATCAAAATATAATATACAATCGCGGGCGGTCTCAGAAGACTATCGGTTTAACCGAACGAGAAATACTAATACGTTTCGGAACCAAAGCGCGTCGTATAATTTCGTTACACACGAATCCAGTCGACGACGTTCCGAAATTTTCGTTTAAGTCCCCGAACGTTTCGACGGATTTCGAAGATTAGGACGTACCTAACCGGGTCGGTCGTTCGACTTTTCACAAACTCCGCGAACGGTTCGAGACCCGATTACGATGATATTACGATCGCGTCTTATATATTTTATTTATCTCATCGCGTTTATTCGTGTGGTCTCTATGAAATATACAAAAAATGTTCTCACCGGCGCCTTGACGATCTCTTGATACCGCAGCAGAGCCGACTTGCCCCTTTTCGATCTGATCAACACGAAAATGTTCTTCACTCCCGGACAGCTGTGCAACAGTTTCCAGACGAGCACTTTGCCCATGAGCCCCGTACTGCCCGTGACGAATACGGACCGACCGTCGAAGAACTGAGCGATTTCACTCATCTCCATCTCGAATCAATTCCAACGTACTATATACCTGCGGCGGACAAAAGAAATGAAAAAAATTAATTAACACACTGACCGACGACGACGACGACGTCCGTATTTTTCGAAGGCCACGATAGAATCTAAATTTCTAAATTTTTACATCAATCAGGTCGTTATTTGGACAAAAGTGAAATGGAAAAAAGGGGAAATTATAATCTCCCCGGGACGACGACGACGTTACGTTATTTACGAGATAAACACCACTAATTTATATTTAATTACATTTTAAACGGTACGTAGACGACTGTAATATTATTATTACCGCGTATTATACTTATTAATTATCATACCGTGCCGTGTTGTCGGGACGATTTATATGTTTCGTGATTAATTTTTGGTTCTCGGGGGCCTAGTTTACCCCCCTGTTCCCGTAAACACGCCACCGATGGCGTTTCGCGGACGTTTTCATAACATGTTTATGCGTCGATGATTGTTTTTTTCAAAACGGTTACTATTATAAAACGTCGATGACATAATAATATGCAGCTGGAGAAAATCGCGACGTGCAACAGCCGCCGTGGTATTGCACCACTCCGGGTGCATCGGATGGTTGCACCGATGACGTGGAACATATTTACAATATAAATAATTATGAATATATTATTATGTAGCCGGCGATCAACCGACCCGCGCGGAGTCGTCGAAACGTCGTAAATGACGTTTGTATTTTTATCGTCGTCGTCGACATCGAGATATTAGAAACACGGACGTGTGGTCGACCGCCTGTTACGGAACCGATGACCTAAAGACGATAACTAGTTTGACTCTCGCGACGACGCGTAATTATTGTTACGTACGTACACAAAGAGTAACGGCGGTGTTCCGCGACACTTGCCGTCGAAGACCGTCCCGAACGGGTACGCGGCGAAATCGTCATAACGCACGGAAACGAAAACGAAAACCGCGACGTGGTTCTAATAATAACAGTCGCTCGAGACGGGTATTATCGGGAAAAGCTGCACGCGATGCCACAAAACGGGAGCACACGCGCGTGGAGAGGCGTTCTGTTTTCTTCGTCGTCGCGCGTTTATTATAAACGGCTATATGATATTGCCCCCTGTTATTAATCACTGCGAAACGTATGTTATGCAATCATCGCAACGATAAATTAATGTCGCGTCTTCCGCGCTTAGAAACGCTTTTAGAAAGGCCGTATCGACTTTGTTTCGTGTTTGAATACGAGTGCAAACGCTTAGTTTTGAAAATTATTTTTAAAAACGAACAAACATTTCTCTCTCGGAGTGTCTCGCGACGATGTTCATAACGATCGAGACTTTAATAAGGACGATCGAATTATGTTTTTTATTTCTCTTTTTATATAACTCATTCGTATTCGTTTGTATTACGTTTGAAGAAATATTTTTGTTTCGAAAAAAAAAATTGTCGAAAAAATGCGTTTTATTTCGTTATTTCACGACGATAGCCCACTTTTAGAGACTATTTTTGTGGAAATTTCAAAAATCTTCTTAAATTTAGTCATATTAGAAATACCTTTTTCATACTCGGCACGCGGCAACTCGATGTCACCGAATAAAATCGTATTCATATTTGTTATGTAACACTAAAGATCGAATCGAGAAAGTAAAAAAATTTTAAACGATATTAATATCTGTTTTTTTTTTTTTTTAAATGTTTTTTAAACTATACAATTACGATATAGGTAAAAACTAATCACTCGGAATAATAAAAAACCGAAAACGCGTCGATAAGTATTGTAAATATAAAAAGAAAAAGAATATATATCTAATAAATTTAATTTTACGCGCCGCCCACGTCGTCGATATCAATGCCGCGAGGAGTGATTTGTGAATAAAAAATATCGAAAATAATAACGTTCCGGAGTAAAAACGGCAATAAAAAACGTAACGGTATTAACGATTGCAATAACGACTATGGATAATTATATACGTCCGGAGCGACTTATTTGGTCGTTTATCGCGATCTCGGGTCGGCGCCGTTATGTAACGCGCACAGTCGACAGCCGTACGAAAACAATGTGTCCGCCGGACGTGTCGTCGTCGTCGGTCCGATAAACAGCGTCGAATAGTCGTATAAATCGTCGCCCTCATGCCAAAAGTGACCATGTGCAAAAAGTGACCAAGTGAAAAAAATGTTTAAGATGTCTTATTTTGGTCCTATGAAAATACGTAAAAAGTTTCCAAGTGATATCTTTATTAGTTTAGGAACCACCGAATACTTAATTTTGACCAACCAACATTTCAATATAATTCTTACGTTTAAAAATTGACTAAGTTACTTGGTCATTTCTTAATAAGGTCATTATTATATTTCATAGATTAAAAATAATAAAAAAAATAATAATTTATGATGTTTTCAAATAAAATGAACAAGTTTGTTGTTTGAATAATGTTTTTGTATAAAAATGATTGTAATATTAATGCATTACCCATATAAAACATAATACAAAAATAATGACCAAGTGAATTATACTTATGACTTAGTCACTTTTTAAATGACCAAGAAAAACCGTTTTCACTTGGTCACTTTTTACCATAAAATTTATTTAGTAATTCATAATTTAGTAATCATAGTAATAAATATTGAGTAAAACTAGTATACTGTAGTGTAAAGTATACTATTGCGGTTTCATTGGTACCAAGTTTATAAACATCAGTTAAATTCTCGATTTTTAAAGAAGTGCTCAACTTTTAAACTGACATTACTCAAAACTTTAAAAAACCAGTTGGTCACTTTTGGCACGAGGGCGACGAAATAGGTAAGCTCCGCGGGCCGCAGATCCTTTTTGGAATTCCTCTCGAAATCGATCAGCGCTCGCGCGGTCGTCGGACGGTATGGCCAGGTAACAAATCGTTTATTTATTTAATATTATCCTTCGGCGAAAGTCGGTGACGGACACCTCCGGCTTTTATTAAACATATCGTCGTCGTCGTCGTGATTTATGCGCGTTAAACGATGAAATAAAATTATTCATACTCGTTTATTTTATTTTTCTCGTAACGCCATTTTGCCGATATTTACAAATCAATAATAATAATCGCGTGGAATACACGCTGTAAATGTGTGACCGCGTCGATAGAAATGCATATTATGGTTCTCTCCGGCGGCGCTTTTTCATCGCACTTTCACATTACGATATTTTCATATCGCAGGCACGCGGGCAAACCGCGGAATTTCTCGAAGAAATATCGTATTTATTTTTATTTTTTTCATTCCGCACACTCCCGATGTCATAATTATTATTAATGAATCGGGCAAGCCGCGTGTCGTTGTTGCGATATCTACGATTCGTCGACGAGATTTCTCGCGAGGATTTTCGTAAATCGAATCGCGTAATCACCCGGTCGTTTCGAAATATTTCGGGAAAAAATAAATCGTTCCCCGGAGTGATGAGATCGCTGGTCTACCGTCGATCATCTGTACGAAACAATATTATCCGTAGAACGCTCGTTATTTCCAGGCGGCGGCAACTTTTTAACGTATAATTTTCTTTTCGCTTCTTTTCGAAGCGAACATTGCGAATTCCATTGATTTTACGTACTATTATTCGCGAGAGTATTTCCTCATTCGGAGACTGCCGAAACGTCGTACAACGAGCTGAATCTTTTGAATTTTTAGTGATCCGATGACGAAATATCAAATCAAACGCGAATTCATCTGTATTGACTATGTAATAATAATAATAATTATTCGAGCCTTCGAGCGAAGAAAATAACCTCTTCGAAAGAATCCCGTTCGGTCGACGAACGAAATTCGACATTTTCCCGTGGGCGAGACGAGAAACGATGACGACAAGAAAACGTGCAGTTCAAAGTGCCACGTATACGTGGTTATAGCTTAAAATGCACGTGTTTGGTCACGCCTCGTTGCACTTGCCAAAATATTTTAAAATCAAAGACTTAACAGAGCGTGTAAGGTGTTTGTGCGATCGAAAACGATCTACTTCTTTACTAATAATTAATAATTATTGTAATAAATACAATCAAAGACAACCTAATAGTTTCGTTATTTTAAATATTTATATGAATTCGGTTAAAATTCAATTTTTATACTTTTATTCTCGGCAAAAAGTGAGTTTCCGAGGTTAAATTTAGACATTTGATTGTCTTTACATATTACCTAGCGGATAGAAACGTACTGAATAGTTTCAGGTGACGAGGTTTATCTTATTTGTATTTTAAAACATGACAACGGGAAATGGTGCTTTCTACCGGCGGCGACGACGAGCGATGGCAAAAGTACGCTAGCGTAAAAAAACATCCGTAACGTTATTCTCGTGTTTAGGATTTAAATGATGAAAATTTCAATTTTCTACGATTGAAAAAAATAAAAAAATATTATCCGCGGGAACGATGACGTGGTTTTGCAAAAATAAATAATAATATTTTAAGTCACGCAAACATTGTTCGAAAGCCCCCGAGAACACACGACAGACTTTCTTGTTCGCTATTGTACGCGATTTTAGACCCGTGTCCGATTTCCGATCTAACGAGATGCCGCGCGCGCGCACAGTTTTCGGTGTCGTTTTACTAGTTCGAAAAGCGCACGTACAAAAGAAGTAAAAAACAAAGCGTCTCTATTGCCGAGCCAAAATAGAAACGCACGTAAAAATATAATCGCCAAGATCGCTCCGAGCGAGCGTCCGAACGGTTATTAGGTCGAGTCGTTTTGCAGCGTGTCAAAATCGAAACAATATAATGATAGTAACGACGACGGAATACTACTTCATCATACCACGCATCGCTAAATAATAAAACTATATTACTTGCGTTGTTATTTTTTGTAATTATTTCTCCGAAAAAGCGTTGTTCGTTATGATATTATTATCACAACTCTCGAACGGTATTTTTAACGTCTCAACTCCCTCCGCCCACCCCTCTCAATTCAAACGCGTATAATTTAACACGCACGTGACTCGGCGAGACTAATTATTATATTATTTTCTTGCCGTTAATTAACCGACTTTGATTTGATGAAAGTGACAATCCCGTTTCCCGTAATACGAATTGAACAAAACGTTCGCGCAGTGGCAATAATAATATCGTGTACGCGTCGTCGGTCGATGCGGGCCGCGCCAGAGAAAGCAAACCGAAACCGCGAACGAACAATAATAATAATTATTCGCAATAATAATAATCGCGGGCAAATGACGTCTGTTTTAAATTATTTTCAAATATTCGCCCTGGTCGTACGTCGTCGGTTTTGTCAATTCGTAATCAACACGACGACGACGGGCACCGGGAGTTGTATTTTCTAAATTTTACGCGATAGAGAATTCGAAAAAAATTGTGTACATGTTTGCATACAATTCGAGTGGAAAAATTTATGAGGAAATATTATTGCTCGTCGTCACCAGGTGTTATTTTTTCTACGTATAAAAATACTAGATAGATTGCATATTTTTTACTTTACAAAAAACCGAGCAATTTACGACTATTTTAAACGACCGTAATATTAAATACTGTGAACGATTTACCTTGAAAGTATTTATACGTGCACATTAGAGATATTGGTCGATTTTGAGCACAATTATTATTGTTTTCGATCCGTTTCGGCAAACTCATTTTAGCCTCTAAAATCAACGATGGCTATCGATTATATTATGCTAATACGAATCGAGATTTATAAGAAAAAGGAGTTAAAAATAGATAAAAATGTAAACTTATGTCTAAACTTAAATAAGTTGACAAACCGATGGTCCGATACAAATATTACACATGCATTTGGACGCATCTTTCAGAGAAATAGTTTCGAAAATCAAAATTATATCCCTCGGTTGCCGCGTCGCGGTCGGTCGATTTCATTCTCGAAAAGCGTCAGTTCGAATTTCCGTATTAACAACCCGCTTTGACCCCGATACAATAGTGTTATTATTAATGTTTATGTAATGAGTATCAAATTGGCAACGTCGCACTGGGAATTGTCCGCGACCGTGTCGTTTTCGGGTAAAATTGTAAGCGTCCGCGACCTGGTTCCACTCGTCTCGTCGTATTATTTTTCAATCGATGGGGGGGGGGGGCGATTTTCGAAAAATATCCAAAAGAGCCATCTCGAGATTGGCAGACACCGCGCGGTATTGTCGCGCTCGACTTGTAATATGTTACGTACGTTCGTGGTGGCCCGGCCCGCCGGCAAACGTTCTCGCGCGCGGCCACGTCGTCACCTGAACAGTTTCCGAAACGCCGGCCCCGAGACACCGGCGGGCGGGAAGCGAGGAGTTTAAAACTAAAGCTAACGTTTAAACTTTCCAGTTGGTTTTAATTAAGTCGCTCCCGACGACGAGCCGATTGTTTTCGCCGCGGCGGCGCGTCGTTATTTTCGTGCGAACTGCGCGCGTAGTGACGGCGGCGGCGGCGGCGATTCGAAATTAATTTTACACGCGTAAAGGCGTGTTTTCGTGTACGGCGCGCGCAGTGATTCGATATTTCGCAAACGAAGTTTACGATTTCTATTCGCACCGCGAAACGCGAAAATCGTCTCGGAAAATAGCGCGCGCACAAACAATAGGGGAAATTACCCGTACCACGCGCAGGTATACCGCCGGGCGTATCGCGAAACGCGTGTTTCTAAAAGCGCTCGTGAGAAAAACGTCAAACTCTAATTGAGTTTATTTTTTTTAGGAGAATCGCGTTTAACTCCTGAATCCGAAACGTAAGTGGAATTAAAAGTTTTCCTCCGTCCGCCGGATTTTCCGGATTATTATTCTTTTCGAGTGTTCACAGTCAGTGTTTCTTTCAGGCACTTCTCCGGGGGGGCAATGCCCCCCCCGGAGAATGTCCATTGCCCCCCCGGAGAACATTTTAAGAATAGTAAAGAAAATCAGATATTAGACAAATGTAATTTTTATAACACCGCAAATCGCAAGTTCAATGAACAGAGTTCTTACAAAGACAAGAAAAAAAATGCTCCCAGGAACCTTAATGCATTGTATGCTCATCAGTATTGAAGGGCCTGACGTTCCAACAGAAGATTTCCTAAACAAAACGGTAGATTTGTATGCAGCTAAGAAAAATCGCCGAATTCGGTTCCTTTAGATGGTAAAACATAATATATTTCTAAAAAGTTAAAAGATTTTGTTTCTGGCTATTATTATTTTTTGTACTTATATTTTTTTTTGTATTTTTGAGTTAATAAAGTAAATTAGACTAAGTAGAATAAAATAGTTTTTATATATTCTTGACAGTCATCTAAATTTTTGATGACATTGTTTTTTTGTAGCTGCTTTACAATTGCTAAAACATATTTAAAGTTATTTACAAACATTTTTTTTCTTAATGTAAAATAATTGCCCCTCCGATTTTTCAAAATGCCCCCCCGGAGAAAATTGTCTGAAAGAAACACTGTTCACAGTTGTGCTATATTATTAAACTACGATTTTATTATGTCCAAAGACACAACTAAAGCTACAAACATATGATAATTACAGAAATATTTCCGTCCATCACAATATTATAAGTATTATAAACGCGTTTTTTTCTACTGACATTTCTTTTATACGCGCTGTTCGTTGTATAAACGATAAAGCCTTCCGGTGTATTATTCGTACATGATAAAATCGTTTATTGTGCGTACGAATCCCGAAAGAGGCCGTAACGTACGATTAGGCGTGCGCTGTAGACTGCACAACGCCGGCGGAAGTTTTTACGAGGCCCGGGGCAGATTTTCGCGCGTGTACTTCGAAATACAATCACTGTTTTCAGCCGACCGACCGTAAATAATATTTTCCCGCGATTATTCGACGCGTGGGAACGAAGGAATTCGAGTGCTAATCGAACGGTTATAAAAATATTATATTATTAATACCGTAACGATGCACATGTTTTAGTAAATAGAGCGAAGTTTAGAAAAATATAATTTTATAACTCCGCGTAGGTCCTTTACCGAGGTCCTCGTTCTGCCGCCGGCGGCGCAGTAAGTACACGACGTATAAAACTATGCGGAATGAATCGCCGTATTTTTACTCTTACATAAAATCAAGTGTACTACGGACGGAATTCATATTTTATTCCAAAACGGACGAGGACACGAGTGTATTGTGCGCGCGAGGTGTATGAAAACCCGTCCCGTCGTCGTCGCCGCGCCGCCGGTCGACCGTCCGAGTGACCGGAACGAATTTTTCCCGTACATATTATATTCGTAAATTACAGACGTTATGCGTTTACGACCTATAAAATAAAGTTCACCGCCGATTCGCGTGAAAACGAATCCGTTTCAAACCTAAATTTTTATGTTGACACGTCACACCCGCGCTGTTTACACATTGGGTTGTTTGTGAAATAAGTCGTCACACGATTAACAATAATACTTATCGTGGCTTACGAACACGAGCGATTTTGTCGTAAAAATATACTATCAAGTTCCTCGAAGGAAACCACCGTTATCTATTCGTGGGGATGAGACACAGAGAACGAGACGTAAAAAGTGCAACGGAACAACGGTCGAAAATCAAATCGTAGCGTCCAATAGTAGTGAATTGAAGGTCGATCGAACTATTGGAATAGTAAAAAAAAAAAAAAATAGAAAATTCGAAAGATCGACTCAAGTTTGACAATCGATACCGATGAAAAAAAAATCCCGAACACGCGCAACAACCGCACTTTTATGAGCAAAGTCCGAACTCGAACTTATTGAAAACCGATATTGGTTTACATAGTAAATTATTATTTCCTCGTCGTCATATCTCTATAGTCTACCGTTCTAAACTTTTACGCTATATCGGAATAAATTCCCAGTTCGACTCTGAAGCGATTACGTTCTCCTTAATACGTTCGAGTATCGGTTTACCGGCTTCTGGTCTGTCGAAAACTGTTTGAATGTCCTGTGCACCGACTCACCCCTCATTATTCGATAAGAGTACGAAATACGCGATTTATTTTATTATTGTATAACTGTCCGTATGAGCCAGACTTGACGGTCGAAAATCCTATTTACCTTCAATCAAAGCTTTGAGAAACGCTTTGAGAAACGCTTTGATTCTAGTTGACCTGCAGAGCCCCTCGATTCTAAGGAAAAACGCGTTTGTGTATAATACAACCTTGGCGAATCGAAACCGCTACAGGTGTCTCCGCGGCAAATCGATAACGATTAACTTAAATCGTACACAAAAAAAAAAACCCAGACTAATTCAAACGACCGTCTCGCGGAGAGAGGGAAAAAAAAAAAGACTCTGCCGAGTCGTCGCGCTGGATCAGGAGACGCGTCTTATTTTTCTACCGCGCGCGCGTCCTATTAATTGAAAATGTTTATATTTTTTTCCCCGAACGTTTTGTCCGTTTCTCGTCGTCGGCGGCGCACGTTTTCGCCGTCCAATCCAATGGCGAACGCGGTCTGATTATTACAGGGCGGTAAATACGTCATATTGTTATATTATATAATAATAACACGAGCGGTTTGAAAAAAAATTATTATTTTCCGAGTTCGGTTATATAATGTTATTTTGTACACAGTGTCGGAGTGCAAATCGGATTAAACACATAAGACGTCGAGACTGAAACGTCATCAGCACGTACTTATACGGAGTTAGCCCGTGGAGTAAGCCAAAGATTTCAGTTTTTACGAAACTAGATTAAACGCGGCTTAGGTTTAGCGCATTGCACGCGCACGCTTTCCACGACGTAAAACGGCCGTATTATAATAATATTAAAGTATCGGGCGCACGCCGTACGAGCTCTGGTTTTTCTTCGTTTCGGAAAAACTAATAATTATTGTTTTCGGTGTAGTGTTCGTGTATCCGATATCAGGGGCTGATTCGCCGACGCACGAGAAACGTTCAATGTCGAGATCGAATTACCGACAAAAATGTCGACACGAGAAAAAAAAAAACGTCTGCCGTTCAATTATTACTCAACGACGAACATATAATAATATAATAGTAGCGTATTCGGTATGAACTCGACGAATTCGCGTCGAAATCAGCAACGATCGAGACGTCACTGTCAATAATTAGCTACGACTTGAATTGTTTAAAAATAACAATTTAATACGTTAGGGATAAAAACTCAAAATACATTCAGTTTATTCGATTGTAAATTGTGTTTTAACACTTGAAATAACAAGACCGTCGTGTACACGTGAAATCGTTTAAATTACGAGTCGAGCAACTGTGACTTCATCACCGGCAGACTTTGGATTTTGAAAAAAAAAAAGAAATGGCCAACCGAACTAGCTCGCGGCGATAGGGATCGATGCGAACACGCTATAGGCGCACTAAATATACAACGCGACGTCAAAGTCGTTTGGAAAAAAAATGAATAAAAAATCTCTGCGCCACGCCGACGACACCGCCGATCTCGTTGGGTACAGTACCGGGGGTCAATCGTAGAGAGACAGTGAGAGGAATTCGATTTTGGATTTCGAGTCGAATTCGCGTGATACGTTATCCACTTCCGGAAGCGTATTAAAAAACCTATCGAAATTTAAAGAGGCGCAAAAGAAGGAAAGAAAAATACAAGTCGCGCGCGTTCCGCAAAAAAAGAGGCTTACGCGGAAGCGAACGTTCTCGATATCCGGACGGCCGGAAATAATACGTATTATTTTCCTACCGGCGCGCCGACGCAGGAGAAAAAAAACCCCTCTGGACGAAAAAAAGGTTGCGTCGAACGAGTGATAATACCAGTGATTTCTCAAAACTATTAAACCGAACGTTTAGAAGTGTTTTCAACCTGACCTGACGATGAATTTCATTCGAAACCGGTCGTCACACCCCGGGGCAGGACTTATTTTATTTGCATTTATATTGCACTTTGTCATTGTTTTGTGAGCATCGTTCGCGTGTAAGTGTGGCTCGCTCTACCTATTCGGAACGGAACGTTTTACTTGAATCCGAACGACACGCGAAATATTGTTGGCGCGCCAGTGAAACGCACAGAAATTCCAGGAAAAAAACTGCAACGACGACACAAAACAACACTGAAAACTTTTATAAACTGTACGTTTTAATTCGTATTGTTATCGTGACGGGTGCGGTTTTCGCGCTTTACATATATTATAATACTTTACTCGGTCGGTTGGATCGTAACGCGAAACGACATGAGGAATTTCTGGTATACTTCTCTAGAACAACGAAGACGACCCGAAAACCTCGCGGGAGGCCGCGGCCGTGTGTTTACGCGGTGCAGTTATGATAATTAATATTATAATAATCGACGGTGAAAAGCACTCGAGTAAAAGTATTTTCGCGTAAAAGCGTTCGAATAATTATTTTTCTCGTTTTAAACGTATCGTTTTCGACTGTAATTTTCAGCCGCGCAAACTATACTCGTATGTTTAAATAATTCCAATTATTTTAATATTTGATTTTATATTTGAGAATCACTAGAAAAATGTTCCGGCGTCGTCAGACAATATAATATTATTATTCTCGACGTACCTAGTGTTTACAATACGTGCATTACGATATACACAATAGTATTTAAAAATTTTTTTCAAACGTATTTGTACTTGAAACACTTATTGGGTAAAATATTTAAATACTTTTTCATTCGAGTGTTTAAATACATGTTTGAAGTAGGTAACGTCATTTCAAGAGTATGGACGTATTCCCCGGCGGCGTGGCAGGAAATCCGAAACGGAATCGCGTTATGAGTACCGAAAATGCGTTTTTCGAATTTTCAAACAATGTTGTGATCGCCGATTTGTCACGTCCGTTCATCGCGTATTGTTGTCAATACGAAAACGTACCTGACTTTGCTCCAATATTATTTTAGACGTGCTCGAAAAGTCCGAGGGCAGTTCGCCAGATCGCGACCGAAAGCTTCGTTTTTTTGTCGAATCTCTAACAATGTCTTAGAATTTCGCCTCTGAATCTCTCAGAATGTCTGGACAGACGAAAATTTAACACAAACGGGTTCAAATGGGTAACCTCGCACGATATGTATATCACTAGTTGTCGATTAGGAATCGTAGTTCTAGGAAAACAGATACCTCGAGCCGAATAAAATGCTCGAAAATCCACCAGTACGGTTCTATTCTATCGATAAATCGCACGCTAAAACTTGCCAGTTACGTTTTAAAAAAAAAAAACCACTCACAAAGTTTGTGTTGTACGCGTAATGTGTGACGTTTTAATAAATCAATACAAATACGATTTTCGCAAAACAAACGTTTCGTACATAATACGAAATAAACATTGTGTTGTCGATGCCGAGATTCGAGAAATCATTTAACGAGTACGTCGTCGTGGCCGAAAATGAAAATTACCTAATATTAAAAAAAAAAAACTAGTTTTAAAAATCACAGCGTTCGTAATAACGAAATGTTTATGATAAATTACACGCTGTATGACCACTATATTATAAATCATTATTACATTAACATCGGCGTTTAGAGAGAGGGACGCGAGTAATAATTGGAAAGTCCTAAATATCGTACGCGCATGCAATATTACCGTGTTGTTTATTTTGCTCGTATCCAACACTACTTGATCGGAGGAAAACGCGATACGAAAAATCACGCGTGGACGATTATTTTTTTTTCGAAAAGTAGTATTTCAACGGGAATCTAAACTTTTCACCGCAAGTAGGTCTTAAGACCACTCTCGACTAATTTCATCGACTTCTCATCGTCTTATACGGATTTCAACACTCGTACCGCGAGAATCGTCAACAGGTTTTACATAGGTTTATGTCGATCGATAATAATATTGTAATTTATTACTACGTTATTAATTCGAGCGATTTTAAGGGCGTTTTTTTTTTTTAATTTTCAATGTCACAAACACGCTTTCCTCGTGGACGTACTAGTACATTTTTTCTAAACGCTGCCGTCGACTTCGGAGCCTCGACGATAAACCCCATCGGCACACCCGCCCGGGAGAGATGTTTTGCGTTAAACACATACGGTCTCGAACAACTGGTTCAATAATTATTATTATTGTGACCGGGAGAGGGAAAAAAAACAAGAAAAGAAAACTTTCGCCGTACACAACGCGCCGGGTGATCAACAGCATCGCGGCAGCCGCCGCGACTACTTTATTCCGCTCGTTGCGTAACGCGCGTCTTGGATCCTCGAGACGACTAATCGTGATACGACTTTACCCGCGAGAGAAAACACGAAGGGCTCCGTCCGAAATGGCGATCACAATCAGTACAATAATTATTCTATCTAAGATAGAGATATAAAAGATAAACTTTTATCTAAATAAAAAATAAAATCGTCTGGATAAAATACAAATAAAACGTATACGTCGTGATTTTAATAAAAACGTACTGTTACGCATATTATTATATTATCCGTTTTATTGGTTCGAGATTGACTATATTGTTTTATTTATATGCGCGCCTGGAATAAAGAGATCGAAAGTCGAACATTTTCAATTATTTGAACGGTTCTGATTATTTTTATCAATACTAAAAATTAAACGATCATTCGAAAATTTATCTGATTGCAATATTTTTGTCATACGATGTTTATAAAACGTGACGAAAAAACGCGCCAGTACCGACGACGACGACGAGGGTCGTAAACGCAGTGGGGATCGGACTTTGATAATATTTCGGACGAGGTCGGATTTAATAACGTTGTCGGTGACGGTCGCGGTATAATTTAATTATGTAAACTCGAACGCATTAACGAATTGTTTTGAATGAAAAAAAAAACCGTTTTTCTGCGGCTGAAATATATAACGATCTGCGAGCGTAACACGTATAATTACAAATTATAATAAATTAATAATATTAACATTACGAGCGATGTTAAAACAGCGGTACTATAATTTTCGGGTATTCGCGTGCAGGCGACGACGCAGTGTGTGTGAATTCACTTTTTATTACACGTGAAAAAAGGTGGAGAAAAATTTTTCGATTTTTCTCGCCGTCGCGCGTCTCGACGAAAATTTTATCATACGCGGGGTGTTTAAGAGTCAATTCATAATCACAGGATAATTTAAATAAGTTATCGATTTTAAAAATTAATTTATAATTAATTAATAATTTATAAATTAAGATTATCGCGGAATATTATTTATAGTCGATTTTTAATCATTTCCTTACAATTTCCTATACATTTTATAATGGTATTATTATTATGTCCCGTATTTAATGAAAATTATTTTGTTGCTCGATTTTTATTATATACCTAATCGTAATGATATTTTCATTTTACTATAATATTAAGGTACATAATAATTAAAATATCATTAAAAATAAATAAATATCTGGGGGATGGAAACCCCTTACATCCCACCCCCCCCCCCGTAACTACGCCACTGCGTATAGTAATGGCGTTATGAGTCATATGACGCATTATTATGGTCGAAACTATCAACGTATATTTTATTATAATATGGTTAATAGAGATCGAAATTAGACGTTCGAATGTGTCGAAAATATTCGTCCTTATGAAATTAAAACAAATGGCCGCGCGTATGATGACCATATTATCCCCTAGCCGTCCCCCCCCCCCGAAAGTGATGATTTAAAGTAATGGCGTCACCACGCGATAAATATGACAAGCTAATAAAATATGATTTCTAGATAAAATGTTAAAAACACAACAGTCGATTTCTAGTTAGGATAAAGTACATATTATTATCGTATCTATACCGCGACCAACCTTAGAAACGAGAAAATAAAAATACTCGAATTGCTCAACAGTTTTTTTTACGCACAGCCGTCGTTTTTACGTGATAAATAAACTACGCTATAATAACAGCACTAGACATTATGCCGTTATTATTATTGTCGTTCAAAACTGGTTGCAATGGAAATTTAACCGTTTACTCATGACTCTATACGTCATTTTCATTGCGAAATATCGTTTTACTCGAAAACGGTTATAAAATATGATCGCGTCTCGCCGTTAAATGTTAATCCATACGATTTATCGCTAGTAGGAGGTTTTTTTTTTACATAACGACATTCTCACGACGACGCGCGTCTCCTAAATAGGTTTAAATTCTAATTTAACGAAATGTAATAAACAAACGACCGTTTCCAATCGTAGCGAAATATTGCGACGACGACGATAACAGAAAATCCCGATGAAACTAGCTGCTAATTCGTTCGAAACAACAGACGCGCGTGTTTCTCGAATCAAACGTTTTAATATAATATTATATTACACGACAACCTTCTGACCCCTAACCTCGAACGCGCCAAGACGTTTACAGATACGCCGCACGATGCGTTTGTTTCGATTAAACCGTATCATATTTGTTCAGCGCGATACTACGCCGATGGTGGTTCGCGTCTCTAAACTTTGCCGAAAGTTTTAAGTACCTAGATCAGACGGAACGTTAGAAAACATAAACCTCGTCGTTTTCGTCCGAAATACATTATTGAAATTTAAATCGAGAAACATTCGCTCCGCTGCAGCGAGTCGACTGCTTGAATAATTCAAATCGAAACGATACTCAAATAATATTATAACGATTGTATGAATTAAATCCGTCCGTAGTTAATGATGAAAATAACATTCGTTCGTGTCATTGAAAAATGATAACGTACATCGATATCGGTCGATCGGGTAGAACTGTGTGCGTTTGCACAGCGAGTGGACCAAATTTTAATTGTTCATAAAATTGCACGTTTCGAGGGTCGGGGCGTATTTTTTCACATAGATCGATGAAAATCAAAAAAAAAAACGAATCGCGTTCATTATCGAGTCGAAAACACGAGGAAAAAAACTAGAAAACAAACGCACACTTACGAAATCTATTTGTATTGGTACGAGAAAAAGTAGAAAAGTCAACACGACGCCGTCGTCGTATTTCCAAACAAATAGAATATTATACGATGATCTATTATTTTCACTACGTTTATGTGTACTGAGAATACGGCCGATGATGTTTCGGTAAATAATATTATAGCGTACCGGTGACAACAAACGCGATTGATAAACTATCGAATTCCAAAGCCGCGCGCGCGAAGTGTTGAAGAGGATTAATTTAAAAGCTAAACCCGTGTGCGCTATTTTCCGTCAAAACAAACACTGCGCGGCTTTTGAATTATAATGGAAATTTCGACGAAGCCCGTTTTAAGTCCGGACACCGGCTATCCGTTATACGCGCACATTTTCGAAAACCAAACGGCCGAAACGCTCGACGGGCAACAACGATGTTATGCTAATTTTACTCGAATCGGCCGGCCATTGATCTGCCGTGCGAGTTTTCAGATACTTGTAAAGCGCACGGTACGATTACGTTTCAATAACAATAACTAAAAGCACGTGTAGTCGGCCAATATTCGAATGTATTTCTCATGCCCGAAACAATATTTTATCCCGCTTTTTAATCGCAATATTGTCGCATCGCCAGTTTTGTCATTCGCGCGATGAAATCGAATTCGCTACGACGAAAATGCTGATCTACCGACAATCGTACTAAAGGTCGTCATAATTATGTAATAATAATAATTATTATATAAAATGAGTTATGTATATATTATATATAAATACTCGTATATATATATACGGCGATACGTACATCGATCGTTGGAAATCTTAACCGTTCGATTCGTAATATTAAAAAGGTAAAAACCGGTTCGGAACAGTTGACATGAACTTTTCGAACCGGAAAACAATACGTATAGATACGAATACAAACAGTACGCGCGAATGGTAATACTGTAAAGTTAGAGTACACCTAGCTATTTAAAGAACATTACACTCGATTAAAATGGAAAGTCGATGTCGACTAATTGATAATAAATAATAAAACGGTAGAGAGCGTGTGCGAGTAGTGAATTAAAGCGCCGCGACTACGGTCTACGTTTCCTCCTCCGTTCAAACATCCATCTTATTATCATGCTGGAAAAATGAGTGATGAACGTGAAAATGTAACAATTAGGGCTCGGATTTCGTAGCAAAATAAATCCTTAAAAAAGCATTTTAAGTAGCCGAAAAAAGCATTAATTAAATTTAATTCTAAAAAAAACAAATTTCAATTACACATAAAATTAAATATTAAAAAAGGAATTTACGACCACGTCATATTTGGTCAAGATACTTTCATTAAAACTCATTCTATTGGGTGCTGCTAATATATTATATTTATACGTAGAAAAAGACCTTTCCACATCAACCGATGTAATCCATGCATATTTCATATAAACTAAATCATTTAAATCACACTGTTATGATTATTCATTACAATTTCGGCACAATAACGATGGTTATTTTATCATTCATACGTTTATTACTGGTTTTTTCACTGGTTTTAAAATTTCTGGCAATAATGATTTATAGTCCAAGTATAATATACATAAAAATAAGTTAAATTTTCAAGAAAAATATGTAAAAATTAAGAAAAAATAACCAAATAGGGGAAAAAGCAAAAAAAAATGTACTTCATTGAAATCAGAACGATTCAAAACGTATTTATCTATGAGAATTATCTTTCTACCACACACCCCTCAAAAGAAGCATTTGCTACAAAATCCGAGCCCTAGTAATAATAATAACGTCGAATCGGCTTTTTAATCGAAACGAGGCTCTTAGGAACGTCGTGAACAAATCTTGAGTTTGCTATTTTTTCTCGAATTTAGAAACGTTCTATTGAAAATATTAAAATTCAACTCAAAATATCTCCTCGATTGTTTTAATAAGATTTTCAATTGAATAAACTGCAGGCGCGTGTATTTTAGCTAGTTATACCTATTTTAAAATAATCAAACGATTCGAATAACAATCGATGGGAGGGGGGGGGGTTCCAGGACTAGACTATATCGTTTGGAAAATAGCAAACTACCACTGCGGAATACGCGCGTCTTCTTCGTACGATGCACTATAAATATTGCGTTTTCGTGCAAACAAAACGTCAATATTAAAATATCGAATCGCGTAGTGATTACTACATAAAACTATGTTCCGGTCGACTCGAGTGAATCGATTATCGCACAGTCACGTCATGATAATACACACTAGTCGAATAGTCGCCACTCGTTTTCGAATCGTTTTTTTTTTCCGTTCGTTCGTCCGTCACGTTATTTCGCGTATTATTGAAATGTTTATACCTACAACCGGACAAAGTCGCGCGGGCATAATGTCATAACTCATAATATGCGATGTGTAATAATTGGAAACGATAAAAATACATATCGAGTGGCCCCCCCGGGGCGTCAGCTATAAAAAGAAAAACCACTATAGGCCCGACGCGTATCGGTGAAAGTTGATTCGTCCGTGGTGTTTCAACCGAATTTCTAACGTTCATTCGGACGCGCGCGCGTTTACCGTTTTAGCAGACGATCCGGCATTCAAACGGAACAACAACACCCGCGGGACACGATTTTTTCTCGGGAAACGTACACTCTGCTTTTACAAACGAATATTCTGTCTATAAGTTTTCTCTTGTTTCCCCCCCCCCCCCCCCGTCGAATCGACGACCGCGAATAATTCGAATAAGTTATTATTCCGATCCGACCGAATCGATTAGTTTTCAATTCTATCGACTCGTGGGCGAGGAGCTTTTTAGATATTACAGTGTAAAAGTATTCGCGCGCCTAATACGCGTTTGATTGTAAAATCAATTTGTACGCACATAATACACGGCATTACCGCGGGCATGAACCCGGTAAGTACGAGCGTGCAGTCGAAACGTGCATTGTCTTCAGTTCGCATCCGACTGCAGTTTTATGCATTTACAGTAATAATGCATGCAACCGAAGTTTAGACGTAAAGCGTACGTCGGGTACGATGCATCATAGTTTAACGTATGAAAGTATTATATCTGTAAACCAGTAGTTTTGTTTTCATAGTTTTTAATCAGTAAACAGAGGTTTGCTATTCAGCAAGTGGTGTTTCGACGTAAAGCACAGTTAAGTTGGAATTGAAATTCGTTGGGTTTCTACGCGGAGATCGTAATATTTTAAACCGTAGCGGTCGTTACGGCGGAAAAACAACTTGTTTACATTGGAGAGCACAAACTTGTTCGCAGAGAACGCGACGGACTCTCTTAAATATATACGTTTCCAAAACAAATTGAGTATTTACACCCTCACATTAGAAACGAATCGTAATTTTATCGTTAGTTCTTATTAGAAAGTAATTAGGTTTTCGACGTTTTGTCGCGTTGAAAAATCGACAGATTCACTTATATTTTTTTTATAAAAACGCGTTTGTCGACTTAAATTTTATAATATTCGAGTCTTCTCTTTCCAGGTATACTCGTATCATATAAATTCTCAAACGCTCCGATGTTCTAACGCGTTCTCCGAACCGATTTCAGTAGCGACGTGTCGGTTCTATGGACGCTTTTGAGTCGTCACTGACCTTGATTTCGATCGATCGAGTTTTCGAAACGCTCTCGTGATACCTAAAAGAGCGACTCCGGAACAGAAATGTGGTCGCGACGAACTCGGATCTCGCGATACTACGTCACGCAGTCGAAAGTCGATCGTATAATATGTCGATTAATAATATTGTTTCGGCTAATATTCTATTAGTGTTATTTGTGACGAACGCGCCGCTAGAAACATTGTCCGTTCACAGGACACGCGCGCCCGGCGTCTGTGCTGCCGGTCGTTCTAGTATTTCCGTTTTACCGTAACGATATTACGGTCGTCGCGGCGGGTCACGAAAACTAGCGCCCGACCTACTGTACAATAAGCGATACGACAATACACGAGAGAAACGATAATAACGAGATTACTATAACGCAGTCTTGTACAGTTACGTGTATCCTACATGATAAAGTCCGAGTGACCAAGTGCAGTGTACTATTATGTTTTATCAATCAAAACAGTAACTACGGCTTGCGTTAAACGGTCGACCAGTAGACGAGAAACGATTCAATAATTGATTACGATCGGGTTGTACGAATCGATCACTCACATATTATATTATATCGAAAATCGATTCGTCGATGGTAGAAAAACAATAGTTATCTTTTTAATAATTCCGTTTTGTGAGCCGGAGTAAGCGTGTACAGAGTCAGAAAGGAGTGAAAACTCGTCTTTTCGAAATGCAAATTATATCTAAATTGAGAATTGTCAATGATACGACCTAAAGACGAATAAATATTCGATAATATTACCAACAACGAGGAACAAAAATGTTACAAATTGTGAGTGATTAAAGAAAAATATTTCCCGACTCCAAGAAGGAAACGTTAAAAAACAAGTTTTAAGTAAACATAATATAAGGAATGATTTAAATCATTAATATATAAAATTTAATTTTAAATAATTTTGTACTTTAGTAATTGTATCGTATTTTTAACCGCTCGACTAGTTACGAGTATTATGTAAAGATAACGATAATGACATTTTTGAAATCGTCATGAAATTTCCTATCCGAAACTCGGAGTTTGATGTTTTTTGGTTGAAAAAAAAAGAACGTTATAGTACAATGTTTAGGTTTTTCCTTAAAAAATAATAAAACTACTCGACTTCAAGTGCCCCCCGGGGGCGGCACGGCTTAAAATCGAACGATTGATTTCAAATTTTGGAATTCGTATTTTTTTTAGGTAAAAAATGGATGGGTTCCGCAAAAAAAAATTTGAATATTTATTAGGCCACCCTAGTGTACATTGAAATTAACCGGAACACACCGTACCACACCGAACCTTTCAGTGGAGCGCCGAAGACGTTTTTTTTTTTTTGAGAAACGATAGCTTTTTAAGGGGAAGTCGTAGCCGTCTCGATTAAACAATAATAATCATGTCACTCGACGATTGGTCATTTGACTGCCCGTTGGAATATTTCGATCGCGCGCGAGTTATCGCAGAACGCTTTTAGAGTCGGTTTCGAAATAGTTTTGAATCGATTTATTCGATTCGCGGGTTTAACGCGCGAGTTTAACGCCGACGTATAATGGCGATTCGGTTGGCGGACGTCCGACAAGCGAATACCGCGCGCGCCTCACGAAAAGGTAACGCAGTTACGCGCCGGGAGATTTTAACGAAACACGGCGTGTACCTGTGATTTTAATAATCGTTAAAATCGTTGTCGGGACATCGGAGACTGAAAAAAAAAAAAACAGCACCATCAATAATAATACGCGCGCGCGAACGTCATCACAACATGTACTTACATGCGACTATTAATGATAAACACTGGCTGTATTTAATATCCAAACGCGATGATTATTTATATTACACTCCCGACGGCTGTTACGGGCGATTCGTTAAGTCGTTACGCAGTGTGTGCCGCGTACATGTTACAATAAGCTAATCACTGTAGGTCGGATGGCAATCGGGCGCGCGATAAATCATACGAGGATTACCGACGAAAAGTTTACGATGTTTACGGTCGTAATAATCGTCGTTCGGTTTTCTCAAAGATAATGACGTACGTCATACCTAACGTATGGGTCGGCGCGAAAATAATACGCCGTCATCGAGGTCGATTCGCGCGGGAAAAATAACGCTGTAAACGTCTTGTGCGACGCAGCCAAAATTATATCGGACAGTGATTGAGTGCACCATAATAATATCGCGATAATTGTGAACGATTGTTGTTCGAGTCGACTAGAAACACGACATTATATCGACGACCGCGATTACTCCATACTCTGTTTATACCGCTCGACGAGTGACTACGAGTTGTTAATTATCAAAGCGAGGAGAAAAAAATCGAAAACTTTCAACCGATTAACGTCCGTCACCTTTGCGTAAGAAGTAGGGCTCGGAACCAGCGACGTACGTATCTCGCATACGAAACGTTTAAGGCGACGCGACGGTGATGCTTTCTTCGACTAAAAATGTGTGTTTCGATACCGTAGAAATCTAAATAACTAATTTTAATATTACATTTTATCGTCGATAAAGAAAACATTCTCACCGAAATCTTCATCGGCCACGCGATAATATTTGACATAAATTAATTTTACATCAAAAATACCATACGAGTATGATTACAATATTTCCGTAGGTAATAATAATAATAATAATAATCAATTTACAAAAATAAACCAAGAGCGTGCTACCTGTTTTATTATCTTTTTAGGTTATAAACGAATCGGTTTTTTTATAGGTTTTCGGGGCATTTGTGTTTTTGTTTTTTTAATGCGTCGGATTCCGGGATCCAGTGATAAAAATATACATGTCAGTCGGAGACGGGTAAGCCGTGCGGCGGTGTCCAAGGTTATGTAAAATAAATAAGCACGATGTTCTCCTCGCAAACGGGTATTACATAATAATGTGAAGATTAACGGTTTGGCGAGGTGTATTATTATAAATTAATACGGTTCGATTAATTTCGCCGCCGCCGACCACGCGGTTTAAACTTTGTTTACACATTCGTACGAGCAAGAGTGTCCGTCGCGTAATAATATAACGCGCGTATTGTTTGTTCGCGTTTAGCATAATTATCGAAACGTTATTAATGTAGAGTAGGGTTACCCCCCCCCCCCCCCCACACCTAAATAAGTTCCATTACTAAAAAAAAAAAACGATTTCGAAAAAAATATCAGACAAATCACAAATAATTCGTGCCGCAAAAGAGGTCTGAATAAGTTATGAAAATAGAAAATTTTTTTTAAATCGTTAATTTTTTGTAATGGAATCAAACGTACCTCCGGAAAAAAAAAAAAAATGTCACGAAAAACTCTTGAGAAAATAAATTATAGAAAATATAATTTACAACAGTTCGTTTCCAATACTTTATGTTATAAAACTTAAATTCTTTGAAATATTCGAATAAAAAGGGCCAATAAAATCCATAATCGGTCGATTTCTTAAATTATTTTACCCGTACTTTGCGATTATACTTATGAGCAGGGCTCGGAAGTTGATGAATTTTGCATTTTTTTTTTTTTAAATTTATTTCGGCATTGATCTGTCAAGCTAATAATCTGATTTAGATGGTCTAATGAAATTATCTACAATTTTTTGGCTTTATTTCTCATTTATATCATTTTATTTTGTTGCTACATTTATAATCATTTTTCTGATAATTTACATCATTTTTTCTAAAACATACCGAAGTTTTCATTTAACGTGTAAATATTATAAAAATAAAAGTTATAATCTTATTTTATCTTTTAAACTTTAGGATCTACATTGTAGAGTAGCGCCACCGCTCGAAAAAACGAAAAAAAAAACAAACACAAAATATCGGCCGAAGTAACCGAAATATTGTCCGAGAGAACTTGAAAACTTTTGAACCCAACGATTGTGCGACGACTATTGTTATAGCGAGACCTAACCGGCCAACGAACGGTCGAAGGACATTCGTCGGAGCGCGCGACAAGACCGTGTAAATAATTTAACCGGAGGACGTGCGCGCAGGATCGCGGCCGTCCGTCGGCCGTTGATTAACGCGACCGCAATTCGACCCGAAAAACGGTCGTTTCCAAACACCACGCGGCGGTCGTCGTGCGGTACGATTTTAATTATACACCGCAACGTGCGATATCCGTTACAGGTGCTGCGATTGACATTTTGAAAACGCGTCGCGCATACGCTATTGCATAATATATGGTGCACGTAAAGGATTTTAAAATTCGACTACCTGTAAAACCGTTGCGACCGGTGAGAAAATGCCAATGGAAAAACTGAATTATTCGCGCGCGCGCGCGTGGACGAGACCGGTAGAACACGCCGCGAGATCACTGTTTTTCGTTACCACATTGTATAAAAAATGTAAAATAAATTAAGTAATGATAATATTACTAATAATACTAATATATTGTTTAAATATATTTAATAATATTTTGTTATTACTTTTGTTTTCTCCATTGTATTTATGTTCGTGTTTAAATAATAATTATTTCATATTTTATTTGTATTTATAAGTGTTGTATTGACTGATCGATATCAGGATTTTGTTCATATTCAATCTCTAGTTATGCATTTTGTATATTATTTTATCGATTATTTTACCTCACATTGTTATTTAAATACTTATAGAGAGTTTTATTCTGTTTAATTCTATATAATATGAAAAGATGTATCCTTATTTACTTGATTTTATTTTCAATTTTCAATTATAATTTCTATTGTTAACCCCCTACTCCGCCACAAGCTTTGAGTAGATATATTTTATTTATTTATTTATTATACGATGTACTGTATTTATATCTGACGATAAAAAAAATCGCCCGCGCGTCAGACGTTCGAGAAACTCGGTAAAATTAAAATAATATTGTGTAACGTCGCGGCACAGATTTTGAAATTCGATAGCGACGACGAACAGGACGATCGCGCGCGCCGCGTGTCGGATTAGTTCCTGAACCGTCTTCGATGCTCGGGATTCGTAGTGAAAACAAATAAATCGAACAGACACTATTTAATAGACTCGCCGAAAGAGAAACGAAAAAATATTAACGACGTCCTAAAAACAAAATACCTCCCTACACGTTCGGCTTCGAATACTGAAATACCACGTGGTCCTGCGCATTACAACGGCGGACGACGCTGATTATAGTATTCACAAAAAAATATGTGCGCGCACATACGTGGACTTTTGCGGACGCCCCGCCGCGGCGCGCTCGTTTTCGCGTCGTTCCGGTCCTGGTCGCGACGACGAGCAAAACTAGATTTCCTCCGACCACCGGACACGCGTCAAACGGGTGTGGCGTGAATTGAGAATTTTAAAACGAACCTCGAAAAACCGCTCGAAACGGCCACCGACAATAATATTATATTATGCTTTCGGATCGAAAGGAAAAACACTCGAAATCGCACGGGAATATTGTTACATGTTTGCTCGCGCGAGGAGAGACTTCGACGATATCGTTATCACAAACTAATATTTATCACGTATTGTTGTAGTTAACCGAAGCCGAAAATACGTCGTTTTTATCGTTATTCGGTCGACTCGGCTCGAATTTATAGCGTCGAACAGGACCAGTTTTTTTTTTTTTCAACGGCGAGCAGAGTCGAATCGTTATTTTACACTAAGAGAGTAAACGATTAAAAATCAAATAAATTACACAGTTTGGGAAAAATCGTTTTTGTTCATATTGTACACAGTGTTGTGTATTTTCACGGTGAATACTTTCATGCGCGTTAGATAATAGTTGAAACTAATAAATATCAATGATTTCGGGTTGATAATTTTGTCGAATTCGGCCAAGATATTATATTGGCGAGGTGCAATGATTAATCTTATATATATATAAAAATCGATGTACATTCGAATAAATTTTATAGCTCAAGATCCACCGAACCGATTTAGATAAAAATTTTAGGGCATATTAAAATTGATATGTAGATGGTTTCTGTGAAGTTTGTACGCTGTGCGATATGTGGTTCCGGAGTTATGGCCTCTTAAGTGTACAATATTAATCACGCACGCACGCACGATATTCAACAATTAATTATTGTTTTGCCATGGAGATATACGTATATACACTCTATGTGGTTATTTTTTATTATTTGTTTCCGTGGCACGCGCGAAAACTAATTTTAACTGTACAACCTACGTGCTATTATTTATAAGTCGTTTATTTAAGGAATGTTGTTGCTAGGGGACCGAAAAAAGAATGAAGGTAAATAATAAACATCTGATTTAAGAATTTCGTTTAGAGAAAGCAATAACTGCACACGGGCGAAGCCGGGTTATTCAGCTAGTATCCTATATTTTCCGGAAAAATTCTTACGAGTGAAAATAATAAACGAAGAAAAAAAATGTAACGTTCCATTGCACGAATTAATCGGTCGGAGAAGAGACATCCGAACGTTTACGTGGAAAGCGCCCGTTTACGGTCAAAACGATTATTTAGTTCACACGGCATGCAAATATAGCGTTATATTGTGTTCGCATACGTCGACGACGACGTATGAAAACGCGTCGGCAATTATTATAATATTAAAAACGAAGCGCTCTTTTTTAACGATCTATTTTCATACGAAATCCGAGTCGCGGGTACGATATAATAACGCCCGGTTCGAGGAGAATGCGAAAACACCGACACACAGGCGCGCGTATAATAACGACCGAATGACGGAAGTGCTACTTCCGAGCGCGCGGGCAAACGCGACCCGACAAACGTCGTCGTACGTAATATATATATTATATATATGTTTTATCGCGCGCGCATTCCGTTTCCGTTTATCGCTTCGGATTGGACTCGTTTCTCGAGTGGAAGACGACGATCGTCCGAGCAATACACGATCCGTGTATTATATGTAAATATAATAGTAATAATAATGACAACAACGCATACTTAAACGGGTTTTGCGGTCGAGAGGTGGTTTGCTCGACTTATACCTACGCGGCGTTACCGTGCAACAATACCGCGCGGCAACACTTTCACTGGCCACTTCAGTGCCCGCCTGCCCACTCGTTGGTACTGGATCGCACGCCGAGACGTACTCGGAATTTTTCACGCAGTATACGTATATCATAAGAATCGTCGAGTATTGCCAAAAAACGTTAGAAATAATTTAATAATAATTGTCAGTAAAAAAAGATGATATTCGAAACGTAGGTATATTTCCAATGATTATTTTGTGATTATTGATTAAAGTGTTCTACTAGTGATTAAAAGGAAGAAAAAAACGTGTGAAAATATCGATTGATCCGAGGTACAAGATGGATTTTTAACAGGACCTAGTGTTTTCTCGATCACTCGCGCGTGGACTCGATATGTCGGTCTCGATCAAAAGTGAGTACTTGAAATATGTTTCGAACGCATTGGTATTTGCGTTTATAAACTGGTCGAGAAATAAATGTCGAAAATACGTTTCAACGAGTATGTACGACGCAAACCGCTGGACACCCGTGGGATTTCGATGGTCTGCCGCGCGTACGCGATTTCGGCGATAATCTCGTTTTGGATCCCGAAACGATCGCAATCGACCAGCGTTCAATTTGGCTTTACTGTGCCCACGCCGCGGCAGCGTCGACCAGGTACGCGTCGTAGTTCAATCGTATTTCGACGAACACATTAACTCTCGTCCTAACGAGTTCCACCGCGGCCACCTGGTATCCATATGACATGTCAATCAATTACTCGTTTGATATTCGACTCTTTTCGGAGCTAATTTCTTCGAGACTGGTCGAAAACGCGCGCCCACGTGTCGATTCATAACGCGTTGACTCGTGGTTTGTATTCTATCGCTATTGATTTCAAGTCGATTTCGCCATCCGCCCGTTCGTCAACACACGGTTCCGCGAGAACGACAATCGAAAGAAACGAACGACGAGAAACCGAAAGAAGTCGAATCCTCTGGAAAGGATTTTCGAAAGGTCGTAGAAATAGATCGCGGCGTCCCGAGTAGACTTTCGTCGGGGGCATGGTCTGAGCGCACCTGCGGCGAGATACGTCACGCCGCGGTGTGACCTACACTTTGCGCGGCCGAAAAGATCCGGTAGTTGAGTGCCGGTCATTACGCGTACAAAGACAACGGACGATGAGCGAATAATCGGACACGAGCGTATAACGATTAGAACCGGCCGAAACGATCCCACACGCTGCGAGAACGTTTTTTTTTTTTATCTATCGTTTAATCGCGCGTAATTATATATTATTATACGATATTTTATTTCACGCGGCGCCGCCGCCGCGGAAGAATCGACGCGGATTTTTTGCGATTTTCACGGTTAATTGATAAAAACAGTGCACCCGAAAGTGCATACAGACGACGACGGTAATAATTAATCGATAACAACTCGGTGCTTTCTCGAAAACAAACGCCGCCGCCACACGCCATGATTATTTGTACTCGTATATTTGTATGTAACGTATTTTTTACAATAATAATTATCCGTTTGTGATGATAAATGAAAAATAGTGATGCAAGTAACGCGCGCGCCGCCGTATAATAACACAGTACGGAGACCTTATGTAAAAACGTTGCGCAGTTTTGTCGCAGTTGAGATATTATTCGTGTTTTTCTTTCGGCGCAAATAAATTGCACAACAATAATATTTATCGCGCGGAGGACTTTGCAAGGTTATAAAATAGCCGAAAAAAGAAACGCGTTTAAGAACGCACAACACATGCAGACGAGTAGTACACACGGTATTGCAGTTATGACTAAATTATTATTACACGCTGTCGCACGATTTATCGTAATAATATTATTTCAAAACGTTCTTTACGAAAAAAAGCGCCTTCGACGGAAGGTGGGTCTCGCGACGCACTTATTGTAAAAACAAAACTTTATAGATCGTGTAAATACTCGCAATGATACTTTTTTTATAAGTCACAGTTTATACCGTTCAAGTATAATATCAATTAATTGAAGTTTTCCATCGCGATGACTTCCGTTTACGTCTTGCGATCGTATTTATTTGTTATATTAACAACAATTTCGTTTACCTTATCAAATTCGAGTTTAACAAAAAATAACAGCTCTACTTATTGGTTTCCTATAACCTCTAATCTCGACAAAAATTCTACATATTCCAAGAATTTTCAAAGCATAATATTATAACGCGTCATTGAGTAATTTTCAGAGCTATAAAATCCGACGAGTCTCGCTAATAACAATATCGTATGTCGCAATCGATCGTCGTTCGCCGCGAGTGTAGCCCGAGGGCAAACAATAATATTATTAGGTATAAACACGGTCACAATTATAGACGACGCGCGCGCAAAAAGCCGCGGGGGGGGGGGGGAATCGGAAGTCGCCGTTTTGCTATACCGCGGCCCGTTACTATAGCGCCGCAACTCGGTCAAGAACAATGTCTTCCGGTACATTGGGTCCGGGGGATCTACGCGCGGCTCTCGGCCCATTAAGCTTTCGTCCCGTCCTCTCCCCCGGCGGATGTTGTTGCTGATTATTTTCAAACTGTTGCTCGCGAAAACGTACCCTCTCGCACACGTTACTTTAACCGCAACGGGACGATTGGTGTGTACAGGGCGATCCTTTTTGACCTCTTATTGCTCGGGAAAACGCGAGCGTTTCTAATAAAACCCAATGTGGATAGACGACGGGACATGGCTTCGTTTTCTTTCGAATCGTCCGCGTTCCTCTTGAAATTCGATAAAAACAAATGATAAGCGACGCAAATATTTTGATTTTTTCCGTGTCGACAGGATTTTTATGACCAGAAAAAATGGTCCGAATATCATTTTTTTTTCACGAATAAATGCGTATCTCTAGACCACCTTCTCTGCGTTCCCGAGTCCTATTAGTACATCGTCAAGTCTTACGCGCTAGTGTTTTCATCGATTTACAATGTCATCCTCGATGTAGCGTTTATGGCGTCGAAATAACCGCCCTGTGCACGCCGGCAAAGGAGAGTATATTATTATATGTAGTGTAATTCGTTTTTGTACAATACGCTCGCTCGGTTTTCTTCCGTTTCGTTTCGCAGCTCACGGCGGCGGCGGCACGTACACATGCGCGCGCGCGAAATAATATTATTATCGCTACGACGACAGTTTATACTTTTACGCGTTGGATTTACTCGTGAAACTCTCGGCCGTCGAACTCTACTTGCCGTCGTTTGTAAATCGCGCGATCCAAAGAATTGACGAGAAAAAATTTTAAAAAACGATATCGCGGTAAAATTCGCCTATTCGAAAACACGTGTTCGAGAGAATGAAAGTGCGGATAACAATCGCGTTTTCGCTGTAAGACACAACAACAACAGATACTCGTGAGTCTCTCGCGCGCCGTTTTGAAACTCAACGTATTAGAAAATAAGAGCGAAACGTGCGCAGAAATAGATAAAAAAAAATAAATAATAACCAAACGATTTTAACGTACTCGTTGTATTTCGACTAGACAAATCAAACAGTATCGCGCCTAGTAAAGAACACCATACTATTATAGAACTACACAATTTTATATCGTTTACGCGCCTAAAAAACTGTGGCGAATACTGTGGCCCTCGTCTGTTTTGTCTCTCGTCGTTATTGCACGTCGCCAAACCCGTCGAAGTCTCCAGACCAGCGGTTCCCAACCTCGGGTTCCGACCCGAATTAAATGGTAGAAAGCATTTCTTACGATTTACATTTTATATTTTAATTTTGGAAAAAAAATTCGTATTTTCATTAGTTTTTTTATTTGTATTTTTTTTTTTAAATAAATGTTTTAAAATAAAAGACACGTTGTTTGTAATTATGATTTTTTTTTTTTGGGTCGCCAAAAGTTGAATTTAAAATTTTAGGGTCACGTTCATAAAAGGTTGGGAACCGCCGCTGCTCCAGACGAACGCAACAACAACGTATCGAACTCGTCGTCGTGTTATTAGTAATCGATTGTAATTATTATTACTTAAACGTTATGACCAGGGCTCGGGACTTAAAGCAGTTAAAATCATTAAAATAAGCGCTTAAAAACATCATAATAAGCACTCAAATAAGCATTTAAAAAACTTAAATTTAAGCAAAACTATTTATAAAAAAAAAAAAACAATAAAATAAAAAATAAATCAAATGTAAAAAAAGAGAAATTAGTGATAGACTGATAAACATGAACTCAATTTTATTATATTAATTTGTTTCCCCGAAATCCAATTCTATTTTGAGCGTTTTAACCCTGCAACGATGCCGCGGACGGCGACTACGCGACTACGCGACAACGTAGATAAGATAAGAATAATTTTTAATTTTAATTCAATCAAAAACAACTTTGCAGGAGAAAATCATAAAAAAGTATAAAAACTGGTCAAAAATGCAATAATTATTATCAGAAAAACTGGAAATAAGCATTTTTTTGAAAAATCACTGAAAAAAGCAAAAAACAGCACTCTCAAATTTCAAAATTGAACGTGTTGTAACATGACATACACTCTTCTATAGCACTCTGCTACATTTTAAGTCAATCCAGAAAAATGAGCAAACGCTTCAAGTCCCGAGCCCTGGTTATGACATTCAATCGCGAGGAGTTAATAGCTTGTAGTAAATCGTTATTGTTTCGTTTCCGCCTAGTCTCGGACGATATCGATGCGAAAAAGGAAAAAAAAATTAATAATATTATGCTGTTTGAATCGCCTGCGGGCGCTCGCTCGCGAGAGCGCTATTGGCAACGTTTCACTCGAACTTTAAACAGCGCGCACCACCCGCGCACGCTTTCGAACTCGCGTCACGGGAAAACGAGCGAAAGAAACAAAAATAACGACCGCGGTAGGAGAAAAAAAATAAAAAGGCGCGCGCGCGCTTATTATTATTAATATATACCATATAAAAAATATAATATATCACATTATAATATGCGGGGGGACACTAGTACACGGCGGCGTGAAAACCGTCGAAAACGGTATAAATCATTTCGCTTCGTTCCCTTTTTGTCGTCACAAATATCGCACTAATACGAACGCATAACACACCTACGCGGCATCTACCCGCCGCCGCGCAGTAGTAGTAGGAATTCTCGGAGGGCGAATAATAATACGTAATAACGAGAACAAACGGCTGTCGGAAAATATATTATTTAGTGCGCGCGTACATATATTTATATGTACCCTCGGCGGGCACCTCTATTCATATACACCGACCATCTAAGATGCGATATACACGCGTGCAATGACCGTATAAAAAATTTAAGGACACTAGCTTAATGACGTACTCGATTGATTTTAGCATTTCAAAATATTATTAACTAGCTCGTACGTAAAGACTACGGGCAAATATTCGTATTTTACACTCCGGTAAAATAGTAAATTAATACGCGACTTTTCAATTGGCTTTTTACAATAATCGAATACCGATGACTTTGTTAAAATCGCCATCGTTCCCACATTTTATCGGATAATATTAGCAAACGATAGCCCCTCTAACTCGTATTTGTATGTATTTCTTTGTGTTTCGATCATAACGTTTATTATAACTACGTTTCGGTCGCACGTTTTATCAACGATTAGAAATAATTATAATAAAAAAAACCAGAATCGATTTAAATTTAGTTTTCTAATTTCTCTCTCTCTCTCGAGTGTGTTCGTAACAATCCGCAGATCAAGGAACCACGTCGTTATTATAAAAATATACAATGCGTTATTATAAGTCGACCGAAACGACACGACACCGTCGTAGTACCTATGTGATTTTGCCCGCGACGACGACGTCGTTAAAGTCGTTTTCGCGGCGAAAGTGTCCTATTGTAAGAAGCTCGTCGTGTTTATATAATGCAGAATTTGAGTACAACTCGCGTGTTTTGATTTCGACTTTTTGGCACGCGGCAAACGCGTTTACACTTTTAGACGAAATATTTAAAACCATAATATACCGGACGAAAAATGAAACGCGATTCTCAAACAGCGGTTCTCCGACAGGTGGTTCTACTCGAGGTGGTCAGTATATTTACCCTCGAACGGGTCGTATATTTTTCGCGGCCCCCCCTAGGGTCCCCCCCATATAATATCGGCCCGCGCGACGATCAGTATAAACAAAAAAAAATGGAAAAAATCCAAACAAAAGACCGTATGTGTTTATGTGAAATATTATTGTACGGACGCACACCAACCTGATAAAATGAAATCCACAGCGCAGCGCGGTCCGTCGGCCTCCGAGTAATCCGAGAGAATAACGGAAAAAAAATAAAATAACGTACGGTTTGTTTACGCAAAGTCGCGGGCTCACTGCCGTAGTGACACGCCGTGCGCGGAATTAAGAGTCGGTATTCGTAGAGAATCGCGCGGGGAGAAAGTCATCATCTGCGGATCCGGTCGGACGGTCGCCGTATAATACCGGGTTTTCTCCCTACCCCTCTGTGCCCTCTCCACAGAGATTCCATTTCGTGAAGGAAAAAAAAAAAAAACGATAATAATAATATAAATTGTTGTTATAAAATCATAATTTCATAGAGAGAGAAAAAAAAACGCACACACACAAACCGTCGTCACGTGTGCTGCTGCCGCCGCCGTTCCCGCGTGGGACACACGTTATTATAAACATTATTACGTGCGCGCATAACTATAATACCATATTGTTATAATACAGCCGTCGTATAACAAATCGAACAGAGATTTATATGCGAAAACTAGCGAAACGTGTGTGAAAAGAGAGTTGTGCTTTTTTGATTTTCGCGAACGATATCGTTAGACTTTATCGGTCGTTTTTATAAATCCCGGAATAAGCATTTGAATACTTGTTTTCGTTAATTAGTTTGAAAAGAAACGATAATATAAGAAACGGATTTGATACGATGCACATTGTTGTTTTATTTTTAACATTTTCGTTTACAATGTTTTGATTATTTAGTCATTTTTTTGTTAAATCGATTTTACATTCGAACGTTTTTAAACACTGAATAAACAACACTCAAAATTCAAAGCAAATATGTATAATAACGCTCGTGGTTAAAATACTTATGATAATAGTAACGATTGAATATTTTAGGTATTTATTATACTATGAATTTTATTTTTTTAGTCGATACATTAATAATTCATCTCTACGCGTTTTTAATTGTTTCGATTCGGTTTTGCAATTTATGTATGTTTAATCGTACATTCAAACGGAAACAGTGCATTTTACGCGTGCGTATTTTGTACATTTTTAAGGCATATTTACAACGCCGCCGGGCCCTACACACCTATTTTGATTTTTAATCGATTACATATAGACGAGTAGCGTGAAAAATATAAAAATTTAAATCTCGGATATGCACGAATACAAAAGTCTCGAATCGCGGGTACCCTAGCTCGGACTTTGCGAATTTTTCGAAATCGTTTATGAACACTTTACTAACGTCACACACAAGTGTTAAATTGACACGCTACGTCCGAGCGTATATAATATTAAAACAGAATGTCGTTTTAATTAATAATAATGATAAACACTCGATTTGGACTAGAGGAAATAAAAACATGTAACTACTGCATACGGCCCTTAATTAACCCTGGGATAGTAATTTCATAATACCAACACGTTATTGTTTCCTTTCGCAGGACGAATATACCTAACCTATTAATTACAGCTACGCGTCTACACGTTGAAGTATTTCCATAGATATTGTGCGCGCGTTGTGCAATCCCGTCGGCGTCGTCGGGTCTCAGTCGAGTGCACACGTAATATGCAGTCGGTGCATAGTTGCACGTGGCGGCGGCGGCGGTGTGCCTATGATTTATTATTATTATAATTGTACGGTAGAGGGTTGTTTTGCAGTGCATATTATGGTACTCGGCGAGTGCAATTTTTATCATTTAATCATATGAAATAGATGGTCGGAGAGGAGTTTCGATTGGCACTTATAAAACAATATATTATTATTAAGTCGATCGTATATTATTAAGGCGACTTTAGGCAGTAGATTTTTTATTTTTGTAGACTTGCTCTACATTTAGTCTACACATTAGTTAGAATCAGGCCGGCGCGCATGATTTACTCGAGGCGTTTGACGGAGACGTTTACGAATTATTACAAGAATAAAAAAAAAAGATTAGTATCTTTTATTAAGTATCTACTAATTCGATTGTTATACGTTTCTGGTGCGATTTTTTCAAGCAAAAATACGATTTTACCAACTCGTGAAAAAAGTCGGGGTAGCGAGCGGGCGCTACCCTTCGTTACCTCCTATCGGCGCGCCTATGACTACCTATATTATAAATAAAATATAAAATCGGTACTACTTACGGCCTGTCCGGTGGGTCGCCGTTGAAGTTCGGTGTCGGTGTTGGCTTGTGAAATTGAGAAAAGCACTCGATAAAAACGATTAAAAATCACCAAAAAAAACACTAATAAAAGTTTGAAAAGTCGTCGACGAG
This sequence comes from Drepanosiphum platanoidis, assembly GCA_948098885.1. Classification (NCBI taxonomy): domain Eukaryota; kingdom Metazoa; phylum Arthropoda; class Insecta; order Hemiptera; family Aphididae; genus Drepanosiphum; species Drepanosiphum platanoidis. Next base: position 23,654,662 of record OX402532.1, on the reverse strand, counting down.
ATAAATAAAAACGATCGACGACGTTGTTAAATTCACTGTCGCGGAGAAAAATAAAAACTACGACGATAAAAAACCGAGACGAACTCTCTGAACCGCTGTCGACACTAGACTGTCTGCACGCTGCGCATTAGAAAGCCGCTGCACTTACGGGCGTCGCTCGATCGGCTGGCGCGCGCAACTCGGCCGTCATTGGTCGGTCGGGCGGGGCGAGCGGCTCGGCTTTTATTGGGCTGACGTAAACTTTCAATTTTTGCCATTTCGCGAAAACACATGTTTTAATTACATAATTATGTATTCATAACGAACTGTCTTATCTATAAATAAAATTATAAAATAAAATCCCTTTTTTTGCATGTACGACGTATAATATATCTCGAAAAGTACTCGATGGATTTCGCTATGGTTTTCCCTAATAAATCGATCGAGTCTCGGGGAAGGTTTTCGATGCGCAGTACGTCTTGAAAATTCAACCCCTAAGGTGGGGGGCTTAAAAAGGGTTAAAAATTGAAAATAGCCGAAACCGCCGGAGCTTTGAGTATATAAAATTCGGTCGATAGTTTCGTTTCGTATAGTAGAGACCGCCGGAGAGGGTATTTTCCAAAATTCAACCCCTAAGGGGTTAAAAGTGGTCGGAGGGTTAAAAACGGAAAAAATCGCCCGGCCGGAACCGCCGGAGCTCTGAGTATACGATTCGGTCAATATATAGTTTCGTAAATAACTGTCTAATAATATCATTGCGATCATTACTGATATGCAAAAATCGCGATTTTTGAAAAAGGTCTTTTTAAAAAAAAAAATACAAATATATCCAATATGTTTATATAGTATTGTTGTTTGGAAAAAAAAAACGCCTCGGTAAACTTTGGAGGGGAGAGGTTAAACCTGCGCGTTTGATTGAATGCGAAGAGTATTCGATTTGGAATACGATATTTTGTAAACATTCAATCCTATTTCACATCCGGTGTTTGAACACGATTTACGTCGTGATATTAATAAGCGAGAATTTACTTCCGGAATCAATCGATGTGCGCTATACACGACATACAACACGACAATGTATTTTTTATATTTTTTTTATCGGGTTTTTTTCCTCGTCGTTTACACTCGGAGAAACGTCAGCAGGAATTTTATAGAATTTCACAATGATTTTATCATTGTAATCATCGAATTTTCGAATTAGTAAAACTCGTAGAAATACTAACATCTCATTATATTATAATATTATATATCGAAAAAATAAGATATTCGGTATAATAATAAGTATTTCGAAGAAACGTTTTTTTTTTCTCGTTATAGATTTTCCGAGAAAAAAAACCCGAGATTAACTTATTTCAAATTTACATATTATTATTGCTTTTCGAATAATTAAAAAGTAATTTCGTGTTTTATTCTTCTTTTCGGTTTAATGAGTAGGCTAAAATCACGATTTACACCCTGTCTTCAAAGGCTGTGACGGTTATTTTGGTTCTTATTATTTTTTTTTTCTTTTCTAATCTTATTATAAACTTTACACAAAATAAACGCTTGATTTCACGTTTGAAAATTCATAGTTTCGATGTAACAGACACACATTTTAATTATTACAGTTTAAGAGTGGTGAAATATTATGCTAGACAATTTGACGTGTAATATTATACATTTTCCTTGGTCGTGGTAGTTTTGAAATATTATTTATCGAAATAATTCGAAGGACGAGTAAGAGGTGTTTTTACAAAAGTAAGTACCGAAATTCGAAGGAAAGCGAGAATATTGTTTGCAGAAATTTTTTTCTGATTTGAAAACTTAAAACACGTCACTAACTGAAACACGGCGATTTCGACTAGATAAACGTTATCAAATCCGATCGCTAAAGTTCCATTAGAAATCCATATTTTAAATACCACTATGTGTCTCTCATTAAAATATTAATATCATGTCATCGACAAACACAGAATTATTATTACAAAACAGGCTTCGTATGGTTTTCTACATAACTAGCTGAATAACCCGGCTTCGCCCGTGTGCAGTATAACTTTTTATTTTATCAGTTTTTTTAATTTTTACCCCTTTTAACCCCCTTAGGGGTCGAATTTTGAAAATCGGGCGTCGTGACGACACTCAGAAAGGTATTTGGAACAACTCTGTGAAAAAAAAATTGGAAAAAAGTTAAATAGCGTCGTTACAAAATGGGAACATAAAAAAAGGCCTGTTCATTTTGTTCAGCTTGCGTGATGGTATCGTACACACTTTTTTGATGGTCATTTAATTTGGGAACATTTAAATTCACAAAAATGTTTGCAATTCATTGATATCATACTGTTGTTCTCGTCGCAATTCTCGATCGAAGAAATCATGCGTTGGACGACATCGGCCTATATTCTGTCGTTTTTGTCGTGGCATTGTTTACACCAAAATCCATATAATTGAAATCGAATAAAAAACAAACTCATTTAATCTCAAACTAATTAATAGAAAATGTCATAGACGCACGTGCCACGGAAACAAATAATAAAACATAACCACATAGAGTTTATATACGTAATATATCTCCATGGCAAAACAATAACAATGTGTGATTAATGTTTTGCACTTAAGAGGCCATAACGCCGGAACCACTTATCGCACAGCGTACAAACTTCACAGAAACCATCTACACATCAATCCTAATATGCCCTAAAATTTTTATCGAAATCGGTTCGGTGGATCTTGAGCTATAAAATTTATTCAAATGTACATCGATTTTTATATACGTTATATAGATATTCGAAAATGTAATCTGAACGTCGTCGTCGTTTATTATGATAATTATCAACATCGCTGCTATGACTATTTTCACTATTATTTACATTCGTTGGATAATTTATTTTTCAATAAGTACTTTCAACGACAGAGTACTACTTCGCCGGTGCCGTATACGCGTTATTATGCAAAACGTTTGCGGCGGGTACCTGCAACCATTCCACTAGCACATCCGATGAATGATCATTAAAACGTTGCTCGGCGGCGGTAGAAAGTCGTTTCGTCTATTTTTTATTGGCGTACACTGCATCGCGTGCACTTACTCTCCGCGGATTGCATTTTTCCCGTTGCACATAGTAGTATGCGAATATTATACGGACGCGACACGTTTATCATCGGCTCTCGGCCGGTTTCGAAAATTATAGATACACGCGGAAATCGCGCGAACCATCTCTCCTCCCGTCCACCGCCGCGGTAATTATCTGTCGCGTTTTTTTTTTTTTTCGTAAAAAGAAATTATGTCTTTTTTAAATTATAAACATTCAATACTGGGGCGGCTACCATCATGTTGTTTTTTTTCCGAAAGAAATCTTGCTCCGTTTCCATTCATATCCGTCTTGGTTTGAGCTTCACACATTTTTTCATCGTGTCATTTTTCCCGAAGTCTAAATAGTAAAATACAAACATATCGAAATTAATAAATGTATTTGTTGCGCGTGTTTCTAAATAAACTAGCGAGTAATCATTATAGAACTGGTTTTTCTATTAGAAATCAAAAAAGAATGTTTTCAATATATTTTAATATTCCAAATACGGTTTTGATTTACTTACCTCCTGCGAGCTTAAAGCTCGTGTTGGAGGTAGGGAGTTTATAATGTGTAAACGCGTTCAAAAGCTTTATAAAACTCGAAGAAGAAAAAAAAACGCTCGATTTTTAAATGTGCTCCGACAGCTGATCTCGCTGATCGAATCAACTATTTTCCACACCGCGAGCGGTTTATAGAGGATAATATTTTATTTCTCACGCGAGTAAGATATGCGACCGACTCGCGTGCACGTATGATTTATTTTTTTACAATCGTATTATATTGGTACTATTATGTCGTAAAAAAAAAAAAAAAATGAAATTACCGCAGCGGTTACGCATTGTATCGGACACAAAAACTCTCCCGAATCCTTAATAATAATAATAATAATACGCGCGATAACTACTAGTCTATAATAACAATTTGTTTCGAATATTCTAATCGAATTAACGAGAACAAGCAGCGTCTACACGCAGCGTGTGACGAGAGATAGGATGTAATTATTACAACTCTAATGCCGCGTTACGTAGGTAGGTACTTATAGCAGTGGTTTTGTACGATTATTGCCAGTCGAACATTTTCTAATTATTTCCCGTTCGCTGCAGTCAAATGTCCTCGTTCGGAATAGGATGTCAGTCGACAACGATCAGACATTTACAATAATATTCGACAAAAACTCATTGGTATACTTACTTCGATACTGTAGTGTGTACTCGTATGTATAGATTTGTGATTTCGACGACAACGACGACTTTCTAATTGTTGGCAATCATTATTATCGATGAACGTTTTATTTTTATTGTTTTGTCAAAGAAGAATCCGTGAGATTCGAAAATATGAAAAAAAGTCATTATGGCTATAGACACTCATTAAATTTTAAACAGTGGTAATAATCACCGACTCAATCATGTATACGAAATGTGAAAAAAAAAAAAACCTTTCTTATAGTTAATTACCGCATGCAGTTTTCTTTTCTCTAATAGTCAGCGCGGATAATAATTATCATCGACGTACACTAATATTCATTTTCTTTCCTATACTTGAGCTTGAGCATAGTCTGGAAACCAAAACAACAGTTCTTAATTTGTAATTCTGAAGCTGTAATAAAGTAACGATAACAATAGATTACATTTCTAAATCAAACATTTTTAAAACACTGCGAGGTACACCTAAGATTCCGAGTAACACATAGGGAAAATTAAAATTATTTTAGCAAAATTATGTTCGAAAACATTGAGGAATATACACATATAAATATATACACATTATATAATATTATATATTATAATTGTTTTTAAGTAAATAACAATTTTAATCATTTTAATAGTGATGAATTAAAAAAAGGACGTCCTCTTAAGACTTAAATCACGGATTGAATATTTTTCATCTTTCATACCTTTGTAAAATTTCATGATATAAATTAACAATTTTATTACATTAATAATTTTTTATTAGAGTGACCTATTTTATTTAAATTGTTTTCTTATTGTAAGAACACAGAGTATGTAAAATTATGATATAGATGTGGCAAAGTACTCGATTTGTTTTTAATGAAAAAAAAATTATTGAATTCAATATTCTATTTTAAAGGTGTATAAAAGTCCATCTTTTGTATTTAATTTATTTACATTACTTGTGTTTTAATATTTTTATCATTAAATTTTAAAAATAATAATTGAATGTTTAGTTTACACCGATGTGTACACGTGACGATATGTTATATACTTGTTAGTACAATCCCGCTGTTTACATTAGAAAGTAAATAAGTCCATCTAAACGTATCCAATCAAATAAGGAGATATGATTACATAGACACTACGATTTTCTTATTCAGATTATATATTACTTCATAGACTTAAACTGAAAAGACACGAGAGAGGGTCCGCCTCTTAATCCTAAAGGGAATTCAAGAGAGCTTTAATGCCTCCTCGACTTTTATTGTATTTTAAGAAATTATTAATTAATGTTATGGAAAAGAAGTGAAGGAAATTATTTGTATTTTAATGGAGTGGTTCAATTTTATCTATAAAAACATCATGTTATAGCTCTATGGCACGAATGATTTTGACACATTAAAAAAAATTCTTAACGGAAAAAAAAACCAAAGAAATTTTACAAAAATATACATTGACTTGTGTTGTTTTACTGTCCACATAAGTAAGTACGTTTTTTGAAAACCGTCTTCGTTCCTCGACAGTTCTTGTAAACATTTAAAGATTCAATAACATTAAATGAACTAATATTAGGTATAATTCTACAATAATAATAAACGTATACTTATTCACATTAAAAATCAACATGGATTTATCACAGAACAATTATACAATGTTGGCAATAGAAGGCACCTGTTACAAGCTAGAGGGTTTAAAAATCGTACAATACAATTAACTTTGTGTTAGCTAATCTCAAATAAGTACTTCTACTTCATACGCTGCGATAAAATATAATGGTAAATGGCCGTCGGTGACTATTATATTTTATATTATGACCTGTTAGAATTAATAGTTAGGTATAAACAATAATTATATCTAGTTATTAATATTTTAGCAATACAGTTAACTAACTCTTATTTATTACACTTGTATTAAATTTAATTAATATTAGAACGGCGATCGGTAGAGCTGACTATTGTTAAAAAAAAAAAAAAAATTAAATATAACGATAATGTTGATACACGGACAAATAAAAGTTACTTTTCACAGAAGTCTCTAATTAAACAATAAATTAGAATCGACTATGAAATTACAAGTTGCCAAAATTTAACTATTACTTTTACAACAAAACGACATTGAGAATTATGTGATGTCGTTCAATATATTATCACGATTGAAGATCTTAATAGTTCTTAAAATATGTTTCCGATCAAACGATAACACAGAAAAAAAAATCTCGATATAACTGTTAATTAACAATAACAATGATGTGATTTGTGAAAACTAATATAAAATAAACAAAACCCAAGTTGGATACTTGTACAAATAACACACCCAGTGCACATATGTGCCTATGGCAATAAATACAAATAAAATAAATCTAAATTATCCAAATATTATGTAAAGAACTGAATTATTACATTTCGACAACGATTGGAAAACTATATATTTTAGCGAAGGTTTAATTTCAAAATGTGAAACTGTTATGTTGATTTATAAACTTAAGAAATTTATAGGTAAAGTTAATGTTAACTGATTAAACTATCGTATCGTATTTGTAGATAATACAACAATTAGCGAGATTTGAAAATAAATTTATGAATATATAACTGGTTCGATAAATATTTGCAGTAAAAGAATAATTCAACAGAAATCGCCTAAAAGTTAACAATTATTAAAAAAAAAAAAATGTATTTTGATTATATTGAAAAAACAATATAAACATTTTGAATGATATGTTTAGTAAGTAACTATAGTGTGCGTAAAGAATGTGTTGAATTATTAAACTTAATATGTGACACTTATTTTAGTTTAAACCTGACAAAGTTTTTCCCAGACAATGTTATTTGTTTCATTTGTTGGCCGCATCATTTTCGGTTGTTTTAAGTGCGTCCACCGCTTCGGTCGCCGCTTGAAAATAGTCGTCGGACTTGAAAATCGCCGGCGGTTCGTACGTAGGTAATTGCCTCGACGACGAACTGTCTTCTTGTTTTTTCTAAACATAATCGGTAACGTCGGAAAAACTTAGAACGTCGGCAAAAGGCCCATCTAACATGGGTAGATACTTACAAAGAAAGGTTTTAAGATGGTATTCAGTGGACCGTCCTTGTTGATGGGCATGCAAGCCTCGGCTTCGGTTAACTGTTGGTCGACCAAGTCCACGTCCTCGCCCACTTTGTTGACGAGTTTCTCCAGTTTGTCCACGGAGTCTGTGAGTTCGGTGACCTTGGACTTCATCGCTTTGATCGAATCGAAATGCATGCCGGTGCTCTCGACGCGCAGGGCGCGGACCTGTGGACGCGACAAATCAAATGACGGCCGTGGACCACACATCATCGGTCACCGGGTGGTCAGTGGAACGCGAGCACACACGGTGCCGGCGAGACTACATGACCGACGCGGGCGAGTACATTATAATTTGAGTCTGGATTTGTATGCATTTTCATATTTGTAATGAGTGTATGCATTTCGATGGGAGTAAGAAATGTGGACGATTTGTGTCACAGATAATGCATAGAAAATAGTTTATTTTGCATATAAATGCATATTTTAGAGATGACCGCATATTTGAACATTTTTGCATATTCAAGCATATTTTGTATAAAAGTTTATTAAGCCTATTATTTGGTTTCAATTTCATCGTAGAAATTATTAGTTCATTACGTATTGTTGGGAAATAAAAATGTTATTCTCCGTATGTCATATTTTTGGACAGTTTATGTTAAAATTATATCTCGTTTATCGCAAGTCGCAACACGGTCATCGGCAACAATGCTGACTGGTTTTATTATTAGATTTATATTTTCTAAAGTATTTGTTTTATTTGTTGAATATATTTTAAAATATTTAGTAGTTCTTTAATAAATGTTTAAAGTCGATGTCTATAATTAAAAAATTAAGTTTTTCAACAATGTTGAATTATTATTTATGGAAGAAATTAAAAAAGATAAAATATTAAAATGCATATATTTTGGGTATAATAAGAGCATATTTTTGCATATTATTAAAAAAAAAATAAGAGCATATCAAGTGCATATTTTGAAGTTTTTTGATGCACAAATGCATATTATTTTGGCCTTTTTGAGTGCATACCAATCCGGACTTAAATTATAATATACTATAACGGTTACCATTTCCATGAACGTTTGGAATTCCTCCAGCCGGGTGAGCATGTCTTCGATGACGTCTTTGAGCGCGCCGACCTGACGGGAAGCAAGCGAAACACGACGACGTGAGAAAAATCGTACGAGACAATAAATATTATTATTTATTTACCTCGTTTTCGTTGTCCACCTTCAGGTATTCCGCGTAATCGATGGCCAGCTCGTCCAACATGTTCCGTTCAGGGTTCTCGTCAACGACAACGAATCAAAAACTATTTGTTGATATTGCGGTCTACAGCCGAACAAAACGATGCGAAAACGGTCGAAAAACCAACAACACTACGACTGTGTATTCGTTTGAGTTATTTATGTGAATTTTTATTCGGTCACGATTTTTCTTTATGGACGTTTGCGAGTAATGCGTACAATATTTTATTGTTCGAGTACAGACCGCTCGACAACGACAACACGCGCAGACAACCGTGATAATAGGTAAGTGATAACAACGATACGTGATTAACTGATAACAGCCGTCGTCGCCCCGTAAAACCGTTGGCGGGACGCGGATGAATTTCAAACGGCCCGCAGACGAGGCGAGATGAAACCGATAGAGTTCAACGCGTCAGTGGCGGACAGGCCCGTGCGCAGGATTTCATAATAGGGAGGGGGGGTTGAAAAAAGATATGTCGCCTTCCACGGCGAAAAAGGTCGTATCTCGATTTTATCAACTCTTAAGGGCGAGCAAAATGAATTGAGATTTTAATTTGTTGTTCTGTTTTTTATTTTTTTTCTGATCTGTCATCTGAAGACCACCACATTATTCTACATTTAGAATACTCTAGATTATTATGTTCTTGATTTTAACCTTACCTAACCTACGAATATGGTCGTAACTAAAAAATGAAAAAAATCGACATACGACCTTTTTCGTTTTTCATTTTTACCCCTTTTAACTCCGGTAGGGGTCGAATTTCGGAAAATCCTTTCCCAACGGGTCTCCAAAACGAGACTGCTGACCAAATTTCATACTCAAAACTCCAGCGGTTCCTACGAGCCTTGTCTAAAATCGCTTCCTCTCGGTCGTTTGCGTTTTACTTATACTGTCGAAACAAGCTTAAACATCAAAGAGATTTCTCAAAAGTCGTTCTCACTGCAATATAAAAATATCGTGTATACATTCGCACGTTTTAATAATTAACGTTTTGAGTTTAAATTGTTAATAGTGTTGATGTACGAGTACATACAATTCATCAGAATTCTTCGGATACAACGTTTAAATTGTTTTTAAAATAAGTAGACATTTTTTTTTTTAACGTACCTACCTACATATGAAGGGTTTTATCGCTGCAGGATAGTCTCCCTTGTAGTGCCATCCTGTTGTTTAGATATTATTTTGTTGTAAATATTTTTCACATTTACTTGGTGTGTTTATTCAATACCTAAACAGCTTAATACTGTATATTGTCATATAACTAGTTAATTAGTATTATATTCTATGCGTGTTATTCGTTACTTTTTAATGATATTTATTCCAGAAATACTTATTTTGTTCATATATATATTTTTTCGTTTTCATTTAACTTCGAATCTTGTCTGTTTGTCGGTCTGTATGTTTGTCCGTGCGATTTCTCGAGGACGACTAAACGTACAGAAATAAACAATATATATATATTATGTATTTCGAATCGGGATGAGCCCGAATTATGCACGACCAGGAGTTTTTTCCTAAAATTTGACGAGATAAAAACCTTTTTTTAATTTTTTTTAAAACTACATAATTTATATTTTATATTATTGAATGTATAAAAATCTCTAGCTGAATAATACTACGAGTATATTCTCATAATACTTGGTAGGAAGTCTTTGGGATATTTCGGGGGCGATTCCGCGATACTCCCCCTCCCCTTTGAACCCCGGGGCCCCGGTCGTTGCGTCACTGTACAGATGACGAGTGACTGGTTCTAAAACAACACGCAAAAGTATAATAGATATTGATAATAATAATATTATCATCGCTGTAAAAACGTTTAATAGTAAATAATTATTAATCTATATAAGGCACGAAAAAAAAAAAAACACACACACAAAAAACCGATTGAATATTGCCAAACAATTTATTGAACTTATTGAACTAAAAATATTAGACCGCACAATTCGTTCATGCTAAGTGGGTGTAATATATTTTATATTAGTATACACATAATTATATAATAATATATAAATTTGGATACATAATGGTCTAACCGTTATGCGTTTAAACGTAATGATATGTATTACTTAACTTAGAAAAAAAAAAAAAAAAATTGAAAACAAACAATCGTACCTAAAGTATTATTATAATATAATATAAAACGTATGTCGCTAATCGAGTGAACGCCAAAACGAACATGATATTTCCGTACACAGGCGGGCCCGGTCGTTTCGATGTTTTCGAAAGCGAAATTTTTTCCGCGTCACGAGCATATTATTATTATTTGATTTTATGCAAAAAAGGAAATTCGTTTCGCGGATCGTTAGAAATCGTTTTTTTTTAATTTCTGTTTAGAAATCTCCGCGATCCGGAGCTTTTTTTATCATTTGGATTTTTCGAATGTTTTGAATTGTTCACCTCGTGTTTGAGCGCGACCATCTATTCCGGCTGTCTAACGAACACTGACGGCGGCGTTTTGAAAATATATTGTTCTCGATCGGCAGAGACGACATAAGGCATGGTCGTGGCATGTGTGACTCACGCGCATGCGAGTACAAACTGAAAACTATACCGAATATAATGTTATTTTATAATGTGTACGCCAATAGCAGGTCGTCGCGACCTTTGTTTTTTATTTTCTAATCGCCCGATAGTTGCGATTACCGAAAGTCCTTATCACAATATCAAATTCAACGTTCGTTAAATGTGCGATCGGAAACAGTGGTCAAATTTGTATTCTTATCGATTCGTCCGGAACTCGTGTGGTTTTTTTCCCCCTGTGAAACTCGATCGACGATAAGATTTCCAAAGGATTCGTTTTTCTCTTTTTATTTCGGTCGATCGTTCGGTTTTTACACTCTTGAATTAAATCGAAAAACCTATTGTCGGCCGCGTCGATGCGATCGGTCGTCGTAATTTATTCTCTTTCGACTGTTAAATATTTCGAAAAATAAATAAATTACGTATATTATGTTTCGTCGATAATTTATACGATACGAACACGTAGACGACGTAATTATGTACTCGCATGACGGTCGAGCTACAATATGAATTCAATAGCCGAATGATTGTATCGTGTGTTGGAGTTTTATCGGTTCGCAAATCGAGAAGGATGCGAATTTTTAAAAATCGAATAGTCCTCCGGTTTCGAGGACTCGTTTGTCAGCAATATTATGAAAGCTGGGCTCACGGATCGCGGTAGAAAAAAAGAAAAAAACGTAACCCGTTCACAATAATAATAAAGTTTTAGTCGCGCCTACGGGCACAATACGATTATAGTATAATAATAATATATACGTTTGACGTTCACACTCTACATACCGAAACGAAAACAACGTGTACGCGTAAAATATTTAAAGTTTTTATGGTGCATCGATAATAATAATAATAATACGATCGTTTTAACGAATCGAATGGGAAAACGAACAAAAACAAACAACAACGTTTTAAAACGAATAAATTATAATACGTATAATAATAATATAATATTATGCGCGCGCGGTACGACTCTCGCAACTATGTAAATACTATATTAGAAATTATTATGTATATGTACAAATATATTTTTATTACATACATACATGTCGGGGGTTCTCTTGACCGGAAGTCCGCCGGGGGGGGGGTGGCTAAACGTTTTTTTTTTTTTTAATTTTTAACAACTCGAGATACTCGATTCCAGGGGGGTCTGTACTTTACGTTTCAAAAGGGTCTACGACCCGGAAAAGGTTGAAAATCCCCGATATATATACAGGGTGGGGCGTAACAGGCAGTGCAGTTTTGAAAGGCTATTAAAAAAAAACTACGCAACTTACAGAAATTATATTTATTTAATTTTCTTCAGTACATCACGCCGTTTTATGTATCACGTTTTAAAAATGACACGAGAAAGATGATGGCCGCCAGCAGCGATACATTGATAAAGGCGATTTCTGATGTGAGGTCAACATTTTTCAATAGTGACGAGGCTCAGTGAATAAACAAAATTTTCGCTATTTGGCAGAAAATAATCCGCGGCAAATTCACAAGAGACCTATTCACTCCCCAAAAGTGACCTTGTGGTGTGCGATTTCCAAATTCGGGGTGATTGGGCCTTATTTTTTTGAGGAGAACGGACAAACCGTAACTGTCAACGTTAAACGTTACGTTTCCACGTTGGACAATTTTTTTGAACCTCAATTGGAAGAGCTAATGGATGAAACAGATATGGCGGACATCTGGTTCCAACAGGACGGGGCTACTGTACATACTGCTCGAGTTTCAATGACTAAGCTGCGACAGATGTTTCCTACGCAACTCGTCTCTCTGAAGAGTGATGTGAGGTGGACCGCGGCGCGCTCACCGGACTTGAGCATTTGTGATTTTTTCTCGCGGGGCTACCTGAAGGAAAAGGTTTTTAAACATCGGCCTCGCACCTTGGAAGAACTCAAAGACCGAATTAAGGAGGAAATTGGCGCTATACCAGTCGAAATGTGGCAGAAAATTTCAGAAATCACCTTCATCAATGTATCGCTGCTGACGGCCATCATCTATCTCGTGTCATTTTTAAAACGTGATACATAAAACGGCATGACGTACTGAAGAAAATGAAATAAATATAATTTCTGTAAGTCGCGTAGTTTTTTTTTTAAATAGCCTTTCAAAACTGCACTGCCTGTTACGCCCCACCCTGTATAATATATAGTATGTACGTCGAATCCGACATCCTATAATACATAACAATAATAATAATATGGTTATTATTATTATGAGAGCGCGACGGTCGAAAATATGATTAAGTCGTTATTATTACGTCGATGATACAAATAATAAATCATCGTCATAATAACGCGTATACATTGTTATTATTGTTATTATTAAGTGCTGGACAACCCGAACGATATTTTCGAACGCGTGATCCACGAATGGGGATTCTGATTGTTGTTTTTTTTTTTTTTTTTTTATTTTATTTCTTTCTATGTAGTATAGCGGTTTATTGCAGTACGACGACCGACAGACGGGCGGTTGGACGTCGTGGTCGACACACACGAGACTACGATGCTGAAGCTATGATAACATTATTTTTGGGCGGTGTTAGTTCGAAAAGCGAATCTGAAATTGCAATGGTCGTCGTCATTAGAGAGGGAGAGAGAAAAACGTGTCGCGTTCGACGACAAAACTATGCTCACCTATGTTATTTGTCATTTGAATAATATAAATAATATAATAATCGTGTGTTATTGTTTATTATATTATGCTATGTGTGTGTGTGTGTGTGAAAAATGATGGTGGTGGGCGTCGGTGATGGATAATGTTGCACGGCACCGCGTGATCCTTCAATGGACGCCCATCAGCGCTTGGATGGGCTGCTGGATGAGGCACGTCTGACAGGAAGGAGTCATCGGCGTGTCGGCCAGATCCTTTTCCGTCTCGCCAAAGTTCAACGCCGCGGAGTCGTCCGCCGCGCGATCGTTGTCGGCCGGTTCGTATTCGTTACGGCCGCTGAGGGATTCGTCGGCCGACCCGTTGGCGTCCTCGTCGATGTTCACTTGGGCGCCCACGGAACACTGAAATCCGATCGGCGACAAACGTTAGACCATTAACACAATATCATAACAAAATATTATTGAATATTAGTGATGCACAACGATCAATTTTCAGCTATCGATATCGGTATATCATATCGCGATATCGAAAAACGAACGATGTATCGATATAATAATTGATGAAATATATAACTCATAATTGTAAATATCACTATATCAGAGAACGACGATGTACTAACTCGACGCGGGCGACTGAAAAAATGAGACTGATTGTAAAAATCTAGCCGTCACAGCTATATATTACGTTTCTTGCAGGTGCTTTATCACTGTCAAAACTTATATAAATAGAAAATAGAAATTTCAAATGGCAACGAATTGATATCGATATCAAATTACTATATCCGTTGTGCATAACTATTAAATATATTTAAACAATAATAAAATTAAATAAAACGAAGGGGTCTTGCCTCGAGTAGTATGATTAGTAAAATAGAACGTTATTATTTACGAGTATTGACCATTAAATAATTAATATAATTACTTTGTTTAGTTATTTTCCACGTTAGGTGGAATTCAACATTAGGTTTTTTACGGTGTTTTTCTTTTTCTTTTTTGGTCTTCTAAATTCTCTACCGAGTGTTACGGATTGGTATTAGTATATGATTCGAAATGTGTTTGTTATAAAATAAAAAATTATCGGCTCCTCCGATTCGTTTGCGATGATCATTGTCCAATGAAGTTTACCCGATATTATTAGGTTAACGTTTACACGAAATGATAAATAATGCTACTCTCGAAATACGACACAAACGTTGTCAGACTTCGTAACGCGCGTAGGATCGCAAGCGTTCTCGTAAACTACTCATCATATTATTAGCGTTCTCGAGCTCTGGCATTTGTTTTTGTTTTTTTTTTCCATCATCGATAGTTTCTTTGTGTGACAACACTCCGAAAGTTTGATATAATACGGCGGGGCCTCTCCGAAGGAGGTTTCTCGAATACGCTTTTGTACGGGGCAGGAGACCGATTAATTTCGCGACGATAAAATATCGTTATAATTACTTTCGAAACATTAATTATTATTATTATTATTGCGGGCGAGCGCATCGACGATTCAAAGTTATTTATCGCATCGTCGTCGCTTTCTGCACTTGGGGTAAAATCGGAAAAATCGTTATTCGTTTTTCTCTCTCGAGCGCTTATAAAATTGCGGCAAAAAACCCGCTCGAATTAGGTTTCAGCTTTCTTATTTTCATAGTATTACGGACCCGACGACGTGTATAGAGACTTTTCGCGTATAATTAATAACGAAGACCCGCGACTGCAGCGGACCGCCCGAGTCCTATAGATTGTACGAACAGATTTCGCGCAAAATAGTACAAATATAATAATAATAATAACAATAATAATGATTCATTCGATACGGTGCGGCACGTAATGCAGTCGCGAGAGCGCATTATTTCGTTTCAGAGTATTATTAAAGTATACAATATCGTCGCCGCAGCCGTACAACGCGACTGCGGTCGATTAAACATACACGAGCAGGACAAAACCTATGCGAAAACGGTAATAATATGACTCTGGGTATATTACGAGTTATGACGTATTATTATAATATACGGCTTTAGACGAGTGTCTCGACGACGACGACGTGATCAAACACCCGAACCCGGAAACCGTTTAGGCAAATACGACGAAAATCGATCGACGATCGTCTCGACAACAACGTAATAGCGCGCCATTTGTTTTTTTTATCCAAATGAAAACTCGTACGATCGTTTATTATTTGTATAATAACGATAATCGTATATTGCCCGCCTATCAGATACTTGCGAAAATACGTCCCTTTTACGGTCAAACGGCCGAACTATAAAAAACACAATTCGACGAGAGGTATTGCTTTGTAAAAAAAGAAAACCCATAACGATTGTATTATTACCGAACACGAATACTCTCGGGCGAAAACGCGACGGTCTGCGAGACGATACTTTATCGCGTCGGTCAATCTCGCGTCCGTTCGGATTGCATAATATTATTACCGTTCGATCGTTGGCGCGCGTCATTTGTCGATTGTTTCGAGACGTTTTCGAGAGGGGCGAAAAAACCGCAGACGATAAATCTGCCAAATGAAAAATGTATAAAGCTTCGGGAGTGCTAGTGTTTACCCTAAAACGCGTGTTGCGCGAACGGACGGCGCGACGCGAAAATAATTTATTTCACTACAACCGTATAATTCGCGGCGAGTGCCCTTGGACCCCGGGGGGAGGGAGAAAGTAATGTGAGTCGCGTCCCGCAGGAAGGAAGCGAGTTTCACAACGTCGTGTGATCGGAGGAATCGCGTTCGAATGGTAAAATCATTATCGTTTAGACCCGGGGTCTCCAACCTGCGGCCCGTCGAGCTTTTCGAACCGGCCCGCCGAGCTAACCGATGTAGTGTAGTGGAAATATATTTTAGTTTTCGGTTTAAGAATTTTCCGCGTACAATAAATGATTAAGTAATAACTAAAAAATAAAAGTAGCTCCTTCTGGTGTTGTTCTTGACAACTGAAGACGGCAAAAATAAAATATAAAACCGCATTGATCACGAATTTGTCTATATTTAAACGTTCGATAAACAACGTTTCGTTGTTGCCGCGGCATTATTATTGCCATGGTAAATTCATAGTCGAATAATTTTTTTTTAAATTATAGTAATAAAATACAATATTATCTGTCTTCGATTTCTCTATTTTTCTCTAAACAATTTATCAAGCGTATCTCAACTTTGGCTCGCAGTAAATATAGGTTGGAGACCCAGCTGGTTTAGACAATCGTATATAGAGTTCAGCTCTTCTTCAAAAAACACTCCGGGGAAGATTTTATATCTCGTCTGAAAGTGAAAATCGTCGAAAAATCACGATCGGTCGTCGATATCGATGAAATCGAATTACGCTAGTGATTGGAAATCGTTTTGAAATCGTTTCGGGCGGAATGCGAAAAATCGTCGCGCGCGCGCGCGGTAGTCGCGGTGACGTCATCAGCCGCGGAGTATAAAATAATATAGGTATTAATAGGTACGAGGTTTTTTTTTTTATTATTTTTTTCTTGTTGTTTTATACGAGCCGTTTTTCTCTCTCGTCCCCCAGTCCCAGTCCGTCTTTCATTATAATAGTAACGGTAGCTTTAATAACTTAATGTCAGACAAAATTCTAGACACGAAAGCCGGTCGTCACGCACCACGCCCACGATTGATCACTTCCGGTAGTTATCATTCCGCCGGTTTTTAGGGTGTGGCCACTCCCTCGTTATACCTGTCCGTCCGTTTGCTCGTCTATACTCTCGTACACACACACACGCGAGCACGTGTGTCCCTGTGTGTACACGCGCATATACGTATTTTGATTTCGTTTCGTTTTAATTATTACGACTTCGGGGGACGTGTATTATTATAATAACGTGTTCGAAGGGGCTATATTATAGGGACGGGTGGAAATCGCCGGCGTAAAAGAGAAGCGCGACGTGAAATCAATCGACCAGAAATACCTGCTCGCGTCGACCACCACCCCTATAATATAGCTCTCCGGGCTGGCAGAGTAGCCGCGTCGTCGTGAACGCGAGCGGACGACAACGGTGGCGGGCGCTGCGTGTTTGTCGTTATCGCGCGGTATTGTTGTTGTTGTTATTTATTCTCGCCGTCGACGGCTATCTCCGACGGGCGTGACAAAAAATCGAAAAAAATCGAAAAAAAACTCGGCATAATATCCGAACGCGCGCGAGAACATAATAGTGCGCTCGGACGCGCGCCACAATTTGGTAAAGACCTGTAAATGTTTCGTAACGTCTGGGAATAATAATCAGTCCAGGGTTCGGATAGCACCAAAAATCGTAAAATATGCCCTAAAAACATCAAAAATAGCAACAAAAAAAAAAATTTACAAATAATCGAGTCGACGGTATATTATAGAATCTACAATCGTATGGAACAATAACAGATAAGAAGGTATAAATGAATAAATTCGACATCGCCTATGGATTCACGTAAATTAATACTATTTGTCATTCAATATAAACGAGATTTATGAAAAATACAAAACAAAGCGTTGAATTAGGAATATTAGCAAAAAATAGCAAAATTAAATTTCATATTTAGCGTCCCACTCTGGTATTTTTATCTCTATCCTATAATAAGTAGCAAATGCTATAAAATCCGAACCCTGATAATTACGATCGCAGACCATCGACTGGCTCGAGAAAACGCCCGAGAAAATAGAGCGCTTTTTCGCGTACGATTCGTCACGTTTATCGTATTCCGATGTCGCGAAAAGGCTCGCGCGGGATGATAACGGTTTTTTCATCTCATTATTATTGCGAGCAGAATATAATATAATAATAATTATGATTTCGCGGCGGATTGTTCGGCCTAACCCCTACGCCGCGCCGGTTTCACGTCTAAATTCGCGCGGTCGGATGACCAGCGAAATGCGTTTTCGTCGTATTCTCTATTCCTCGGAGGTTACCGAACGGCCACCGAGCTAGGTATAAAGTTCCATTACCCGTCGCGTCCCCGAAAATATGAGATGGCCCGCGCGCCGTCCGTCTCGAATGCATCTCGCGAGACCGAAAGAAATGGGAGGGGAGAGGGCGTTAAAATAGATTTACGGCTCGATGTCTCGGCCGCGGGCCGACAAAATATTTCGCCGATATTATGGTCTCGTTAAACTGACGTGTTTTCGATGCGTCGCCGTCGTTGGATTTTTATTATTTCGCACAGTAAAACGCGTTCGGACGAGCCTATGTTAGCGACGAGTCCGATATTGTTATATACTTACTAATTACAAACTTGAAATTACAAAAAATACGAGTGCAACGGATAAAACAAGACGATAGAACGTACGACAGTGGCGGCCCGTGGTGTTCAAAGTAGGTGGTGTGCAATTATTTCAAAAGTTGATGTCCTAATGTTTTTATATTAATTTTTTCATCTAGAGTATGTAAAGAAAACTTTTTTTCTAAAAGATACTCAACCGAATTCATAATTGAAATATAATAAAAATAAAACAATAGCCTGGGTAACGCAAAAGAAAACTGCAGTACACAATATAATCAGTGTCACTGGCAAACAACAACTACTGACAACTAACATCATTCGATTTGGTAAAATGAAATAATACTTTAATCGCAACAATAGTAATGATAAAAAATATTGAAAATAGAAAAGATATCTTTCACCGTGTGTGTGTTTATCGCGTGCGACCGCTTGACGAGTGTGCAATAGGAGCTGCACACCAAAGTCACATATAATTGTCGATTCCCCCTACTCGATAACTAAACGTATTTTACACGGACGGGCGGCGGTGTTCAGACTGAGCTGCACACCAATTGATGTGTATTTGTTACATAACTCAATTACATTTTAGGAGTATAATAATAATAAATTGTCGTTTTTGTTTTTAAAATTTAATTTTTTTTATATAATAAATACCTAATATTGATTGTATTAAAATTAATAAATTAGTATACATTATTATTAAACATTTTTACTTTTATATTATCTATATTAATCTATGTGGTGTGCGCACACCTGCACACCTAGGCACGAGCCGCCACTGACGTACGAACGAAATAATAACAAGCGAGTACAGCAACGCAATATTTAAAACCGCCACGTCATACACGAGTATTATCGTTATTTTTCACGGAAAGAGCTGCTGCTTGCCCACGCACACACAATACAATACAGGTTATATTGTTATATATATATAAATCGGCGGAGGAATGCGCTCGCATAACGTTTGTTGGCAAAATATCAAAAGAAATAAAAACCGAAGCATCAGCTCGCCGGACGTGCCCCCGGGGGATCGCGCTTAATTGACGTGTACGAGGTACCTACTACCTCCGATGCGTACGGTTCACTCGCGACGGCAACGCATTTGTTAAATTAGCTGCTGACCCCACATACTGCTGGTCCCGATACGGAATTTCGGAACGACGGACAGTCTTCTCGATATAACACATATATATCACACGCTATACTGTTTAACGATATATGATGGCGCGGGAAACGCGGTGGAAAAAGTTCGGATGTCTCGAGCAGGCCTACGACTAAAATAGTCACCGCGCCCACCCCGCAATAAAAACGTGTGTTATATAATTCGTTTGAATATTTAAGCATAAAAAATACAATACATTATTAAATGAAACATTCTTTTCTTTGGTTTGAGTTTGAAACAAAACAAAGAGTAACGGAAAACGGAATTTAAAAAACTACGAGAAATATTTCCTACGCGCGACGATTCGAAAAAAGAGAAAAAACCCGAACAAAGAATAGAGAGAGATGACGATTTTCGTCTGAATCGTCTCACCTCTACCAGCTCTACGTTGTGTTTTATAGGTAGTAGGCGAGACGTTAAAATAAAAACTGAATTTATTTAGACTTTGAACTCGACTGCCGCCGACAGTCAAAACCGCTTAAACGGACACGATGAGAACGAAATAAAAAAAAATACTCTTACGCAAATAATAGTAAATTCCAGTAAATAATACATCAATAATGTTTGCGATCTAATTTTATTATTTCCGTTGCGAGCGGTTGTGTGGTATGCGAAATCGTATAAGTCGTGGCGTAGACAGCACGCCCCCAGACAGACTTCGAAGAAGCTCCTATTTCTCAGTAAAAAAAATCGACGCGGTTATAATACGTATAATATAAGTAGTACCTAAAGAGTTTTTTTTTTTTTTAAAAATTTCCATTTTCATTAGCGTTTTAAAAAATACCGTTTATGGTATAACCTTTACCGTCACATTGTAATTAGTATAATATTATAATTATTATAATCGAGATTTCCAAACTTGAAAAAAGTCCTTTTCTCGCCCTTACGACTTACGTTTCATACAAACGGATAGATATTATTTTTAAAACGCCGAAAACAAAACCACCAGGTTTATCACGCGCGCGGCGAGAAACGACCTTTGAAAATATACAACGAAAAAAATCTCGTCTCGTAAGCAGAACGCTAATTCCGTTTTTGAAACACGATCTCGTACGAGACACGTCCGCGCAGATTTGTCGTACGAAAAAATATCGATCGCTCGCTATGGATATTATTATTATAATGTGTACTCGGTTCGAATCGAACGTGAAACGGCGACGCGGCGGTATTATTCAAATGGCCAAATGCGGTTTAACAGCCGCGCACAAATATTTGACTTATATAACGGCGACACCGGCGCGGCGGCGAGGAGGGAACGAGATTGAAAAACGCCAAGACGCAGCTGATGGCAATCGTCTGAATTACTTTGTCGCCACTATTTCGCGGTGTAAATCGAAAGCCGCGGTGGTGCAGTCGCTGCGCAACGAAAGACGGCGAAATAAAACCGTTTTACAGGCCAAATACAGTTTAATATTTTATTAAAACGCGAATCGGCTAAAACCAATAATACGTCGAGATAATATATTGTACACTCGTACCGGTCGAAAGACGCAAACGTCGTCGCAGTGACAGATTTTCGGACGAGTTTGTGTAGTTTGACTAGTCGAGAGCGAAATCAAACCTCAAGTGCTACTCGTGAAACGACGGCGCCCAAACGATATTTCGGTTTAGACTTGCGGAATGTCTAATGCAGAAAAAATAAAATCAATTCGTAATAATATTATGTACGACGATTTCTCGAGAGAATCCAATAAGTCTGCGTAGTAGTCACATCCGACTAGGTTGGCTACCGAAATCTGGTTATCAAAAATCTCTGATTTTCACGTCGCTCATTTGCAACGAGAACTCCGATGAAACACATTACGGTTTGGCTTTTTATTCGTTTTTTTTTTTTAAATTCCATTGAATTATAATATATCACAATCGCGATTTCGATGCACGAATAATTATTGTTTAGCAGTTTTATACGTCCGAGCGCCGAGATTTAAAACGAATTTTATCGGGGGATATTACGACGAACGCGGCAAATTGGTTTTTCATTTGGGTTAACGTGGTAATTACGGCACCGCGCGCGCGCGCGCTTTTAATTTCTGATGGCTCCGAGCGAAAACGAGCGAGCGATCGGTTTTGGTTACCGAAAACTAATAACATTGTAATTATTTACGTCGTCGTCGGATAATAAACGATCGTTTCGCGTCCGTTTTGGAATAACATTCGTCTCGGAGAAAAAACTAATGGAAACCGTTTTTAATCGAAAAATCAACTCGCCATAAATTAGCGCGATTGTCGAGAAAACGATTGTTGTAATTTTCGCGAAAACCGAACCGCCCGAACAACACTGCGGTCGATCGACCAACTACGGCATTTCAATCGAATCCGCGACGTTTATTATTGAGACACGATGTAATATTAGAAATCCCAACGCGGTCGTCCACGCACTTTGTCGAAAAACCGTACGGTATTGTCAATCGAAAAGTTGTTCGGTTTGAAATTATTATTTTGCCGACAAAAATGATTATTTATGTCCGAACGCGCGCCGTAACCGATATGTCATTATCAACAGTCGTTTATTTACGTGACGATTTCGAACGAAATGAAATAAAAAAAAAAAATGGTCGTTTACCGTGAAATAATTGTTTAACAAAATACGACGTTTAAAAAAAAAATAAAATAAAATACGCGCGTTGATATAAATCATGTGCGTCGTGTGCGAAATCATCAATAAACAATAACCGCAAACCACCCTTGTGCGACCCTTCGGCGGTAGACGCGTGACGGGTACGACAACTGTAATACAATGAATTAGTAAACAATCATCGTTTTAAAATGCTGATTTCAGCCGTATAACACTGGCGGCGGCGGACGCGCGGAAAACAGATGAAAAAATATCGTCACAACGATAAATAGTACAAGTATGGACAAAATAATCCACTTAATAGACTCCTAACATTAGGAAATACATCAAATTTCGATTTCTTTTTTAATAATCTGTCAAATCTAAAACGTCATTATTTAAATCATTAATTCAGTCCAAAATGTTAATAATTATAATATTCACTTATTTATGTTTTTCTTTTTCTTTTTGATCCTATGTACCACATTATAATATGTTCTTATCACACAAATCATTTTTGTAATTCAAAATTCTGTAAACTTTATTATTAATCTGTACTTGAGCCTACAAGGCGTTTATTCAAATAAATTTAAAAAAAAAACGACGGTTTTAACGGACCGAAGTCAAGTTTTACAGGCGTTTTCACTGTCGACGTGAACTCATAAGAGTGTTATTTGTTTTTCGCGAATTAAAGTCATATTTGTCATCGCGATATCGTCCGAATCAAAGTAGTTCGTTTTCAACCGTTAACGGGTAGTTAATGCTCGATTAAAATTTCAAAAAACCGACGAGTGGTTTGAATTTCATCGTGCGAAATTAATTTATTAGAAAATTATATCATTTTGAAACGTTTTTACGCGTGACTAGACATAAAAAACTAGTTCCATCCTGTTTATGCGTAATACGTAGTAATAAGGAGATGTCATTTACGACAACAGTCGTAATTTCAAGACGTAATTATTTCAGTCGACTCGTTTGTCCCATCACCACCGCGAGCTTAGCTTTTGGGTATAAATTTAAATTTGAAAAAAAAAAAAAGAAGAAATTATGATATCGTATCGCGGCCACTCACCGTCGATCCGTTTTCCGATTCCGTGCCCACGGGCGACGCCGTCACTTGGTCCCTGGTGGCCAACTGGTAGACGTTCATCATGTGAGCCGCCTGCGCGTGCACCATCAGGTCCCAGGCGCTGTCGAACGATTCCTTGCACTGGACGCACATCAGAGACACGCAGCCCTCGTTCAAGTTTCCCGGCCATTCTGTAACGCGACGAATAAAAATAATAATAATAACGTGCGACGACGACGTGAGACGTTTCACAATGATATATCACGGGCAGGACTTCGGGGGGCCGACACTTTTTGCTACTCCAAGTATTGTCGGAGGCGATTCGAAAATTTAGGCTATGAGAGCAAAAGTGGCCTAACCCACCAAATATTGATTTTATCGACTCATATAATATATGACTCTAATGGTGTTTAGAAATAATTGCAGTTGGTAACTGTTAATCACACTTCTAAACGATAACACAATTTTATGAGAAAAAAATTATTGAAAACAAACGTAATAATAAAACGCAAAATAACTCAATCACGCACGCTACAGGGTTAAGCCACTTTTGCTCTCATAGCCTCAATTTAACCCTTTACTTTTTATAGCATTATTACTAACTCGATTGACTTAAAAAATCAAACCACACGTCCTAGAAATATGTATTTTTTCATCCTTTACTAAAAAGTTATATATTTACTTTTTATATGTCAAATTGATAATTTATAAAATAAAAATAAAAAACTACAATCTTATTCTAAAAAAAAAAAAAAGGAATATTTTTCATATAAAGTAGTACGAATTAATTAAAAACTTATTATAAATGAAAATTTAGAAAAAAATCGTCCAAAAAGGCTTCTTCGGTCTCCTATAACCAAGAATTAATTTTATTAGTCGTGATAAATTGAAAAAATAAAATAAAAACACGTGTACGCAATCGACTGCGGCTGCGGTGAAAAAACTATTGCGCGGTGTGTTAGCGCGACGTTCACTTCATCGACTATTGTCTAACAATATAACTGATAGGAAATGACAAATAGCGCAATCATTTATTTTTTGTAAATATTTATTTGAAGGTATTTGAAAGTATCAGATTAATTCGATAATATTTGGCGCGCTCACATGTGTACCAACGACGGGTTAACATCGATAGTTTATATATCTCCTGAAACATGTCAGTAGGAAGAACTAGGTACCTATGGAATTATATTTCATTTTATAATATATTAGTTGCGATCAGCGAACGTCAATTATACCACTGCGTGGAATAAAACGCACAGGAAACAATTATATTAAATATGAAAAAAGATAATAATTATCAGAGTTTGATTTTTTTTTTAATTTTTTCAACACTAAAATACTCACAACCTTCCCTAAAAGAGGAACGGAATTTTCCAAGACGCCTTAGTTCTAAGTACGACTCTGTATCGGGAGTATCACTCCTAGCCCGACTAGTCAAATTAGAAAATCGTTGTGAGGTACTCAATAATAGGTACGCCGCCGCAAATAAAGTTTACGCAGCCGAGAAAAAAAAACACACTTTAATTTCTCCACCCGAAGAAAATACGGTCGCCTAAAAATCATTAGCAAATCATTATTTTTATTGATCGACGCGGTATATTTTTCGCGTTCTCTTTTTCTTTGAGCACAGATTCGTGCTGTTTTTCCGGCTTGTTTTCCAAAAAGCGTGTACGACGACTGCAAAAACACGCGATTAACGGCTCATCGATTAGATAAATCACTCGCAGTGTATGAATAACGTGAAAAATCACGTTTACCAGACAGAGCGGAAAGCTGTAAAACATATTCGGTCCCTGCCTACGGGTTTAACTACTGCGTCCCTCGCCGTGTTCGTTTAATCTAATTGGTTTTCTTTTAAATTGAAATTATTGCGTAACAACGTTACGATGTTTATTGTCGTTTTAACCGTTATGACATTAGGTGTATTATATGTATACGTTTCGAAGTGCGCTTTTAAGTTATTAATAGTAGTGAACGACGTTCGCGTTCTCTTCAACCCCCCCACCCATCGCGTGTCATAATTGTTTTATGCGTATTTTACGCGGGTTTAGATTTATTTAAAACGTTTTTAAATTATTTCGCACAAGAAGATTACGGCGAAAACGTCGCGCGGCGCTGGGGGAACGCGAATTTTTCGCCGTCGCGTTTTGTACGCGACAAAACGGCATAATACGGGGCGCGATGAAGTTATATATTAATCAGACGCCGTAGACTATCGCTCTTCGTTTAGGGCGATGTTCCCGTCGTCGGTCAGACCGAACACACACGTCATAATAGTATCGCCGAGGTCCTCGGTTTTTTTCCCCTCTCTTATCGGCGAACGGTGTGCGTGACTTTTTAGCCGTTTTACTGTCGTAATAAATTTTAACTGACCACCGTTGCGCGTCCGAATTGAAATCCGAGTTCTACTCCGATAAGAATGTACATTTTAAAGTCGACCGCGAGACCTACGTTTTTTTTTTTTTAATCTACAGCGGTTATCGCGTCAACGCGTAATAGGATTCTATTGTTCGTTCGAGCTCGCGCGAATACGACGGCGCGACAATAGGTCGATTATATAATTCCGACAATAATCGGAAATTTCCGCCATGTCACGGATATTCGCGAAGGTAATAATAATTATCAAACGAAAAGTCTTCCTATTACTTTATCTATTTAACACGACTACAGGATCCCGGGGAGCTTCGGTAATCAGCACTTAAAACATGCAACCGTTGTTGTAAAAAATTCTAAAAAACGGACAGCACTGTCCTCCCACAAGCCCACACAATAGTATTGCGTGTGAAAAGAAAATATTCGAGTGTAATAGTCGAATTATTACAATAAACCCCAGTACGTCTGAGTGAATTACGAGATACACAGTTACTTCGGGCGTAGTATTTATGAAATCCATTTCACTCGTTTTCAAAAGATCGAAACGATTCGGGTAAAATCGACGTGACGCGTAAGCGCACGCGGTCTTGGGGCAAGATTACCGAGCTGTTGGTAAACAGCTAAAACACCGCTTTAACCCGCGGTCGTGTAATGTTATCGTAACTGTAAACTCACTGTTGTTGTTGTTGAAATTCGGCTTGACCAAGTTGTTGCACTTGCACGTGAATCTGAGCTTACAGTATTCTTTCTTGTGATCCAATAGGCCCTGCAGCTCGGTAAACATCTCCCGACAGTTGCCGCATATCAGTATGTCCGGATTGCCTGACAAAGGAAAAGTTCATTAAGCGATCGCGCGTGTACTATTATTTACGTATTATCATAATAATAAAAGGATGCGATTTACTTAACAGCGATCCTTTTTTTTTAAGATAATATAATTAGGTCGTTGATAAATAAATATCTCGTTTGATTTCGTGAAATCGACCATTTCGCGCAACTACTATACTCACTGTAGAGTTTGAGTTGATCCGGGACGATGGCGTGGTGAGCCTGTTGCAGTCCTTGGCCCGCGGTCGGTTGTCCTGCTCCGCCCACGTTCTGATTCCGGGCTCCTTTTGCCGAGAACGGATGACTGACTTTTTGACGCTTCGAAGACTTGACGCCACCGCCGCCACCACCGCCACCACCACCACCGCCACCTCCACCGCCAGCGCCGCCTCCACAATTGTTACTCGCCGCGGCGGCCGACAGCAACGGCGACGACGACGACGACGAAGCGGCGTAATAGCTGTACCCGATTGCGGGACGAAGGGGAAAAACATAACGTATTATTTTGCATTTCGAGAAACGTACTACTACGGCGTGTGTATTTTTTCAGTTTATTTTCTAATTTTTTAACATGTCGTATCAGCTGTCGCCGCGATGGATTCTGACAAAATTGTCGTCCGGGCGGTATATTCGGGAAGGAAATCGATTTTATTTACTCGTTTTCAGTGCCTTTAGTGTGAAAATGTTTAAATCGTTTAATTGAAAAACGTTTTAGTCAAAAGTGTCGTAGAATCTATCGTCAGTTTCTAGCAGAGAGACCGAATATTATAACAGAGACATAGGCCGTCGTTTTGGAGTAGATTTTCGTCGCGGTAATCGATCGTGTCGATATTTTTATTTTTTTTAACAGTTTCTCTAAAACCAGACTCCATCTAAGTTTCCTGACGAAGCGATAAACGTTTCGATTTCACCGTGACGCGCGGTTTTATTTGAATTTTCGGGTCTGTCTTCGGGTTTTTGACCGTTTTTTTTCTAATAATTGAGAGAAGACCGACGGAAAATGACAAAAAGTCGGCAAAGTTCACGCCGGGGACGTAATCGAATATTAATTTTCAATATTAAAAAAATTTGGTTTTATAGACATTTGAAATGCGGCCGATCCACCCACCCTTCCTTCGCTTAGAATCATATTTCCAAAGTAATCGATCGATCAAACGTGTGAGAACAATAATTCGTCGGACTTTCGTCGCCCATTCGTTTTTTTTTTACTATTGTCATTGTAATCATACAATAATAATATTATCATTACGATAATTATTATTACTATTATCGTACGGCGGCGTGTGCAATATTTCCCGCGTCGTATACGCACGGCACGTGGAGGATAAGTTTTTTTTTCTCCTTCTACTTTTTAGCCGGTTCCAATTATCCGACGAAATCGATTACCCTCGTCCCGGTCGCCTCCGCGCACAACACAATGGGTTGTAATTCATCGGGTTTTCGAAATTGCACTCGGATATCACGTCTGCCCCGTTTTCCGGATCATAACTCTTAGGCCCATTAAAAACAATCCCCTCTATCGTCTGCCCGCGCTGCGATCGATTTGATTTCGCGCGCGCGCGCGCGCGCACACGACGAGGATCGGTGGGGCAGGGGGAATTATTATTACCACGTCCGCCTTCGTGTCCGTCAATATTTTCTCACGTGGTAGATTTTTCTTTTCATCATCAAATTACATATTTATTTATGCGAAATCGTAGACGCGTTTTGACTATATAGAGATTACGAAGACGTCGCAAAAAGTTTAACCATAAACTCGCGAGCTAATCGAGTTCGCCGCGCGAGAACGATAAATGTCATTACGAGTTCATCGCTGATTAATAATTAAGTCCAGAGCAATTAGACAGCGGCGACCGAAGAAATAGAAATCATTATCGAGTGACTTTCGTCATTTTCTAGACAAACCTTTTTGCCAAAGTTTTGCCGCGAAAGTGTACAATGAAATTGCATTCGCGTTGACTGCTGTCGGTTTGTTTTCGTCGAAAACCGTGCAATAACATTGTATCGGCGTATCGCGGGTAATAATAAACGAATTTAAAATACGCGTTTTTAACTTTCCACTGGGACGATATAGTTTTCCCCAACTAACCGGGAAGAGCCAAAAGTCGTTAGGACGGTTTTCGTTTTCTTCGTTAAATAGGTCGACCGTTGAACAGTTACCGCGTTGGCCGACCGACAAGAGTCGAGTCGAGAATATGAAAAAATAAATAAATTGTCGCTCTTTAGCCCCCCCGACTTTCGACTGTTTGTACGACGAGTCAACTGTGGTCGTAGTATTCGACGCGTATTATTATTATTATTATTACTGTCGGCTCGTGACGAGCACATTTGCATTTGATGATGAAAACGAAACGCACGTCCGCGCGTTATGTATTATCGGAATAATGTGGCGGTCGACGGATTTCCGAACGGTTTTTATCGGTCGCATGCGCGACGAGGCCCCCGCGCCGCCTGCATACGTATACGTTTTGGGGAAATATCACGACGCGTCGCGTAAATATCGACCGTTATTTATTATTATATATACGTATATTGTGTATACTACCTGCGCGTAATGATATAATACACGGAGCCAATTTCGCGACTGTCGAAACATTGTTTTGCTATTAAGCCGCGCGGAAATATTATATACTCGATCGCGAAATATACGTCGTCGGTCGCGTACCTATGCGTGCGTGACGTCCGTCGGTAAAACGCCGTGTCCTGCGCGCAGGACGAATTTCGCACCAACGATTATAATAGTACGATATTCCGAGTAAGACGTATCGATATAAAATGGTAGCGTCGCCGTGTCCTTTTGAAATATAATAATAATATATTTAGAGAGAAAAAACGCCACCTCGTCCGTAATAATGTACGTACAGGGTGGGGCGTAACAGGCAGTGCAGTTTTGAAAGGCTATTAAAAAAAAAACTACGCGACTTACAGAAATTATATTTATTTCATTTTCTTCAGTACGTCATGCCGTTGATTTCTGAAATTTTCTGCCACATTTCGACACATTTCGACTGGTATAGCGCCAATTTCCTCCCTAATTCGGTCTTTGAGTTCTTTCAAGGTGCGAGGCCGATGTTTAAAAACCTTTTCCTTCAGGTAGCCCCGCGAGAAAAAATCACAAATGCTCAAGTCCGGTGAGCGCGCCGTGGTCCACCTCACATCACTCTTCAGAGAGACGAGTTGCGTAGGAAACATCTGTCGCAGCTTAGTCATTGAAACTCGAGCAGTATGTACCGTAGCCCCGTCCTGTTGGAACCAGATGTCCCCCATATCTGAATCTTCCATTAGCTCTTCCAATTGAGGTTCGAAAAAATTGTCCAACGTGGAAACGTAACGTTAAGCGTTGACAGTTACGGTTGGTCCGTTCTCCTCAAAAAAAATAAGGCCCAATCACCCCGAATTTGGAAATCGCACACCACAACGACACTTTTGGGGAGTGAATAGGTCTCTTGTGAATTTGCCGCGGATTATTTTCTGCCAAATAGCGAAAATTTTGTTTATTCACTGAGCCTCGTCACTCATATTGAAAAATGTTGACCTCACATGGATCCGATTTCAGAAATCGCCTTTATCAATGTATCGCTGCTGGCGGCCATCATCTTTCTCGTGTCATTTTTAAAACGTGATACATAAAACGGCGTGATGTACTGAAGAAAATTAAATAAATATAATTTCTGTAAGTTGCGTAGTTTTTTTTCTAATAGCCTTTCAAAACTGCACTGTTTGTTTCGCCCCACCCTGTATATACTATGACGTGTACACGACGACGTAATAATGCACAACTCGTGTCTTTACGAGGGAAACGCGATAAACTGCAAGGATGTGATGTGCCGCGTACGGGTTTGATGGGCTCGTAACGTCGTCGTATATATAATAATACGACCCGGCGGCGGCGGCGGCGTTCGCGTAATATTTTAAAAATGTCATAATTTTCCCTACTCGTCCGCCGTAGACGTAAGACAAAACGCGCACTATATATTTATACGGCGGCGTGTATGCGTTATTACATGTTATATATAACCCTTATTCGGGATCGTAAATTCGTAACTATCCGAAATTTTCAATAAATTCTTGTACAGTTCATTTCACCTTCGGCCCCCTCGCGCGGTCGTCGCGACGAATTCCATTGAAAATTCCATTACATTCCGCGTACGCGTGCTGCGCGCGCCAGTGTACGGCATATTAAATCGTACACATATACACACGTATTATACAGTGTCGTTCGCAATATTATGTGTATAGTATATTACGTATTATACGCGGTCGTCGGGAATTACGCGGACAGGGGACAATATATTTTACTTTTCCAATTTGTTTTTTAATCGAGTACGCGCGCGCGCGATGTAGCAGACGATCTACCTTCGACCGGCATGTGATCGACGACGCTTTTCTACTGATAAAAATCTACAAATGCGCGTACTGTTTCGTAGAAAAATACACCGCCGCCGTAACGCAGTACAGGAGACGCCGCTTATTAGACTCAAAATCTTCTGGAACGGTCCGGACGAATCCAAACACATTAGAAAAAAATCGGTTATAAGACTCAACACTTCGGTTATAAGACTCAAATTTCGTAAAATAAATAGTAGAAAATAAACTTTTTTGGTTATAATTTAGAAATAAATTGGTATTGAAAAATTAAATAATATTCGTGTTGATTATTTCTAGTTTCTGTTGGTACCTTATAACGTATAATAATTTTTATATGTAATATTTACCTATTATAATTTTAGTTTTTTTTTTTATCGGGATTATTAAATTTATTCAATAATAAAAGTATGTAATATGTAATAAATGTGTTAATGTATTAAAATCAAAGCAAAATACGTAGTAAAATAAAATTTATAAATACGTAATTAATTTTTTTTTTTTCAACTTCGCCTATAAGATTCATTCGGTTATAACTTATAAGACTCACTTTGTGCTGGTCCCAAAGTGAATCTTATAAGCGGCGCCTACTGTATTTCAAAATCAAACGTCGGAACACAGTTCCGACGCGTGAAAATCGTATTAATTTTTTTACCACGAGAGGTTCTAACGTCGAGTGAGTAATGGAAAATCGTTTTAGGCGTTTTCCGAAATAAAATCCTCGCTACGTGCCCGGTCTCGCGCGGGCTTTTGAAAAAACGAAAGGAAAATGGCGAAAAAAAAGTCGCCTCCCGGTCGAAATCGGCGTTCTACTGTTGTGTTTGTTCTCCTAGACGTTCGGCGGCATTTCGCCTTCGGTTTTACGCGCCAAATCGCGTCTCGCAGTCGTTAATAATTACAAAAGTTATACGCGCGCGGCATACACATAGAGAGCGTGTGTGTAGTACGTATTAATGCGAGTTTAAGAGTAAATTTACGGGCGATTTTGAAACGGTCCACGCGTAATATCTGCGCAGCTTCAGCGGCTACGGAAGAAGACGCGAGTGCACACACGTTCTCGTTTATATGCGCGTACATGGAGGCACGGGACGCGCTAACGAACGTCGTTTATCTGGCTCGACAGTCCGTAACTAATGTAACATAATAGCGGCGGCGGGGAATTTCGCCATAATGTAGTCTACCCCATTGTCATCGAATCCGTCCCGCTCGCCCGCCGCGAGTCAAACTTTTATCGCGCAAGTTTCGCCGCCGCCGGTCGGGCACAAAACACGTGTACGGTGACGGCGACACGTATATACAGGGCGATTCGTAGAGAAAAACAAAACAGATCGGAAAAAAATTATATTTCCTGGTAGACGAGTTTGAAAATACAATTTCACGTCTCCGGGGCCCCCGCGACGACGACCGGACTCGGCCAAGGGGTTGTTTATTCGCCCTAGCCGATCGAGTTTTGAGTTTTACGTTCGGACGTGGTTTCTTTTTTCCAAAAGTTTCGCAATATGACTTCGATTAATTGACGTTCAACGAACCAGTGGGCAAATGACCCTCAAAGTCGGCAGAAAATAAAAAAACGAAATGCTTTATAGATCTGCGTTATTAGCATTTTTGTAAACTTTATAGACCTGTTCATAATAATTCGGCTTACACCCGATGACGATTTTTAGTCGAAACCAGTCGTGACTTTTTTGCACTCTATTACTTATAATACTCGAGGCTAGACCTTGATTTTATTTTATTTTATAATTTTTAATAGTTTGTATTAAAGTAATTTTATATATTTAACAATATTTTGTTATTAAAAATATGTCTTAACTCAATATAAAAATAAAAAAATAAATTTTTTTTTCCAAATTACGTTCTTTGTTTTGTTTTGAATAGCTGAGTACACACTTAAAAACACTCAGATCTAAAAAAAATGTAAACGATTCTTATTTCAAACTAAATATATTTTTATTTTTTTATATTGTTGACCGAAATCGATTCATATATGATCTAATGCCAACTTTGATGGTCATTTGCCCCACTGTGAGTCGGTTTGGGTCAGTGCTGCGCTTTCGGTTATTTTAAATCGAACATTTCGAACACAATAATATTATAATAATTATACTTGCACGTTATTGGTGTGTCAGTATCGACGAGAATTTCATAACGCACTTCGATAAATACACGTCGTCGTCGTGTAGACGAAAGTTTTATTCGTTGCGGACATGGCTTGTCCAGATAAGGAACGCGAAGGTATACCCGTTGGAATAATATTATTATCGAGTGCGCGTTTTCCGAAGGTACGCCGCCGACGAGGTGAACCGAACGGTTTTAAATAATAAAAACGCGGCGTGTTCGCGTGTTTCTTGGTAGCGTTTCAAATATTTTGCAGTCGGCGGCGGCGGCGGCGGAAACGAAATTTCCAATTAGCTAGTGACGCGCGCGCGCGCGCGCCGTGGACATGTGTTCACACGTCGAGCAGCAAGACGCGCGACACTCGCGTTTAGCGAAAACGTCTAGACTAATTATTAACGGCGTATATATATAGCAGAAAACCATGTTTTTTCGCTTTGCAGTTTTCCAACCGATTTCGAGTCAAATGCCAATAACGAGCGCCATAATTTCCACTCACGTCCAAATCTCTGTTAACAAATCTGAATTTACCCACTACCGTTGTCGCACGATATTATTATTATTATTATACTATAAAATACTAATGACCAATTCTCTTTGAACATAAATTTCTTCGCGAAAACAGGTGTGCTTTAGCAGCGATTTATTTTTACTCGGCCGTATTATACGCAGCTCTTCGGCTTTAAAACGATACAACGTCCGACTAATTCGTCGCGAGAAAACCAACGATATCTAATATATATAATATGTGAAAATGAAAACCTTTGAGTTATATGTTCTCGGAAACTACTGAACCGATCGTTATGATTTTTTTCTTAAATTGAAGAGCTCATTGCGGAGAAGGTTTATGGCATTTGATCGATTCTCTAACTTTAAAAACTTTAACTTTAAAAGTGCAAAATATTAATCACACATTGTTATTGTTTTGCCATGGAGATATATACTTTTTTATTATTTGTTTCCGTGGCACGTGCGTCTATGAAATTTTCTATTGATTAGTTTGAGATTAAATGAGTTTGTTTTTTATTCAATTTCAATTATATGGATTTTGGTGTAAAAAATGCCACGACAAAAACGACAGAATATAGGCCGATCGTCCAATGCATGATTTGTTCGATCGAGAATTGCGACGAGAACAACAGTATGATATCAATGCAAACATTTGTGAATTTAAATGTTCCCAACTTAAATGACCATCAAAAAAATGGCGGCGGATTGTACTGCACACGAGCGAAGCCGGGTTATTCAACTTTATATACGTATATAAAAGAACAGGCCTTTTTTATGTTCCCATTTTGAGACGACGCTATTTAACTTTTTTCCAATTTTTTTGCACAGAGTTGTTCCAAATACCTTTCTGAGTGTCGTCACGTCACCCGATTTTCAAAATTCGACCCCTACCGGAATTAAAAGGGGTAAAAATGAAAAAAAAACTGATAACATAAAAAGTTATACTGCACACGGGCGAAGCCGGGTTATTCAGCTAGTAATACTATATATTTTCTCATCGACGGAATGGTAAAAAATATTTCCAATAGATTCACATCGTTCGACGAAAAAAGTACGAATACGATTATGAAAAGACACGGACAGCAGGCACTATCGTATATTATACTCGTAGTATTGATGTTTTGTGGGGCGCGAATAAGAAAAAATCGAAAACTCATTTTTGTCGGAAACTCCGTAATCGGCCGGCCAGATGCGATCGAGTCCCGCGTACAAACTCCGAAGGTTCAACCCGTTATTAAACTAACAACCGAGAGAATACGTACGAATATACAATCCGACTGAAACGGACGAGCGACCGTGATATCGAAGAGCTGAACCCACGCGATGATTAAAAGCGTATACTATAACCGTCGCGTCGTCGTCAACGAGAATATAATACTCGTTCGTAATTAATCACGTCGAGGGGGAAAAAAGAAAGAAAAAAAGAAAATAATCACATATTATTATATTGTACGGCGGCGCGGCGTCGACCGAACCGTACGGAATGATTTACTTCGATTCGAGGCGAATTCCAAATATAATTTCGTAAGACACCGGGGCGGATAATATATATAAAGCTCTCGCGTCCGAGGCCGTGACGCATACGTCTATTTGCGGCGGGCAAACGTAAAAATCACGAACGGCAATGATTAATTATTTTATTCTCTACCAGATGAAAAGTGTCTCTTTGTTCGGAAGTCTATTTTCGGAACGCGAAAACGCTCCAAAATCGTGTACCTACGACGACGTTGGAATCGGTATATTGGAACGCGCCGCGTTATTACTTGGACGGAAACCTATTCGAGTCGTTCGTCACCGACGACTTATGATGATAATATGATGACGGCATTATATATTTTCAAAAACGTCGTCGTAATCCCGTTTCCGTCGTATCGCTAAATCGACAACGTATAGTTCTTTAAACGCGGTTTTTTTTTTCGGGAACTCGCGATCAAAAAAACGAAATAAATACAAACAGCCACGTCGCTTTCGTCCGAAAATCTGTCAGTCATCAAAACTTTACGGTATAAATTATCAACTAACCGAACAAAATACTCGGGTCTCATTTTTGTCGAACTCAAACTCGGAAAAAAAAAGAAGAAAACTATCGCAAAATCCTCGTCTACAAAGCGTTGCCCCATTATCCATATTATGGCATTACGGTATTCGAATCTGAGATAACGAAATAAAGTACGAAATATTCCATCATTCCTGCAAGCCATACGCGCAGAAACAAAATTTATTTCATCACAGACAACTCACCGAGAAGATATTGAAATGAAAACAGGCGAATTTCTCAGAGTGAAATTATTTATCTCTGAAAATCAAAAGTCGGTATCTCCGTCGAGTGTGTTCTCTCGCCGCGTCGTGTCACAGTTTTTCATCGCCGCCGATCAATCACTGTTGTTTGTCACGCATAGAGTTGTAAATTTCATTTTTTTTTTTTCAAAATAAAAACAAAAAAACCACGCGATATGTTAAAATGTCTGAATAATTAATAGTCGCGCGCGTAGTTTGGGTTCGATATTCGACAACAACAGTTCGAATCGTGTTCGGTGTGACACAGTGAATTCGAATTCGACAATATGCCGCGCTCGGCAGAACACGGCGCAGAATTTCGTTTAAAAGCAAAGCTACTCCGCTCGAGGCTCGCGTATTTTATTTCGCAGATGGCCGTCAGTATCGTTTAAGCTCACGCGAGTGATCAAAGTCCGTGCGCGCCGCATTATCATGACGGCGCATGTCGCGTTCGTTACGCGCATTGTTCTTGTCCGCCGAATGTTTACGCGTTTCTGCGAGAAATTACAAAATGGCTCTTCTCTCGTCTCCTAATCCCAATTCTTCTACATTGTAGAAAACTCGAATAGAAATTATAATAATAATAATAATAATGATCACTAAAAGTAGCGCTTCGAACCGGTGGCAACGGCGATTTGATGATAATCACAACGTACTTGTAATTAATCAATTTACACATTTACATGTTTAGAATGTTTTAAAGAACGACGTGAACTCGTTTTTATTATGACCTTGTTCAATAACGACGTCGAACTTTCGGCAGTGAACTCTCGGCGAAATGTCAACGGAACCGCGTTCAAAAACAGCGTCCAAGTGATCTTTTGGACGACGATAACGTTATCCCATCGTAGTGACGTGAGTTATTGTAAGTAAAAGGACCTTTTTTTTTCTCTCTCCTTTACGTTCGATTAAAAAATATCATATGAAAACGATTAAAAATGTTTATGGCGGTCGCGTCGTAAATTAAACGAATTAATCGTGTCTCGAGGTGAGGTGCAATTTCGACAGTCTCGTTAACTCCCGTCTTCCCTCCGGCGCGTTGTTGACCCTCGGTGTTCGCGGCGAAATATTTACAATCGGATTTATTTTTTTCCCGACTTTGCGTATCACTTTGCTTATTCGCATAGAGACGGCTGGCTCGCAGTGGCGTTTTATTATACGCCGCTTTTGTAATGTGCGCGGCGAAAAAACGCCGACCGAAAGGAAAGAACAAAAAACCAACACCTTTGCCTCTCTCCCCCCCCCCCGCGCGCGCGCACGACGAGCGTGAAGCGTATAATATCGGCTTCGATCCATTAGGGCGCGGTACAAAGGCGAACGCCTCGGATTCAATTAAGTTTAAATAATGTCTCGTCAGCGCCCCGCGAGCGGAAAAGAGCGTTTTCGGGTTGTCTGTTTTGAATAATAGATTTTTATTATTTATTTATTATATTCTTCTTCTCCTTCTCCTTCTTATTCATCGTCTTCTTTTCAAAAGCGCTCGGCTCTCCCGCGGTAATTTTCGTTCTTCGCGCGGCGTTCGTTCCCCGTCGTCGGCGGCGTATGCGAAACGGCCGGCGCAAAGAGCTGATGAAAATTCAATGTGTTGTTTCGCATCCGCCTTTTTGCATATTTACCGGCGCATCCGAGTCCGCGGCCCTTAACGACCGCTACGTCGTTTTCGCGGAAAGACTATAATATATCAACACATACCTCGACGCGTTCAAAAGTCCATCGCGATAATAATTAAAGTGTTTCGAATAAACCGCGCCTACTCTCTGTCTCGCGCGTGTACGCTTTGTAAATAGTGTACATTTCGTCGATTGTTTATTACAAACGGGAATCGAAAAATCGAAAAATCGCGAACCTAATCTAAGTCGTTGAAACCCAAACAAAAAGTTAGAAAACAAAAAACGAGTTCGCACGTAAATTTATCGATCGGATGTATAGATTTTAGGTTTAAAATATTTATTTAGCGTATTTTATAAACACGTGGTAAAAAAAGAACCACTTCGGATTGAGTTCTACAATGAAATAATAATAGCCTAGATCAGTGATTCCCAACGTGGAGGGCGGAACCTTGTGGGCTTTTTCAATTTAGAGGAGGTGTTTTACTCAAGGAAAATAATTGAAAATAATGTACCTGCTACAAGCGACATACAGAATTACGTAGGAATAATATTAATACACAGTATTTCTCAGTAAGTATTTAAAAACAAATTAGAAATTAAACTAACGCAATCGATATTTATAGTAATTACAATAATTTAGTTTATAGGATTAAATTGATTTTTTTATTTCAATTTATCGGGAGGCGGTGTGAGATTTTTGAAAATCTAACAGGACAGTCGAGTAAAAAAGAAATATCGAGAAACACTGGCCCCCGATCGATCTGTGAACGAGACGAGAAATCGGATTTCCAGTGGTCGATCGACGATGGTCTCGTGACTTTTCTACGCGCGTCATAATAATCACCGAAATAATAATAACAACATATACTTAAACATGAAAATAGAGTCGTACACGCGCTCCCCCCCCCCTCGTCGTCATCCATCATCGGACGAAACTCATAAATATTCAAACGTATTTCTCCGGTCGACTTTTATTACTGACAGCTTCGCCGCCGACCACACCCCCATCCCGTCCGATAAACATTATATTAATATCGTATACATATATTATATTAAACCTTGCGGGCGTAATGGCAAACATATCCGCGTGTGTACGCGCGCTCACGATGTGACAGCAATTGTACACAACTTATAGCGAATTTTTCATCTCGATATTACTCCTCGATGTATTTATTATTACTCTTTCCCTCCCCGACCCCGGTGGATAGACAAACTCGCGAGAGTTTTTTTTTTTTTTTATTATGATTTATCGTCGAAATCGACGTGCGTCGTCGTCTGCGCGGCGAATGAACGTGACGTAGGACGAGAGAGAAATCGCAATGAGAAAAAACAATTCTTTATTCCGCCCGAAATGTTTACGACAATCGGAAAACGGAACTCGCGTATATGGTTCGCGGTACGACGATTCTAAAACATGTCTTCGCGTCGTCGGATCGATAAGAGTTATTTTGTAAACAATAAAATGATTATACAAGTACTTACGTACGTACGAAAATCGTTTTTCGAACCAAATTGTTTTTTTTTTTTCTTTTTCCATAATCATTATTCCCGGTGTCCGTCATCGGTGTTAGTGATTATTATTTTTATTTTTTCTTCCCCCTTTCAACAATTTCAGATTTCAATTTACGATCTCCGTTGCACGAGGCGAGAATATTTCCATGCTCCTGAATGGCAAACAAACCTCGTCAAAAATTGATTTTCTTCGCGACGCCGCCGCCGCCGCCGCGAGAAACGGCGCGCGCGAGAGAAAAAGAAGAAAAAAGAAAGTCGGTTGCGCGAAAAGAGAGCGCGGAGTTATTATTTTCGCCGCGATAAAAAGTTGCCTCCGGAGTATTTTAAACGGGTTTGCGAAAAAGAAAAAAAAACTACCCCTAACAGAGTATTACTATTTAAATTCTCCAAAACTTATACGTATATTCGGTCCCTCTCTTTTTTTTCCTTTTTATTTTTTAAACTTCAATTTTATCTCGACTTATACACCGGAGTCCTTGGTGTACTGTATTACGGTACGGCTCCGACGACGGGGTAATCGATTCTCTTTTAAACAGCAATAATACACGCTGTAAACTTTATGATTGCGTTATTTTTCTTTATAAAATATAAATAAAAAAAACATGTCATATCCTACCTGTTGTAATAATATTCCCTGAAACAAACAACAAAATAATAATAAATAAAAATTCATTTTAGGCATGATTATATTATATTTCAATATATTATACATAAATTATATCACGTGCACCACGTTTATTATGGTATACTAGTACTGACCCGGCAAACGTGGTTTCGCCATAATTTTCTAGTGAATTTCGTAGTGTAAAAAATTACTGACTTTTTTTAAGTATGTGAGGACGGCGCGGCGGCGTCTACGGTCCAAAGAGGAATGGAGCGCGCACGCACGCAAAAGTCATGTGTAATAAATATGTTGCAAAATCCATACCTTTTGCGTAAACATCGTCGGGTTTTCGCTTTGTATACGCCTATCGAGCTCATCGACCAATGAAAAAAGTTCTATTGTTCATATCGCACGCACGCGATTTCGATAAAAATTATGCAATAATATTATGATATTGCAAAATCGATAGCTTTTGCGTAAACGTCGTCGGGATTTTCGATGACATAATAATCTATGCATATATAGAATGCAAATTACCACGCACTCGCTGCTGATGGTTGCATCTCAAAATCTAGCCCGCGAAAAGTTTTTCCCGGCATGAGGGAGAAACGACGTTCTTTATTTTCGACCCCTTTGACCCCCTCAGGGTTAATTTTCTCAATTTTTTCCCCGATAACAGGTACGGCGCGGCGCACGCAGAGACGCGGGCTTGGCGGGCATCGCGCGTTCCAGGACATTCCGTCCGGGCGGACCGTTGCTGCGCCGGTCGCAGGGATTTCACAGCTCTCCGGACGGCCTTTCTATATTATATTACGAGTAATAATACTTGTATCGCCTCGCGAATTCCGCGAATTTTCGCGCCACGCACTCCGACACGTATCGCGGGCGACGGACATTACTACGACGACGTGCGAAATGCGTATACGTGACCGGGTGGCAAACACCACTGAAGAATTGCGTCATTATACTCGTATATAATTCGTTTTGTACACCGCGGGGGGGGGGGGGGGCAGAGGAGAGAACGGTTGCCGGGATATCACGCGTCCTCCCCGACGTAATACTCTTCGTTTTTGGCGAGATGTTTGCATTAATTATCATCCGACCCGACGCTGAGGGCGCGCCACAAAAACGACGACGCGTCCGGCGACGCGAAGAGACGACTGCTCTCCAGGCAGCCCCGTGTTTAAACAAGTGTATAAAACCACCTGTGCCCGCCGACTCTTACTGTAATACCACCGCCGCCGCCGCCGCCGCACTGCAGTCGGATGCTGCGAGAAAACCCCGCGCGCCAGCTCTCATCCTGCGCGTGTCACCCCTATATTATATCCTTTACGCGCGGTTAACCCGTCCCCGAGCGTGTGTATTGTACCTACATAATATGATGTAATAAAGGTCTCTGCGACGACGGTGTTTTCCGTATTTACTACGCCGGCGAGTCGGTTTCGGGCGTCGCGGTAGGTACACGCCGCCGCCGCCGTCGTTTTGTCAACAACACAGGTTAGACCTGCTTTGGGCAGATAAGGCGCCAAAATATTCCTTGGCGTTTTAACGAACCCGCCGCGAGTGTCTGCAGGGTTGTGTACACATCTGGTGTATACGGCCGTAATAGAAATTAACGAGTGTCGTTTATCGTTTCAAAGGTTTCATACCACCCACCTATACCTTCGATATTATAAGCGGAGATTTTTTTTTTATTTACATTTTTTTACTTTAACTATATAATATTTTTTCATAGAGATAACTACTCCGGACATTATGCGTTTCCTTTGACGCGAAAAAAATTATGTCGATAACCTTC
The DNA here is from genome assembly GCA_948098885.1 of Drepanosiphum platanoidis. Lineage (NCBI taxonomy): Eukaryota > Metazoa > Arthropoda > Insecta > Hemiptera > Aphididae > Drepanosiphum > Drepanosiphum platanoidis. The sequence goes on along the minus strand of OX402532.1, from coordinate 23,613,083 downwards.
TGAAAAACGAGGAAATAAACTGTATATCATCTTATATAATATAAAAATGGATCGCAAAATGGGTTGTAAGCGCATAACTCAACAACCCCTGAACCGATTTCGCTAATTCTTTTTTTATAATATTCCTTGAAGCACGAGGATGGTTTTTACGGATAGAATCATTAAGAAAATTAACCCTAAGGGGGTTAAAAGGGGTAAAAATGGAAAAAATCCTGAGTCACTGGAGCTTTGTGGTATTAAATTTTGTCAATAGTTTCATTTAATATAGCAGAGGCCCCTAAAGAAAGGATTTTCCAAAATTCGACCCCTAAGGGGGTTAAAAGGGGTAAAAGGGGTAAAAATGAAAAAAAACTGATAAAATAAAAAGTTATACTGCACACGGGCGAAGCCGGGTTATTCAGCTAGTATTATATAATATTATACGTATAAATACGCGTTATTATATCGAGTAAATCTGGCGCGTTAAAAGCTTTGGCGCGCGCGTGTTTTCGAATTATTGCGTCTCGAGTCGCAATAAAAGCAAACGTATTGCAAACAATATAATTGATAGGCGCAATCGAATGTGCCGGCGAACGTGTCGGGAATAAATTATGAGCCGGGCGGAAATGGTTTTTAAAAATTTGATAAGTTCCCAAACGAAACAACGCCGAGGTGTGATAAAGACTGCAGATAAAAGGGGCGTTAGGAAAACGCGAACGCGGAGCACGCATGAAATATTCATGGACGGGAGGGAAAATATATTTACGCGAATCGCCGCGTAATGAAATTTCTTCGTTGCGGAAAATGTATAATACGAGCCGCGCGGAATATTCAAATAGTTGGGAAAAATTAAGGAAAACGCGGTAGAACTGTGACAATGTACGACACGACCTATGCACGTTTTTTTACGAGCTATCGGCGCGCAAACGCAAAATGTTATGACTTTATAAGTAATGGCGTGGGGTGTCCTAAAATCGTTTAACATTTTCAACGGCGAGCGTTATATGCGATCAAACAAACAAACGATATTGTTATTAGTTTGTTTTTTTCTTTTCCAGTTTGTTTCTCCTCTCGCCTTTTCACCTCCAACGGTAGACAACAATTTTATTATTACGAAGTAATACATAGTAGACGGTGGTGAATATTTACCGTTAATATTACAGTGAGATTAGCGAAGGGGAATAGAAAAAAATTCACTTGGAAAACGTACCGACAAAAGTCCATTGGACACCGGTGTGTCACGCGCGCATTTTATTAAATAACGAATGAAACTGGTATAATAAAAACGTTCGAGGGATAATAAATTCATTGGAACTAGAGAGAGTTCGACGAGTCACCAAAATTGGTAATTAAATCGTTGAGTTTTTAATTCGACGACCGAATAATATTATGTTTATACACGTTAGAGTATAATAAGTTTACATTTCCAACGACAGTGGGTAAGTTATCATATGATTTAAAGTCAAAAGTATAGAAAAATTGGAAACCATAAATGTTTATAATATTTCTATTATATTAATATAATAGACGAGAGTAAAATATTTAAACGATTTTTTTATAAGCCACGAGTCGATCACCAGCAAAAGATATAAAAATAGAAAATATATATTTTAACTTATACGTATTTAAAAGTTCGACTTTTGACTACTTATAATCGCGTAAATCGAACGGAAAAACAAAAGAAGTTAACAACCGCAGTTGAAATGGATTGTTTTTATTGTGAAACGGAGCAAAACGATTATATCGTGTTGTATATATTTTTCGAATTTATAATTTAATTATATTAAAAAGAAAAACTTTTAATTTATTTCAATTGAACTCGCGATGGTTAGTAAGTTGACATTTCGATAGTCGCTTTACATAAATGGGATTAGAAAACTCGTGTAATTTTATGAATGAACGGTTGTTTACAAAACTAAACGAACGCCGCGCGCCGGTGAAAAGTCGTGCGCGCGCGTGTACCACTCGTCTACTCTTTTTTCCCCATATTTATGTTCGACATTAAAACGGAGATTTCTATCGACCGGATCGCCATTGCTCATTCGATAGAAACCGAGAAACTCTTACCGCTCAATTTATTCACGATATTTTAATTATACGTTTGTTCGGTATTTCGCTAACGCTCTTGGCTCGTCGTCAAAACTGTTGTACAAATGACCTTTTGGCGAAACTTTATCGTCTCAATAAGCCACGTGTACGCGCGTAACAAAATAATCGAAACGAATTTATTGAAAATTTTCCAAAAAGAAACGTTTACGAAATAACCAAAAAAAAATAATAAGCCAAAGTCACCCGTCTCTCTACGTATAGAGGTAATACGTAAGAAACCGACAAGGTCGCCAGTTTATATATTATTTTTATTTCTTATAATATTGTCAGAGATTTTAAATATCCTGACATTCATATCCAAACGGTTTATATTGAAAAATACTCAGAAAATGTCTCTAGGACCTAATAATAAACTTTAAAAATTCGAAAAAAATGAAAAAAAGCCCACGACTCTCGAGTTTCATCGAAATAATCCGAATTTGTCTCGTCGGCTATTGCTCGGTGTTTACCGTACGTCATATATTTCGTTTTTCCACCCAATGTCGAGCAATGATAATAAATATAACACTAATAGAACGATACGGTATTGCGGAAAATTCGCACTTGAAATGAAATTCAGTTATCCCCGCCACGGTTTCCGTTGTGTTGGCGCGAGCGTTTTATTTTTTTTTATTTTAGAGTTCCAGTCTTTTTCAGACTAGAACAAAAAAAAAAAAAAAACAGAGAAGGACGATGAATGAATTAAAAATCCCACGGCACATGGCCTCGTGGGAAATCACAGTTGCCCTCAAAAAAAAAAAAAGAAAAAAAAACGGGGTTTTTTATTTCATTTTGGAGGTTGGTTTTATCTTCACTGCATTATTTACCTATGGAATTCTGGCGCGCTAAAAACGTACTACTCACACAATGCTCGTGTAGTAATTACCAAATGTAACGACACCCATCCGACCCTCTTTTTTTCTTCTTTTTTTCCCCATATAATTTGGACTTTATCTGAAATTGAATACACAACGTCATCAACGAACGGACGGGGTTTACGCGGAGAGTTATCTGACCGCGAAATTACCATCGCCGCGCCGCCGCCGTCCCGGCGCACGAGAAAACCGAGTTTATATTTTTCTTTTCGCCGCGACACGTCTAAATATAAATATAAATAAACAGGAAATATTATGTCTGTTGCAAAGGGGTCTCGGAACGAACGAAATTCGCATTGTTCGTATCATAATAGAATAAAAACAACGGTTTATACCTATACAATAATAACTACGGTAGTGGTATGCCGAATTCGAGTTTTATCACAATAACGTTTTAAAAACTCAATTTCTTCGATGAAAATGTAAAATATCGTATTATACACGAAAAAACGTAAGACAACATCGGCTATATTATTAATCTTGGCGTGTACTCGCAGTACAAACTACAGTACTATTATACTCGTATACTTTTCTAGACGTTTCGAAAAATATAAAAGTATCGAATTGATAAAGTTATCATCACTGGCAATTTCCTAGGGACGAGAAGTCTATTAAAACTTCTGCTATCATATTTTTCTATCATATGGTCTGAAAAATATCGTTTTCGTCAAAACAGTATTTATTTTTTTAGAATTTGTTTGAAAATCGTCGTCGATAACAATACGAATATCGTTTTTTCGCGTTTACGGCATTAACGAGTGATGAAAAGCAAATAAATATTGTTTTCGGCGTAAAGAAGTAATAGCGCCTGTTTGTGTCGCTATTTACCGACTTGGACGAAGATTCGAAATATTAAAACGTGTATACGTTACATGCATACTTTGAATAATTTAAATCGAGTGAACCCGAATCTGATGACACGCGTGGCCACAAAGTCGTATAATCAAATGCGATGTAATTATAAATGTAGGGAAACTCCCGACGATTTTACCGAACACGAAGAAAATCATGAAATAATTAACTCGGCGTTTTTTCCACGTGTCCGAGAGAACATGGATATTCACACTGCACAGTATATAACGTCTAGATTTCAAATTTAAAAATTGTTGCCGCATATACTCGCATATTTTGGTGTTTTTTTCTGCGCATAGTATTAAGACGTATAGGTTTATATTGCATATTTCATCATTTTTTCGAATATTTTAAGTGTTTTTAGAGAAAAATGCGTTTTTTCCGGCGCAGTATAAAAATATTATTTATAAATTAAATGTTGTCGGTGTTTAAACCATGTTGATTTAAAATTCATTTTATCATGACATAATTAATTTTTTGGGTAAACAGATATGGAAGAAGGCGCCGACTAATACAAAAAAATCGTCACAGAGAATTCAAACATTTTGGAATTTCTTATAAAAACGTTAATATTATATAAATCGCGTTAAATGTACAAATAAAATATGGTCCGTTTTCTTCGCTACAAATCTATTATTAATTAAATATTATAAACAATATTTAGCTAAACGTTTTAGTGCTGCATATTTGATAGATAATGAATATTTCGACATTTTCACGTGCGTATAAATGCATATTATCAAGTTTTTAAGTGCATCAAGTCCCTGATTATTACGAATAAAACAAAAAAGTAAGAGCGTTTTTTCTCGACGCCAACGATGCGAAACACTGCGCGAATGTAGTGTTGTATTTTCCAAAATACGTACTGGGAATCTGAACACGAGACGAATCGTCTTATCTCGACTCTAAAGCCTACATTTGTTAGACAATACCCTCATTCCGTCATAGTTCGAGTACTCGCGGCGACACGTATCTACTCAACTACGTATATATAAATATGAATCTACATAATATTCGCGCGCGTTCCAGTCGGAAAGAATGAATATTATTATTATTATCGGCTATAGAATGTAGTCAGGAGCGCGCCGCGCGAAGATTGGCCCTCGGATTTATAATGTGGATCACGGATTGCGTCCCAGTGGACGGGACCCCCGGTATTTGATATAGGATATCCGGTATAATATTTCGCCGAGTTTATTACGTTGTCGGTGGAGGCATATATATATACGTATACGTATATTGGAGTATACGTCAATAAGCTATTATATACAGCAACTCCACAGAGAACGAGATACTAATAAAATATCGTAGAAAAATTGGCCAACTTTTGTTATTGTTGGGGAGCCAGCCAGTATCGTGCACACACACACACACACACGACCGAGAAATTTATATATGGCCCGTGATTGGGTTAAGGAAAACACTATTGTGGACGGAAACCGTCTCGCGAGATACCTACGCCGCCGTTATATTTATACAATATCGTACGTCCTCGGCGGAGAAGGGGACGGAGTGGGCGGGGGGGGGGGAATAATGATATGATGCCGAAAACGGCCAAAAAACAAATTACTTTATACTTACCAATCGTTTCCGGTTTTCGATAAGTTTTGCCTTTTCCTACCGGTCTGATGCGGCTTCGGTTCGGCCACTAGGTTTACGTCTGAAAAAAAAATCGTGAAACAGACACAAAAATATATATAAGTCTGTCTCCGAAATACGGTTTCGCGATGCGAAAAAGTCGAAAAGACTCGGAAAAGGTTCGGTTTAAAAAATTTAAAATTAAAAAAAAAAAAAGACCGCAAAAATAATAAAACAAAATAAATACATTATTGTACATTAACATACATGTATATACATGTACATGTGCGTGTATTTCAAACGTATGAAACGGTGCGAGCACAACAATTATTACAAAATAAAAATATATCATGTCAATATGCTATATTCGTTCTCGGCTTACGTCAACACGGCTTTCACGTGTATATTGTAAAAACAAAAAAATATATTTAAATCGTTTTCACGTCGTCTAAGGTATAATACGCATAGATTATCAGCTATAATGAGAGTCGAAACGCAGTCATTAGAAAACGAAATTTCAAGTAGTATAAAAAGAAATTCAAAACAACACGAGAATTTTTTAGCAGTGGTGTATTTAATAATTGTATATTTTGAGCGGCCAGGTGAGCCTAATAATCCAAATCTCTTCTTCTCAGAACTTGACTCCCGCTCAATCTCTCACGAGAAGACAAAAAAAAAAAAATAAAAAATAAATCTAAACTCCGTCGAGACAAAACGAAAATCCAAATCCGAGTATTTTTTAAATCGTTTATATTTTAATTTCCTGTCGAAAATACTTATTTTCTATAATATTCTAAATTACAAATTTAACTATAAGTTAAAAAAAGTCTATTCTGAAAACCACCAAAAAGTTCGTGATTTTAAAGGATAAAGCCCCGCAGGATAACGCCCGAGTAGTTGATTTAAAGGCGGTGATTTTTCATTAGACTACATACACGTGGAAAATCAACGTTTATTGTTACTGAATTAAGTACGTAATATAATATTGCAAAGCTTTAAATTAAGTTGGTAAAAATGTTCAAACCAACAACGAAATTTAAAAACAAGACGAACATCGTTCGGTAAAATTTACTTAAATCGATTTTATTTTTATCAATTCGTTTTTCTTTTTTCAATCGACTATATTATATGTACCGAGTTGTTTATAGATTAGATAGAGTTGTTTGCAATACACTGTAATAACATAGTAGATACTTATACTACTAGTAATAATCTGACGAACGAGATAAATATACTTGTTCAAACATTGTACGTATCGTACCAATTTCAGCGGCAACAGAAATTCGACATTACTCGATCGGGACAGCGGCGGCGTTCATAAAATATTACGTTATGTTCCAATTAATCCGCGTAATGCGTGTACGATACATACACAACCGTTCGCGGCGTGCATGTTATTATTCTATTAAATTAATTATACGGTGTAGATAATATGCACGCACGCCTCGTCGGTGTCAATATTAAACGTCGTCGGTCATAATGTCAAAGTCCGAGCGACGGCGGCCGTTTGGGATCGCGATGGCTATGTAAGGGATGAATACATTTTCTGAAACAGACGCGAATATAACCAAGACCTCACCCCGTCTACGTAATAGATATGGTCTTATGGAAGTCATTTTCGCGAACGAAACGTCTTTTGGAAAACGAACGCTTTGAGAAGGCGACGACCTTGCGACACACGACAAATAGATACGGCGTTGAAATCGCCGAAAAAAAAAAACAAGACGTATTATACGAGCGCTCACACACTAGCGGCGGTATAGACAGTTGTTTTTCGCGATTGTTCGATAAAAGATAATAATAATATTCTCGACGAGAAAAAAAGAGAAAAAAAAAAACCCCCCGTTAAATTGGCTGTAACGACGACGACGGCGGTCGTTATTTGCACGACGTCGCGGAAAGTTGTATGCGCGCGCTGCTCTGTAATGTAGAACGAGAGGGGAGAATCGCAAAAACTTATTTAACATTGTAATCAATTCTTGCCGACTGTTATTATGAGGTCTTTAATACGTCCTTGTACGAGAGCCGATTTGTTGTATTGAAACAAAAGAATATTGTAATATATATGTACGTATAAAAATAAATGGAAAAAAAAAACGCCCTGAGTGGGCATTAAGAGAAAATTCAAAGGGGTTTTTATTGCGAGCCTTTGGCAATAATGCAAAAATAAAAATTAGGGGACTGACATGCAATTTCACGTCTCGTTCTGATAGCGCTTTGTGGCGCGCGCGTACGCGGACTCTAAACAGTATACACGTAATTGTAAATTCAAGCTTCCGTTAAACCCATTTAAATACAAGTGCAACAAATCCCTTTTCACGGGGTCCTCCTGCAAGAGACAGCACGACATCAAAGTGTATACATAATATTATTATATTTATTCATTTTTTTTTTTTTTTTTCATTAATATTCTCGGCGCGCCGTAATTAAAATGTATGTTTTTCCCCATTAATATGCGTTTTCTTTTAATTAATTAAACAACCGAATCAAAAACTAACGGGGTCACGTTACGCGGCGATTACAATAGCGATACGTCGACAGAAGTAACGAGCGAACACGTGATTTTATTACGACCGTTTGACTTATTTATGCCCCTAATGCGACGCGAAAGGAGACCGTTTTTTTTTTTTTTTTTTTATGAATCGGTCTCTCGAGCAAGTCGCGTTTGTCGGGTGGCGCTGTCATTGTCTTGACGATGAGATGAAACGAAAAATGAACTAATTGGTTTCGCGTTCAAAAGACGCGCGCGTTTTCTTCATGAAACATCGGCTAAAAATACAAGGCCGTATCCAGAAATATTTTTCGGGGGGGTCCAAAATATGTTTATTGTAATTTTACTGAATTAAGGTTTTAAAATGTGATTAAAAATAAGACCAAAAAAGTTTTAATTCTAGCCAATATCGTTGTCTTCAACTAAATAGTTGCTCCTCGTCTGACTTCAATACGTCATTATTTTCATTTGTTGATGATGGCGAGTCTATTTGTGGTAGGATAGAAACATTATCGGTTTAAAATTAAGTATTATAATATGAATTAACGCTTCGGTTAATAAATTATTAATATATTATAAACATAATACATAAAACAATATAACGTACCTTTGAAAGTTTAGAAAAATAATTTCGGTATATTAATTATTATTAAAGTAATATTTTTAATGTACACAAGATTATTATCGTTGTTGTTATTGTTACCGACCGCCGCGCGCGAACCGGCGACGATAGCGGTCTTTTCCTTCGTCTATCGATAATAATCTATTATTAGACGAAGTAATAATATTTGCATATGATGATATGATTCATATTAGTCCACAGTTGATTTAATTAGAGTTTAAGCCATTTGTAACTGAAAATATTATATATGTTTGTATTAAAAATAAATAGTTATTTTAAACATTTGTAAAATACTATAGAAATTTCGGGGGGGTCCGGACCCCTTGGACCCCCCCTCAGATATGGCCTTGGTTTCGACGCCTTTAGAATCGATAACAACGCGTCGCTTGCGAACGAACTAAAAATCATTTATTTCGATCGGCAGAAAGTTCGAAAATGTAACACAATACGAAAGAATATACTGCAGCGATATATAATAGGAAAATATTTCAAATTCTTTTTCCACGACAAATCGACTAGAAAATTATTACCGAAAACGTCGTCGGCGATTTAAAATAATTATTATTCGTTCGGACTATTTTTTTTTTATCAATTACACGTAAATTTAGCGTTCTTAAAAAGTCGACCTCGCGTTAACAAAATCATAAGTATTTAACGTAATATTATACACGTGTCGTGGACATGACATTAGGTTGTTAACGCCGAAGAGAACCGTTTGAGATGATAAGTAAAAATCAATAACATTATACGTGTGGATATTTGCCACCGTGTAATAAAGCCGCGGCCTGTGACAGCCGATATTTATTTTTTACGGTTTTAATTTCGTGTCGTTCGATTACAGCACGTCTTGAAGCATAAAAGGGAAGCGAAAAGTTAAACGACTACGCAAAAAAACACGATTTGGAAAGAAAAATATAATATAGTTTCGAGAGATGACCGAATAGCGATACGTCCGAAAGGAATAAGAGCTCGCGTGATTACGATAATCTGTAAATGCTGTAGTATTATATAAAAATCGAAATGGGTGAAAAAAACTACCGGGAATTTATTTTGCTTTATATTTCGTGTCGGCGAGTTTCAACAGTCGTCCACGCAAAAGTCGCAATTCGCGATAACGTTGTAATATAACAATTGTGTTATATCACATTTATAAGCGCGCGAGAACTTTGCTCAGATGTCAGCGCGATGAAAAGTTTACGCGGCCATGTATAGTTCTACTTTCGATATCCTGCGACGATCGCATTGCGTCGCGCGTCGGTACAGTATACTATTAAAAACGGTTATTATTTTTTTTTTTTCCAATAGACAGGAAAGACACGTCACAATGAAAAATACGGAAAAAATTTCGAACGATTGAAAAAAACGCGTTGATAATAACAAACAAAAACTATCAGCTCTCGGCCGCGATAAAGCCACGCAAATGATCACCGACTCGTCGTAGGAATGAATTCGGTTGGACGAGAAAGGGCAACTGTGAAATCTCGAGTGAGCAACACCCCATCGATATTGTTGGAAATTAAGAAACGAATAAAATATATTATTGAAAATAAGGTAGTCGGAGTAGTTCGAAATATACATCACTTTTTTCAGAGTACAGATTTAATGTATTTAAAAAACGACTCTATCAAAATATACGCCATAAAACGAACGGTTTAAAAATGGGAAATCCAATTTGGTTTTTTCATGTTTTCTGAGTTTTCTACATTTTCGAGTTGCGTAACTTATCGTTATTATTACGGACGCGTCTAAAGAGTATTAAATGTCACGACGATATTATTTCATCGGCGCGATGATATGTATAAAAATGAATCGCAAAATGTGTTGTAAGCGCATAACTCAACAACCCCTGAACCGATTTCGCTAATTCTTTTTTTATAATATTCCTTGAAGTACGAGGATGTTTTTTACGGAGAGAATTATTAATAAAATTAACCCTAAGGGGGTTAAAAGGGGTAAAAAGGGTGAAACTAGAAAAATTCGCCTGGCCGGAACTGCTGGAGCTTTGAGTATGAAATTTGGTCAACAGTTTCGTTTTATATAGTGGAAAGGATTTTTCGAAATTCGACACCTACCGGAGTTAAAAGGGGTAAAAATGAAATAAACTGATAAAATAAAAAGTTATACTGCACACGGGCGAAGCCGGGTTATTCAGCTGGTATTTTATATATTCGATATTTCTTTACAGAAATCGACAACAAAACTACACACGACAACCGAGTCGATTAGATGAAAATCTAAACTCAGTGGGAAAACGTACGAAAAATAAAACTCTACAAATAAAAAGAACGACAATATTGAGAGGTCGAGTGCGAAAATTCGACACGATGATTTTATTCGCCGCGTCCAGAGCGACAATGTTTTCATATACTTTTTTTTACCTAAAAAGCGACGTTCCGTTGTCATCATTGCGGGAATCGAAACACACACACATCGGGTACACCGTAAATACCTATAAATTACACAGCATATAATATATAATGTGTGATTTATGACTGGCATAAGAATATGTTGCGAATGTCGTTCGATATGATTTGTTGTCGGCCACGACGAATTTTCGCCCCTCCCGTTTTCGGTGGTCCGGATTAAGTACGGTACATTAGTTTTCAATAAACACGTGTATCGGTCATTTGACCTTTTGATGTACAGCGTTTTTCTCCTTCTCGCAGCCCGGGGTTCGTTTGAGGTGTCGTCTCTCCGCGGGAACGGCCGACAAATGAAAGAAAGAAAAGAAAAAAAAAAACCGAGCCGAAAAAGAAAAGAACAAAAATAACGAAACGGTTATTTTATTTATTTATTTGCTTCTTCTTTTTTTTTTTATATATATATATTTCGCGTGCGCGCGCGCGCGTGTTTCTGTGAGCCTTTCTGGATCTCGTTTTGTAGATTGACGTTTGTTGTTGTTGTTGGTTTTTTTTTTTTTTTTTTTTTTCTTAACGATTTTACCTGGCGGCATTAAATGAGATGTCAGTGCCAGAGATACACTACTCGACGAGGAAAACATCCAAGAAATTGTATTTTGTTTGTTTTGCCCGGCCGTTCAATTAAAAACGTATCCGCCGCGCCGCCTGCCGCTCTTCTACCCCGCACATACCTCGAAAACTGCCGTAATTCACTTTGCGAATACCGTCTAATAAAATGATTTACCAACGCGGGGGAATTATTGTGACTTTATACGGTTATACATTCCAATAAAGGATAAACATTGACATTTTGCTCCGAACGCGCGCACAAGTGGTTTTTATTGCGACGCGAAACGTTTTTCTTTTTAATAGGTACACACACACACACACACACACACACAAATACGACCACTCGTCGCGCTCTGCTCGTTTCAATTAAAATCATGTCGAGTATTTTATTATTAGTTAATAACTAATTTGTACGAGGGATTATATTTATTTTTATTTTTTTTCCACGTTTTGTTTTATACTTCTACAAATGCGTATAAGAATACGATACGACCGGACGTATTCAATTTGAATACTCGAAAATTGACTTCTCTTTCGATCGAATTGTAATCGATCGTTTGGTTTTTGATTTCTTTGAAAAAAAAAAAAAAACATAAATTTTACACGCGACGTGTAAGCATATTTATACTGACGTCGTCGATTAGAAGATGCTTATGAATTCGCATTTTTTTCAATATAGTTTAAATATTTCTTTCGTCTTCTTTTCGCAACAATGTTTAATTTAAACTTTTGAAAGTGCCGGTCAATGGTCGCAGTCCTGTGCGATGACAAATACACAATATACAAGTGGGATAAATAACAACTGTGTTTTCGGTCGATTTAAACGGCAATTACTACAATCGCTGCTGAGGATATGTAATAAATCGAATGGAAATAAATCGGCTGCCGTTTCGGCGTTTGTCCTCAGTAAACGAAAATAATAGTTTAGTATTTTCCGAAAGTCAATACATTCGTGTGCGAATAAGACGTTTTTTTAGAATAAAGTTTACACGCGAATATGTGTTTTTTTAACCGTACGATTGATTTTCGAAAAAATCGGACCGAAAATGTAATTAAACTGCTTTCGTCTGCTCTGGTAAAATACGTAAAATAATGATAAAAAAGGACGAACAACGTACTTCCGAGTGTATTTTTTGAGTACACAGTTTCGCACGTGGCGGATCGTCGAGAATTTTGATTTTTTCCAAAACACGGTGAGATTGCGTTCCGGTTTTTCGCGTCCGAGTTTGAGTTCGATACGCCTGGCGTAATAGACCTCTGATCAGTAATAATTGTATTGTGTATTTCGATCGAAACTGGCCGTACGTCTCCACGGGTACGTAACCATTGTTGTGACGCGTACGTGCAAAGCGTATACGATTTCGCAACTCTCGACGGTCGGTGACGATAATAATAATTGTCGGTAATGACGAAGGGAGAGAAAACGACGCGCAACGAGTGTACAATTATTGTCGGTCCGAATAGTATTACGACCGACTGTAAATATTATGTGCGCGGGATTAATCGCCGCGAGTAAACGTGATCGGGGGATTTTTGTTTTACTCGGACTCTCGAAAAGACCGCGTGTGGAATATTATCGTGTCATATGTGCAAGGGCAGTCCGATGACGACAATAGGGAGGCTTTTAAATTTCGCGAAATCTCTAGTGACCTTGAAATGCTTCGTGACGTTTTCGTGAAATATTTCGTTCGCGTGTAAAACAAAAATTAATCGATAATTTAAAAGAAATCAAATCGCTTTAATGTCTATCGAGTCGTTAAAAGTGAGAAGAAACGTCATGTGCGAGTACTTTATTATTCACACACAATTGAATCGGTCATTTCGAAAAGGCCATTTGTCCGCATATTTTTAAAACCGGTTTTATGTGATAGACGTGTTTAACTAATATAACAATGCATATTTCCTGCGAGACCGCCACTCGCCATCGAAAAGGCCATTTTTTCGATCTCTAAAAAAAAGGTTTTTTACGTTTCCTGAAAAATTTCTTTTTATGAACAATATGGCCTTCTCGAAATGACCGATTCAACTGTACAGAAGATACTTCGTGTATATTATACGTAATAAGCGATGATAATCAATAGAGCAAATTCTTCGACCGAAAATGATTATTTATCAGGTATCAATGTTTGCAATTAATACCATTCGTGTGTTTAACCCTTTCACTACCGAATTAAAAATATTGGTCAAAAAAATTATTTTTTTGCATATTCGTAATCAGTGATCTAACAGTATAATATCCCAATTTTTTTTTTTTTTTTTGGAACATTATTAAAAAAGTTACACATATGTCCATAATAATGGACACTGGGAATTCAGGAAAAAATATTCTTATCCATTCGATTTCTTTTTTTTTAATAAATGACTTAATATTGACTTAATATTTGATTTTTAGGGACTTCGGCCACTGGCTTTTGGGTTTGCTCGATTATATTATCAGATTCGTCGTATATATCTGCATCTTCCAATACTAAATATTCATTTTCAACTATCCCCGAATAATCGTTGTTCTCAAATTCTTGTAGAAGAAACTCTAGTTCATCCTCGGATGTTATGGACGAACTACATAAATCCCTTATATCTCCCTCTCCCAAAAGGTTTAAAATTTGGTGCCATAATAAAATCAAAACACAAACAACACAACACAACAGCTCAAAATCGCTCATACATCGTCAAAATACAAATACGTTGTGATCGGAATAATGTAATAAAATAATAATCCCAATCAAAAGTACCTGAACCTCCCACTGTAAATAGGAATCATAGGGATATATTTATCATAAAGACGCTTAATATACAAAAGAAACAATAAGTATATGTCTATTTTATCATTGTTTTTGATTTCTAATACCAAGAGGCAAGAAATGTTTGTGCCGTCGAAAACGGTCGTTGGGTAGCGCAGGAACTACCAGTGCCCATTACAATGGACATACGTATTATCACGTATAACTAACAAAATAATTGCTAAAGGTGAATTCTATTGGCGGCATAAGGTTCTTGATAATATTTATGATCTAGAAAAAAATACGCAGTATAGCCAACACTAATATTTTAGCCGTAAAATGAGAAAATATTTCGATATTTTTGACATGCTGTAATACACGATGTTTTTTTTTTTTAATTATTTATTGACAACAATTGATAATAGTTAACGGAATGAAAATATTTTTATAATGTTCTACAGAACTTATCGATTGCTATCAATATTAAACATTACCAAAATTGGTAAACAGTAAGTGTGGAAAAAAATTATAAAGTCATGTCCATTGTAATGAACAAGGGTAGTGAAAGGGTTAAGAAGAACGAGTGTGTAAAAAAAAAAGTTTATATTTTTTTCATAATTTCAAGTGAAACATTTGAAAAATATTTGAGAGCCCTCTCGTAAACAGTATAGTATTGTATACTATCTCGGTGCAACGAGTCGTCGTTTATGTTTAATTTTATTAACACTAATAATTGTATTTATATTATTATCGTCGTAAAATTGTCACCACTGTCCAGTGTGTCCGAGTGTTATAAATTATGTATCCCCCGACGTGTTATACGTGTGCGATGACATAAAAACTTTTTATTTTACTTTTTTATTAATGTAACACGACACTCGGCGGCGACGTGTTTAAAAAAAAACGGTACGTATGACACACACACACACACACACACACAGAATGACGCGCTTACTTTTTTTAACCGCACGTTATGTGGAAACGAAATACCTAGTTTTAACTTTTAACGATTACGCGCGACAGGATTAATTATAATTTACACATTTCAGTATTTCACTCGCGAAATGTCGAAAGGCGTGTTTTTTTTTTTGTTTTTCAACCTCTTATTGCGCTCACGAGAACGCGCGTACGTCAGAGCTATAATTCGCGCACGTGCCTATACTTACACGCGTTCTACATATTATTATTATTGCTCTATAATATAACGTGTGAAAAAATTAATATCGTAATAAATGTTTTACGTTTTACAGTGGTCACTCGATAATTCAAAATTCAGGGGACCGAGTTAAAAATTCGATTTATAGAGGTTTTCGATTTACCGAGTGTTCGAATAATCGAGGGGAAAAAAATTAATTCGTCAGTAAAAGTACCAGCAGTTGCGACATTATCGTCAAAGTGAACAAATTCTTCAAATGATACAGGAACTTCTAGTCTGTTCCACGTGCTTTCAACCTCCTCACATTGAACAGGAATACCTTCGCCAATTGTCTGTCCGTCCTTAATAAAACCACAAGTTCTGAAGCAATTCGCGATGGTTTGTGCACTAACATTTGTGTACCATTTCCATAGCAGTGAGTATAGACATTTTACATGGAACATCACCCATGCACGCCAACACTTATCGAACGATTTCCTTCCGATACATCGTTTTAAAATCTTTTATTATTCCCACGATTATTCGTGTTTAAAGAAATTCGAATTGTAGAGTGCGCCTAACCGACAGACATTTCGAATTATCGAGGGGACCGGAATACATGTATTTTTTTCTAATTATAGAGGTTTTCTCAGGGGACTTGGCGTTTAGTTCGATTTATGGAGTTTTTCGAATTATCGAGTGACTACTGTATTAAGAATGTACCGCCGCCGCGGGCGTTCAACTATTGAAAGTGCTACAATCCTCACGCAGAGCTTTCTTTTAAATGTAAATTTAGAAATACCAATAATAAACCGGCGTGTGTCCAACAGGGGCTAATTAGAAATACGAGGGTGCTCAATATTATCTCTTAGCGTCTCAGGTGAGCAGCCTGTGCTCAAGTCGATGCGTTTAAGAAAATCGCCGAATTGTCGGGGTCGTAGTTTTACGATAGCCACGACTACTAATAATTGTTCTGAGATAAATATAAACGATCTACGCAGATCGACACCGAGCGATTAGCACGACGTACCTAAGTACGATATTATTTCGACGCGAAACGCTCGTTTTCGAGGGGGTTGTAGAAAACTAATAAATTCACTCGCACGTTCTTTGAGAAGTTCTCGGTAAAAAATTATATATGCATTTCAAATTGTTCACGGTACAATCGATACACGTAATGGATATGATATCGCACATAAATGTGTGTGTGTGTGGGCAATTGGACACGGAAATCCACTCGGCCGGGGTCAGTCGTTAAGTGCACATTGTTATATACCATAATTTTGCATAAACGCGTACGTATAAACGC
Organism: Drepanosiphum platanoidis; assembly: GCA_948098885.1. Lineage (NCBI taxonomy): Eukaryota > Metazoa > Arthropoda > Insecta > Hemiptera > Aphididae > Drepanosiphum > Drepanosiphum platanoidis. The sequence continues at coordinate 23,596,465 of OX402532.1, read as the reverse complement.
ATATGGATGTACGAGAGATGCCGCTATATGACATAATAATATTATCGGCAGGATATAATAATAATAATAATAATAATCGCACTGCGATGTCGCGTGATCGGCCGGCGGGTGAACGCGTCAGCGGAAAAACCATATACAATTCAAAAGTTTTCGGGCAAACGTCGATCAGGAGCAAAAGTTTCGGACCCGCGCGCCTGACCGGGGGCGCTCATAAAGGATCGGGCGAATTATTCGAGTGTGGCGGCGGCGGCGGCGGACTTTAGACCACTATTCGACGACTGACTGCCATCGCTACTACCCGTATATATACACATCACTCTATATACACTCTTTGCCGTCGACATTATTCAAAGTCGTAAACTGGCTGCTTCTGTGAGATATACGTATATGCGTACACGCGGAAGCGGCAAAACCATTAATGAATAAAGTGTCATAACTCGAGTTTGGCGGGCCGCCCGTGATAAATAGACCGACAATATTCTTCGTCGAGGTTGAATCGTTTACTTGTCACCGGCAGATAAACGCGCATATACATTATGCACGGGGAACGGGCTTCGAGTCGCCCTTTGCTTCCCCTCGCTGCTGCTCGATGCCTTTCTTTTTATTCTTTTTCTCTTCTACGTTTTCTTTCGGTGCAATCCGCCCGCACATAAACGCTACCGCTATACATACATATCGTAATATTATGCGTATACAGGTATTTTTTTTTTTAATCTTAATCCCCCTCCCGGTAAACGACTCGCCGAGAAGACTGTATAGTACAGTACGAATCCTTTCAGCGAGAGACTGCCACGCGGTCGGTATTATTTTTTCCGTTTTAACTTTTCTTTTTCTTTTTTTTTTCACTCAAACTTTACCCGTCCGGACGACGACGCGACGATCGATAGCGATATCTTCGAGCAGCTATTATATTATCATCAGGTATTATGTTATACCACGTCCTGTACGTAATATATTATAATATTGTGTGACTTTATAGGAAATTAAATTTGTTTGAGCGCATTGTCGAAAAGCCAATCGCCGGTATCTTTCTATTTTTTTTGTCTGTACTCGAAGGTCATATTATTCGCTTTTGTTATCAATCATACTATAATATTACGTTGTAACCGAGTACGTAGTCATAGATTTCGTCTATATTTTCGGATGCATTGGTTGTCGGACTATAGCAAACAGTTCTGGCTCTGTTTTTTTGGGCAAAGTGGCAATGTGTCATACCTTATCCCTAAAAAACTTCACGTCACAACAATGGCATTTAAAAAACTATAAATAAAATAATCGACTTCTACATTTTTGGCTATATCTTCACATAAACTTTAAGCCGGAAAAAATTTAAATTTAACATAGGTCGGAGCAAAAATAAAGATTAATCTGTTTTCATTACCAGCAGACTTCTGACGTCGAAACGTAATTTCCGACAATATAATATCCACAACTGAAACTGTACAGTGGCAAATTAATTACGATTTCGAGTGCTCTTTGAACAATGTTGAAGTCGTTCGATTGAGTTGAGAAAACAACGACGGGACAAGTTTGACAACGTGAACGAATTAACAAAACAAAAAAAAAAAATGATAAATATTTAATACGCTCGACCAAGCACGATAGTTTAAACAAGACAAAAAGTAGATGTCTAATAAGATATTAATTACAGAAAATCAACAGTTTTCATCCGAGTCGATTTCACTAGTTTTGGCGAAATTTAAAACATCGTTGGTTTAGAAAAACGATTCCGAGCAAAGGCGGCGGACAGTAGACGAGAGGTTCTAATTTTAAATCGTTGAAATCGCGCGACTTTCCGTCGGAACCATTATCCTGCACGATAATAATTATTCTTTATACGAGTGTGGCAGAATCTCGAATTATTTTGTGATCCTCACGTCCTTATTTCAACCGACTCGTTATTTTAACGAACAAACAAGTTGCGTTTGCATAATATCAATAAGCGAGTATTTCACTTTTATTATTATTATAATTTCGAAACCGATTGTGTGTAGGTGGCTGAAACGTAAGCGTGCGAGGGACATCGACGAGAGCCAAGAAATTATTAAATACAATTTATAAGACTGAAATATATTGTATTATGATTGTATATTTTCGACCAGATTAGGCGCGATTCGACCTCGTCCGTTAGTGGATAAATATTATATTATAAAGGATGGTGCGAAAAGTCCTGACCGAAAAACTTTGGCGCGGCGTTCTCGCGCGATTTATTACTGAAAACCTCTTTGTCGTTTTATTACTACTGGTTTTTTTTTTTTCAATAAAAAACTTCCCTTCGTATTAAGTATTTATATTAAATTTTTTTGTCTACACAAAAATCGTAAATAAATTATGTCTTAAAGTTATGGAATAAAGTCAAAATCTTCCAATTAAAAAAAAAAGAAAAAAGAAAGTCTTTCGTTCGTTTTAATTCGTTCGAATTCTGTAAATATTTGGTATTGGATCGAGTTAAAAACGAAATCAAATTAAAATCAGTTGTACGGCACACCTATAAGATATATATAAAACGCCGTGTTTTATTTTCCAAGTGTCGAACACCGGATTGGTGTTTCGATCAAAATTGTGATATCTTTTGTTAGTTTAAAACAAATTTACGCCGACACCGAGCGATGTTCCGCGAAGTGAAATATAATATGGGTGATAAATAAAACATTTCTCGTTTATAGACATTTTAGTTAAGTCTGTGAAATGTATACGGCGCTCCGCTGAATTGATAATTATACACACGTGTAAAAGATTCAATAGAAACCGCACGTTTTATAATATTTATTTACAACGAATGTCTGTTGAAACGTTGTATTTGACCATTTAAACGAGTAACCGTACAAAAGAAGAATATTATATTAAAAGATCATTGTTTGTACTTGACTTTGAATAAATATGACGAATACAATGCCACTTCATATTGTATTTTATTATTTAATAAATATGACGTGAGAAATGAGTATTATTACAGTCGTTGAAGTCTGTAAGAAGTGGTTAAAAGAAAAAAAAATTAAGTTTTCAAAGTGTACAAACAATATTTCCAATCGCACGGTTGTATTTAGATTATAATTTTTAGAAATGAGCTATTATAGAGACTGGACGAGTCTTGGACTCGTATGAGATACTGGTGACAGGTGATTAGATAAACTATTCTCATAATTTAAACAAACCTACCATTTCTATGGAAAAACGATTTCTAGAACACGTAAAAATTTAGTCACAAGTCTCTACGATTATTCATTTTTGAATTGCGATGAAAAAAATTCAATTTCGTCGAAAATCGATTGATATTATTGTATAATCGTTTAAATTTGAGAATTTATCGAAATCGTTGATTGTGAATTGTAATGTTTCAAAATGTACATCAATTAATATAAAAAATGTTTTTAATTACCGGTCAAAGAAATCGAAATAAAAATCGTGACCAGTATCATAACTAGGGATGAGAAGATTTGCATATTTTTTGCTGTATCTTCTATTTATAGCTAGGTGAGCTGAAAATCTGTTCTATAACCTAATGAATTGAAATTTGGTATTTAAATTTTCCATAATTTTGCATATATTGGTAGTTTTCTTAAAAGTTGCATATTCGTGTTTTTTTTTTGTGCATAAAAATGCATATTTAGTAAAATTATGTGGATTTTAATACAATTGACATGAAAAAAATATTATTTCATGGAATTTTATATGTTTGTAGTCAATAATGAATAAAATAAACGGCAAATTTGACAATTATTGTAGAATTGTCAATGTAAAATATAATATTATGTAAAATAATAATTATTAAATATATTACAAAACTTATAAAATTGTATTTTTTTTAGATTAAATCACCTGACTATCAATATAATATAATCAATACCGATCATTTATCATCTCATATTTATACCTAGTATTGATTTTTTATCACTCGGTTAAAAATTATTTATATTTTAATAGAATCAAATTTAACGAAATATTATCTATATTAATTTATTGTAAACATGTTTTTTATTTATAGAAAAATTGCATATCATAATATATTTGTTGCATATTTTGTCTATTTTAGCTCCTATGACTTCTCATCCCTAATCATAACTAATAATGTTTTGTTTTCCTCATATTTATAAATAAAATAAGGGCATATTTAAGCGCATAAGTGCATACATATTTCGATAGTTTTTAGTGCATAAAAATAAACGAGATTTTTTCACGTCGTTTTTAAAATAGGAAATTCGGAGAAGAAGTCCGAGACAACCCCGAGTTCGACTGCAATAGTATAAAACTCGTGTACGAGTGCTCGCGACTCGTATCCAAACGACGTGCGATGCGATATTAATATTTTACGGACGAGACCGCGGTGCGCGTGATAATTTCGTGTCAATTACAACACACTCGTCGCGTGTCCCGGGAGTTGAAGCGACGCGCGCGCGTGCGTTTTATATACCCGGCCCGTAATTATTATTATTATTATTTTAGGTTATTACAACATTATATTATTATAATACGTACACACGTATCGCGCACACGAGAGGCCGCGGTGAAACCAACCCTCGGCGGCGGCGGTTGTTTGGACCGAGTTGCCATTAATAACGACGAGCGGTTGTCAGTTACACGCCGGTAATTATTGTACGGCCGTTCGTTCCGGGCGGCAAGTTAAGTCGGCGGGGAGAGCGCGGTGTTCGTGCCGACGACGCGGGGCCCGTTCTGCTACGACACGTCGTAGACGCAAAGTCGGTCGTCGGGCCGTTTCGTTTGCACAATGCGAGACTGCGAGACTTATTACGCTTGTTGTTATATAATATCGCGCGGAGACAGTTTTGGATGGGAGGGGGGCGATCTCGGATCGAGATTTTTCAAAGTCCAATGTTTTCCGAGGTCTCGGGCAAGAAGTAAAAGAAAATCGTATTTCGTATTTTACACGATAAAACATGAAATCCGATTGAAATATTTAAAAAAGAAAAACGTCCGATAATTTCACTTACGTAATCCGCAAAGTATCGAGTAAAATACCATAATATTCTAACGTCAACGGCAAACGAGTTCGGTCGAGTTTTCTCGCGTGTTCTTCCGAATGTGTGTTTTCGAAAACGCTTTTTACGTATGCGAGACCTTGACTAGACGGCGTGAGGTAGATAACTGCTACGACAGGTCGTAGACGCAAAGTCGGTCGTCGGGCCGTTTCGTTTGCACAATGCGAGACTGCGAGACTTATTACGCTTGTTGTTATATAATATCGCGCGGAGACAGTTTTGGATGGGAGGGGGGCGATCTCGGATCGAGATTTTTCAGAGTCCAATGTTTTCAGAGGTCTCGGGCAAGAAGTAAAAGAAAATCGTATTTCGTATTTTACACGATAAAACATGAAATCCGATTGAAATATTTAAAAAAGAAAAACGTCCGATAATTTCACTTACGTAATCCGCAAAGTGTTCTAACGTCAACGGCAAACGAGTTCGGTCGAGTTTTCTCGCGTGTTCTTTCGAATGTGTGTTTTTGAAAACGCTTTTTATGCGAGACCTTGACTAGACGGCGTGAGGTAGATAACTGCGCAGACATGTCTGTACAGGCAAATTCGGTCGTCGGGCCGTTTCGTTTGCACAATGCGAGACTGCGAGACTTATTACGCTTGTTGTTATATAATATCGCGCGGAGACAGTTTTGGATGGGAGGGGGGGAGGGGGGCGATCTCGGATCGAGATTTTTCAGAGTCCAATGTTTTCCGAGGTCTCGGGCAAGAAGTAAAAGAAAATCGTATTTCGTATTTTACACGATAAAACATGAAATCCGATTGAAATATTTAAAAAAGAAAAACGTCCGATAATTTCACTTACGTAATCCGCAAAGTGTTCTAACGTCAGCGGCAAACGAGTTCGGTCGAGTTTTCTCGCGTGTTCTTCCGAATGTGTGTTTTTGAAAACGCTTTTTATGCGAGACCTTTACTAGACGGCGTGAGGTAGATAACTGCGCAGACATGTCTGAACAGGCAAAGTCGGTCGTCGTCGTCGGGCCGTTTCGTTTGCACAATGCGAGACTGTGGTTATTACGCTTGTTGTTATATAATATCGCGCGGAGACAGTTTTGGATGGGAGAGGGGCGATCTCGAATCGAGATTTTTCAGAGTTCAATGTTTTCCGAGGTCTCGGGCAAGAAGTAAAAGAAAATCGTATTTCGTATTTTACACGATAAAACATGAAATCCGATTGAAATATTTAAAAAAGAAAAACGTCCGATAATTTCACTTACGTAATCCGCAAAGTATTCTAACGTCAACGGCGAACGAGTTCGGTCGAGTTTTCTCGCGTGTTCTTTCGAATGTGTGTTTTCGAAAACGCTTTTTACGTATGCGAGACCTTGACTAGACGGCGTGAGGTAGATAACTGCGCAGACATGTCTGAACAGGCAAAGTCGGTCGTCGTCGTCGGGCCGTTTCGTTTGCACAATGCGAGACTGTGGTTATTACGCTTGTTGTTATATAATATCGCGCGGAGACAGTTTTGGATGGGAGGGGGGCGATCTCGGAACGATATTTTTCAGAGTCCAATGTTTTCCGAGGTCTCGGGTAAGAAGTAAAAGAAAATCGTATTTCGTATTTTACACGATAAAACATGAAATCCGATTGAAATATTTAAAAAAGAAAAACGTCCGATAATTTCACTTACGTAATCCGCAAAGTGTTCTAACGTCAGCGGCAAACGAGTTCGGTCGAGTTTTCTCGCGTGTTCTTTCGAATGTGTGTTTTCTAAAACGCTTTTTACGTATGCGAGACCTTGACTAGACGGCGTGAGGTAGATAACTGCTACGACACGTCTGTACAGGCAAAATATTTGTTTTTCGATTCCGCCCAAAAATGTCGCAAACTCATCAATTGTCACACGCGCGCTCCGTGAAAACTCTCCGGGCCGACCGGAACGTGTGTTCGGCTAGTTCGAGTCGTGACCGTAAAATTGACAATCCCGCGCGCCTCGTCTTTTATTCTTTTTTTTTACGTCATATTATAATTATGTAACAATAGTAATAACAACAACGCGTGGAATAACAAGTGAAAGTTTGCGTCATCGACAGTATTGCGCGAGTAACACGGCCAATGAAAGCCGATCCGTTCGCCCCGCCCGACCAACGACGGTCGGTTTGCGCGCGCAGCCCGGCGAGTGACGAGCGAAAATACAAATACGGCTTTCTAATGTGTGTCAACTGCAGTCTAGTGTCGACAGCGGTTCGGAGAGTCCTTATCCGTTTCGAAATACTCGGTCGACCGTTAATTATTTATCTCGTCAAATTTTCAATCGCGACTTTTGTTACTATTTCACGAGCCAAATACGAAAACCGAACCTCGACAGCAACCCACCGACAGACCGTGAGTAGTACCAATTATATATTTTATTTACACTCTTTTTTTTTTTTTTTTTTTTTTCAACCCGAAGGTTGATTTACAACTCCAATTCTCCATTCTAACCGATTCCTCGCCTTTTCCTTGAGTTCTTTGAAGGTTTTGACTTTTGCATCGATTTTAATTTGTCCTATATACGAGTTCCGCGGACTTTTCTTTCCTTCTATCATACCCTCCAATATTATATTATGCAATTCTTCCGGGTGTCTCAGGGCATGTCCAACCATTTTCCAGCGTCTTTCTCTAATCGCATCTATGAGTGTACGTTTTTCTCCCACTGTTCTAAGTACTTCTTCATTCGTTTTTCGCTCTATCCAACTTATCCTTTCCATACGCCTCTATTTACACTCTATAGATAGTTAATAGCGACCCAGCCTTTTTTTCACGAGATAGCAAAAATCATATTTTTAAATAAAAAATCCCCAACAGATCAGTTATTAGTAGGCACCTAATTTATTTCGATCATATCGCTTTGGAGATATTTGAAAAATTACGTCAAGGACGAATCCTGACGTCATGCGTATTATACTCATTACACAGTTTTTCGACCATCGTTCGTATCCGGCGTTGTCTTCTGTTTTTTTGAAAAAAATTTTCTAATTTTCCAAATTTATATTCGATTTTTTTCATTTATTTTTTCTTTTTTTTCTCATACGCAGACTAGTGTCACATCATACGAATATATAAACCGCTTAACTAAAAATCTCGTTGACTCACGACACTTTAAAATTGACTCGTTTTCGTACAAAAAAAAAACATGAATTTCGACGGTACACTTTTTTATAAAAAATTTAAGGAGATAAATATTTATTATAATACAACAGCAATACATAATAAAATAAAAACAACATAAAAAACAAAATTTCCGTCGTATAAACGCGGCGACCATGGTGTAAAAAAATCAAAATTAATTTCATCTTTATTAAAAACGTAAAACATAAACCTAAATCTTCACGCGTGTATAAACCAGTAAGACATAAACTTTCTTGGTATAAATTTTAAACGCTAAATAAAATACCCGTGAGACCCCCTCGTGTTACGTAATAATTAATTGAAAATTTAACAAATAATCGTAGTCACGATTTATTACATTGTTACGAGAATTCTTATCGCGGGCGGCGCGGCGTGGAGATGTCGCGCGAGCTTTTGTTACTGTGATCGAGAAAACACGTGTGCAGCTTATATTATATTCATCGTCCGTTATTATTCGAAAAAGCATCCTGACAACCTTATTTCTACTACCGATTAAAATCTAAATGAAAATCATTGGTCGGTCAAATTCTGAATTTAAAATCTATAAACGCGTGCGTGATTCGTCCGAAACTTAATAACTTTGGACCGTCGCGCGTCGTCTAAATAATAAACGATAATCGCGCGGTTCGTCCTCAAAATGATATTATAACCTCTATTTTTTTCGTAACAATTCGTAATGTCTCCGTCGAGCTGGTTTTAATTTTCAAAAATATCTGCTAATCGATCGAATTAAATCAAAAATGTGGCGCCTCCCCCCCCCCCACCTTCCACGGTCTAAGTTTGATTCGAATGGTTTTTATGGTAACCGATAAAACACGTGCTCTTGTCCGAAAATAACAACACAGTTATCACTATTATCAGTCTGAAATATAGGTTCGAATTGAAAACGCTTTAATTTACAACAAAAACAAAACATTGAAAGTAGGTGAGAAATATTCGCAGGGTGTGGCCGCCGCGCCGTCGTCTTTTTCATTTACTCGCGGATGTGAATAAATATAATATTTTGTAGATAGTTGTGTAGTACAAAACTTATGCAAACACAGAATTAGAGAAGTCGGTCATTAGGAAGTCGGTCCGTTTCAAACCGACTCCGAGTAACGCTCCGCGGCCTACTGCAGGTCATATTCTTAATCCGGGTTCGTCCGCAGTGACTATAATATTATGTATAACGTACAGTAGTGACTCCGCAGCGGCGGCGTTACGAATAGAATCAACACGGTAATCTGGCGTGTTTTACGGTCGGCGAATAAAAAATAAATCCATTTATAATAATATCAACTATGGACAAATCGATTTAGGTGTACTCGTAAAGTCATAACTGGGGAACGGATTTGAATGCAAATTGCATTTTTTTCTGAATGTCCGAAAACGTTGGTTTCCGAGCAAAAAGTTCATTTCATACATCGAAGAATTAAAAAATGTAACTTTTATTTTGCATTTTTTGAAATTTTTAGCGCATTTTGTGGTTTTTAAGTCATTTTTTCAACATTTTTTCCACATTCATTCTAAAAAAAATTAAAATACCTAAATATGTATTATGTTACGAAATTACGAAATTATTGTTGACACGTGTAGACATAAAATATACACATACAAGTTACAACAGATTATTACCCACATTAAGGTAAAGATAAGATACGATAAAGTATTTATCTAAATTGTAATTTTGTATTGCACTGTTGAATTGAGTCATTACTTCATCGTTTAGTATCGCGTATAGCCTCGTCGTTAACGTTTTTTTTATAATAATGTGTTTTATTATAAGTTTTAAATTAAAAATTTTGGTTTTATTGAATATAAACCCATTTTTAAAGTTTTTAAGGGCATTTTTTTAGTGCATTTTTTGATGTTAAAGCATTTTTCCCTAGTCATAACGTAATTATACATATTATATCGTATAATAATATAACGTTGCGCTTATATAAACGTTCAAGTTCATACTAGTCGGACAAAAGGTTCGGTCTATGATTTTTTCTAGCGCCGATTATAATAATTAAAAAAAAAACGACTTTCCTTTCAATAAATCGTTATTTATGACATTGTATTTATAAACCGCGGGTATGTTCTTCTCTGGTAGATTCTCTTTACAACACTTAACGAGTGTACATTTCTCGGGGATTTTTTTCCTAATTTTTCTGACGCCAATATTATTATGACGTCGTCGGATCGAGAAATCGCGTGTTTCCTCTTCTCCGTCGCTTTCGTTATTTCGCCTGTTCGTTAGGAATATTATCCTCTCGCTAGAGCACGTTGGGTTCTCGGTAAAGCCGCCGTACGACATATTATATTGATTAAACAACGATGTTGTGTAAATCAGTAAATCTGCACCAAAAGGTTTTCGTCGTCGTATTGTAATATTATCTCGTTAGACGGTGAACATAAATGGAACTTTGAGATGTAATTTTTAATAATTGTATCGGTAGTTATTCCAACAATAAATGGGTATTAACGAAAAAAACTGAAAACGATTTCTCTCGCCGAGCGCGAAAGTCTAGTAAAATGAATTTCAACGTCGATTACGTGCGATTTTACGTTATTATTGCCGGGCACATTATAATACGTAAATATTGTTTTTTTTTTCTTTAAAAAACGTCGTCGCGACAAACTTACCCTAACCGTTGAAGGATTTTCGAAAACTTTCTCTTTCAAAAACGACGGACGAGAAAATGATGAAAAACCATCTCTTTTCGTACGTCGTCGTACCGAACCCGCCGCAGGTTACACTAATAATAATCTATTTGAAACCTTCTTTTTTTTTCCTCTCCCTCTTCACGTCGCACGCCGCAAATGGGTTGCTGATAAAACGCGTTATTTATAATGTATACAAGCGTGCTTTAATTAATTAACTGCCCCCTGTTTTCTAGTATAATGAAAAGCCTCTCGTCCGAAGTTAAGTAATTAACAAAACGTATCCCGGCTCATTAGTCAAATAAACCTGACATCTGTACATATTTCGCACGGCCGCGCGCGCTCGTTTTTATATAATGTGTAATACATTTTTTATGCTCGTCCGTTCCGTCTGATTCGACTCGAACGTTTATGATATTTTGTCGACGAGCCCGTCGAGTTTTGAAAATATACACGCGAGTAGTACGTGTTGTCGTGTTGTTTGACGAATCGACCGGTTTTTTTTTTTTTACATTACATTACATCCTCGCGAACTCGGTAAAGAATTAATATCAAACGTTTAGTTTAATTTCTTTTTTCGTTCGCATTGAAGTTTTTTTTTTCTTTTTTTCAACAAATCTTTATTTTAATTTACAATATTATTTTAACTTTTCTGCACGCAAAGTTTATCAATTCTATTTTTCAGAGAGTGGAGAACTATTTATTTTCTTCTCTTTTAACGAATCGTGTAAACTAAAAAAACCATTTATAAGAATGCGCGAAATATTTGAAATTTTCACAAACTCAAAATACTCCGAGTTTTGTTTTAAACAACTTTTTAATAATATATCGACAACAACAAAAAAAAAACCCCTTAGAATTTCATAAAAAAAAAAATAAATGAAGATTACGATGTAATATTCAGATCACATTATGAACGTCTGTAGTGGAAATATTTTTAGCGGTGCAACAACAAGTATTTTCACTGCGAAATCATAATGTTAACTCGTGTTTATCCAATTTCGCGATATCAATTTCTTGACCAAATAAAACCCCATTGTTCCAAAATTATCCGTCAGAGTGAGGCTCCGAGCATATTTTTTTTCGGCAAATTGTTCGTTACACTTGACACGAGCGGAAATTTCACACGTCTACTCTCTTTTTAAATATATTTTACATTTTAAAACGGTATCATTCGTTCAATAATTATTACGTATAGTATAAAAAATATGGGACATGTTCGCAATAACAATAGGCGCGAAATTTACCTACATTTTATCCTTGTAATATATTCTAATAATAGTATAATTGGTTACTTTTCTTCGAATAATTTCTAATCGAAATGATTAAGTCCCCAACTTTGGGATATCTATTTTTTAATTTAAAACGTTTTGAAAATTATTCATTAACAAGTAAATCGTAGATTTCAATAATTCAGATAACATTCGAGTATTCTACATACTGCAGACCTTTTTGTTCTAATATTTCTCAGGTCAAGGTTTTGAATTGATCTAAATATCTACGAACGCTTTCTTTTCTTTTTTCTTTTTGAAACAGTTTAATCGATTCGAGTACACGCATAAATTTATAAAAACTGTATTCTTTAAAGTACTAATTTAATTATTTTTTATACATAAACAATAATTTTCTTCTGTATTTCTGTCATTTATATAACATTATTATACCTATCGGTAAAAAATAAAAGCCAAGGGGGGGGGGGGGTCTATCCCCAATATGCCCCCCGTAAATACGCCACTTTTAAAATTTGCATAAAGCATATTACGACAACTAGAATACAAAACAAAACCAACTCAATGGGATAGTTTTTAGAGTCAAATGTTAAGTTCCTCCAGCCATTCGATCGCCATCCGAGGCGACGACGAAAAGCGCGCGCGCGACTTTTTTTTTCCCGATAACGTAGAGAGCGTGTAAAACGTTTCAAATAAATTTTTTTTTTTTTATTTATTTATTTAAAAAACGATCTATACAGCATGCACATTAAGTATTTTTGATATATATATATATATATATATATATATATATATATATACATAGCATTAGGTAAACATGGCTTTTTGGGAAGACACCCATTGGTGTCACCTCCGAACTTTTATTTTATTTTTTTATTTTTTAATTTTTTTTATTGAATTAGGTCAGCGGAGCAAGTCACGATTCCAATTTCTTTTTAGCCTACGAATGGGGTGGCCATATTTTTGATTAGTGGATTTGGATTTAAATTTAATTTGTTATGGAAACGGTGATAATGGAGTTTGGCGAAGTCTTTGACATTTGAAATTTTCAGGTCGTTGTGGAGAGTGAGGTTGGTCATGTACCATGGAGCGCCAGTTACGGTTCTTAGGGCAATATTTTGAAAAGATTGGATAGGGCGGATGTTAGAGGGTTTGGCCGGCCCCCAGATCCGAATGCCGTATGACCGGACAGGTCTGATCATCGTGTTGTATATTAGCATTTTAGTATTTAAGTTTAATTTGGATTTGAGGAGGGGTCGGAAAAGATGGAGCCTGCTATTAGCAATTTTCCTTTTGTTAAGCAGATGGGGCTTCCAGGTCAGGCGTTTATCTAAGGTTATTCCTAGGTATTTGGTTTCGTTCGAGACAGGAATGCTTTTATTTTTAAGTTTAAAGGTTGGACAAATACCGGGGCGTAGTGCAAAAGTAACTCGAGAGGATTTGCTTTCATTAATACTGATCATCCAGTTATCGGACCAATTATCTATGAGATTTAATTAAATAAATAAATAATAATTATAAAAAAAAAAAAAAAAAAACTCTTTACTCGGGTGTACGTAGTAATATTATAATATAATATATATTATAAATATATATGTATGAAATGAAAAAAAAAAAATATATACCAAACACACCCGCAATAATAATAAATCTTTTTAACGGTGAATAAAAAAAAAAAAAAAAAACTGCGGTAAACGATTTATAAACTTTGAACGCCGCGCGTTGTGCACGACGCGTGTGTAAATAGATTTTCACGGGGGACCGTGTGTGAACAAGATATTCCGCCGAGATAGGAAACTTCCAAGCGCGAGTGTATACAACACACACGCACGCCACCGAGCCCACCCCTCGCCCACGCGCGTGCCGCTTATCGCTGTAAACTAATCCTCCTCGATTTAACGTTGGCGTGCGCCCGGCTATTTATTACATTGTCAGTACACATGGAATGACAACAACACCTATACCTGTGTTGTTATTATTATTATTATTATTATTATACACGGGATTTTATAGCTCTAAAAATATTATAATAAAATAAACGCCTCGAGTATTATAATTATTAAAGAGTGGAAAAAAAGTCACGACCGGTTTGGATTGATCCAAACCACCATCGGGGGGTGCGTAAAGAGCGCATACTGGACAAAAAAATTAAAAATTTCTCACTTTTTTGCCACTCTTTGTTTTATTTTAAAAGCAATTTTATATATTTAACTAGCTGAATAACCCGGCTTCGCCCGTGTGCAGTATATGTAAAAATATGAAAATATGCTTTAAAAATTATTTATTTAAAATTTTTATTTAGGCATTTATGAATTTATAATTATTAAAAAAAAATTTAAAGAAAAATTTTTATATAATTTTACAGTTGTAATTTTCTACAAATAATGACTAAAAACTCTTTCCTGTTCTCATTAATTTGTATGTGTCGAATTTTGTCAATCTGTAAAATATAATTATTTCAAATCAATAAACCATTAAAAAGTAACTTACAGTTTGTACCTTCATAATTGCACTGTATTATTATATTGTGTTTCCGAATATTTGAGTATAACAATGAGTTTTATAACGTCTCAAAACTGTCGATCACTGATGAGTGGCCGAAATATATTATATTTTCGCAGGACTGAGTTTTCGATTTTTACATTAATTAGCAATAAATAGCAAAATAGTCGAAAAAATAGCAAAACCTCTAGAAAAATATGCACTAAAAACTTTTGGTATTGAGTTGATTTTTGTCTGAAATGGATTTATTGCTTACTCTGCTGTCTTTTCATAAACTACAAAAAAATATGCAAATGCTACAAGTCTCGAGCCCCGTTTATAGCTATTTGTACGTCGATCGTATATATTTGCAAATTCCATAAAATCCCAGCCCACGCGTATTTCACGATATAATAATGTGACAAAAAACGCGGTCAGGTAATGGCGCGGCGGCGCGGCGGCGGCGGTCGCGGACAGACAATACGTACGGCATACCGGGAAACGGTTTTTATTTTTTATTTTACCTCGACGGCACTTATTACCTGGTAAAACAATAACTATTATCGTAATAGTGATTTCATATCGTCGTTAGAAATAACGTATACTGTTCTGGGGAAAAAAAAAAAAAAAAATGTACAAATGTACTCTGCGCGCGTATACTAGAGAGCTGGGGAAGATTGAGTGCACATTTCGCCTCCGGGTCTCCCTCCCATGCAGTTGGTATGAAAACACGGAATGACCATTAAAACGAAATAACGTCATCGTGCGAGAATCACCTTTTCTAGCGAACGACGACGTTCGCGTGTATGCGAAAGAAAAAAGAAGGAAATATAACCAAATGCGCAAAACCACCCAGTCTTATTTCTTCGATTTCACACACTCGCTCTGTCTTGGTTTCTATCTGTCGCGCACAGAGAGTACGACCCTTTCGCACCGGAACGTTTGAATTCAATAATCCCACGCGAAATTCCATTCGATTAATAACAATCGTCGTTCTTTCACGTGTTTTGTTTGAGATTACAATTTATAAATTCGAACGATCGTTAGACTTCTAATCCAAAACAGCCAATAGGTATCTAATACGTTTTTCCACGTGTAATTATTAAAAACACTAAACATTTTCCTCCAACTCGATACAAATCGCTAATCAAACGTTTTATGTGTATGTATGCAAGTCATGCGACATTCATAACTCTTATTACCGTTTATTAGTTATACAGTCGAGTCGCGATAACTCGAAGTTGAAGGGGGATAAAAATTCACCTCGAGATATTATGTATTATTCGAGATACCTAACTCGAATTTATCAAAATAAAATCAAAGCTTCGAGTTACCTATGTAATGAAATATAATTTTAAAATTTTACGATAAAAACGTCATGACTAGGGCTAGGATTTTAATGACCCAAAAAACCTAAAAAAATGACATTAAAATAACCTAAAAATAAGTACATTTTCACGTTTTACTCCATCAGGCCATAAAAGTAAAAGAGATTTATCGAAAAATCTAGCAATCGTTCCGTGATTAGCTTTTTCCAGGCATTCGGAATTTAAAAGAAAAGTTTTACCTGGATGATCAATTTCCAACGTTCCGATTATTGCATTAGCAACATATCGACCAGCTGCATCTGAAGTTTCATCTATTGAAATCCAAATTTTTTTCCCCCAGGCATATGTTCTTATTTTATTCATAGTTTCTTCGTAACATTTATTTACGTAATTTTTTCTTAATGTAGACGAGTCCGGAATTGTTTTTTTGGTATAGTTTTCAAGAAAATTTCGTAAAATCGGATGAGATAATTTATGTAACGGTATAGATGCACTTAAAAATGCCCTGCACAAATGTAGATTAAAATTAGAATTTCCGTACTCAGAATACATTGGTTGTGTTAAAGAAGTCGTTTGCTCGTTTCGTTGTACGTATGTATATTAAATGTATACAAATATTACCTAGATTTCAATAAAAAGTATAAAAAATGCCCGTACAATTGAAAAAATGACCTGATGATGCTACAAAATGACCCTAAATCCATAAAAGTACAAAAAATGCAAAAAAAAGCAAAATAAAAACTATATATTTGGACTCGTATATGACCAAATCACATTTTGTGCTTGAAAAGCTATGTCCTGTAAATCCTAAAAAAAAATGCAAAATCCTATACTATCCTAGCCCTAGTCATGACAAATATAATACATTTATGTTTGTACATAAATGCTATACAAAAACTAAATAAAATTAAAAAAATAAATACAATGAAATTATAAGTATGTACATATTATGTATTATTTATGAGATACAGTAGAAAAATAATTTGTTATTATTTTTTGGTTTTTTGGCTGTTTATTGACCAAAATCTTCTAATTTGTCTATGGATTCGAAAATAGAAGTATCCACGCCTTCGACAGATTCAACAAATTGTTCAACAAATGAAATACCCAGAATATCCAGATATAGCAGATATAAAAATATACTTCGACTAAGCTATTCATCACAATTTTATATTCGAGTTAACAAGACTTATAATACATTGAGTGTTATTATAATTTCTAGGGGAATTAAAAAAAAATCGAGTTGTCGAGTTCTTCGAGTTATCGCGACTCGACTGTATTATATGACTACAGAAGATTAGTTATGAAATCGATACTTAATAAATTCGGTCAGTAATTTTCTATAACCAACCGGGCTTATACTATCGTTTCGTTTACCGTTTCACTAGGTTTATATTTCATACACAAAAACATGTGTCGTAATATTTTCTCGAGAGAGAGAGAGAGTTGCCGTTCGATTCGGTTTTCGCGTTTGATTTTCGAGCCTGTTTACAATACGATATAATAATATAAGTACGTAAATTCGCACGACGAAAAGTTTTCGTAGAACGCGGTTCGGTCTCTTATTTTTTTTTCCGTTATTTAGTGTGTCGTACACACACGCGCGGCGTCCCCGGCGAGAGCGATTGGCAAACGTGCGCACGTTCGCGTGTGTGTTGAATCGGCGACGAGAAGCCAACGACGACGACGGTAAGAGGGCCGGGCGGCGAGGGAAAAAAAGCGCAATATAATTTGCCGCAATGTCAAAATGAACACAAAATTATCTTCGGATACTTTCTAGGCACTTTGTTTTCCCCTCTCGTCCTCCCCCCGAATCCTTCGCGCCCACGCCCACTGTGTGCGCGCGTGTGTGTGTGTGTAAAATATACGCGCCGTACATATATATTATATGATATTTGTATAAAGGGTGGAGTTGTAACGACTTTCGAAACTTTGAATCGTTTCTGTCATGCACAACGCCAAACTGTTTAAATTCTCACGGGCGCGCGCGCGCGGTCGTGCCTGGTTCTCTCCTCTCGTGCCGCTACTCGTCGGGGAATCGCGGGGGCGGGCGGCAGCGAAATTATAACCGTTTTTTCTGTAACGCGAAAATCGCATACGTTTCCGGCCGACGCGCGCGTTTAATTTCATCCGATTCGAAACGATGACGCACATTATTCGTATTATACCTAGTTTCGGTCTTCTATCCGCGCCGCGGTTTCGGCCGGCGCGGCGTCGTTTAAAGAACAGGTCGAACGCGAGCGCAGTAAAAAAAGAATTATGATTTTATTATACCGTTCGTGGTGCTGCTGCTGCTGCTGGTAGTGCCGAGTGCGATATATACAATATGCATGGAATTGGCAATTGCGGGTTCGCCGAAACGCCCGCGCGCACTCCACTGCTAATAGAAAAGAAAACGACCGGCGGCGGCGCGCCCGAGAGAAAAGGTGCGAACAAATGAATAATAAAATGGCATTACATTCGCAAGTACTTTATACATACAGTATATACTATGTAATATATATATACATTGGCATGCGGGTGTGAATAATGTTCGGATGTCTCGCGAAGGAACGTTTTCCACTCGAAAATCACCCGATGACGCGTCGATATTATTATTTATACGACGGGTGCAGTTAATTAAACTTAGCAAAAATCAATCGTTTCATAAAAATAGAACGTTTTTGCTATGACCGAAACTATATTTGAACAATACTTTTATTTACAGTCATAATATTATTATCCTTTAAAGATAGAAAAAAATTATTTGTTCGTTTACACGACGCGCTATCTATCGGCAGTTTGTAGATATAAACATAGTTTCAGTATTCGAAAACCACTATACCGCGAGGGCTATAACCTAACCGGTCCTGTTTAGCGCGACGTAGTTGTTCATATCCATTCATTGATATAACTACGAGCACTAAATTACAGCCTTACGTTTGAGCGTTCGAAAACAAAAATAATGTCTCACACGAACAAGCGACGACGGCGTCACGCGTGATAACAATATAGAGCTCTAAACTAGAGGACATAATAATATAATAATAACTAGGGCCCGGATTTAAATGCACTTAAAACCATACAGATATGCTCTAGAAAATAGCCAAAAATGTCTTTAAAAAATGCATTTTACCACAAAAATGACCTTAAAAATGCCCTTAAAAAATATAATATACCACAAATATGACTTTAAAAATGCCATATATTTTTTTTTATACAAATTATAATTTATAAATGAGACATAATAATTATTTTTACATGACGATCTACAGTCAATAATAAATTAAGATAAGATAAAAACTAAATCGAAAAAAAAATTGACAATGTGTATGGAAAAACCCGATAAACCTTCTTAAATATTAAGAAAATAATTTATCTTAAGATAATTTTTTGAATAGTCCAAGTTTTATATCTATATTGAACAAATATGCATTAAAAACCAACAAAATGACCCAATAATGCTAAAAATGCAAAATAAAATTTGTAGTTTTCAAACCCTCGTTACATGAAACGAATTATGTATTTAGAAAGCATTGTGTATGATCAACCAAAAAAATATGCACTTTGCATTGAAATCCGGGCCCTAATAATAATAACGATCCCGATTTTATCTCGTATTTATCATATTATTGATCTCGTTAAATCGCGTTGATAAATCCGCCCTCGTGACTCGTCGTGTTTATAATTTATCACCACCCCATATGCGATAAAATTTGTTTTTTATAATATTTCATTAGTGCCGTCGCCCGGGGACGTTAAAAAAGAAATGTTAGAATAATCATATTATATTTCCTATGTCGCAGTGGTAGCAAATCAATACGGTATACTTCCACGGCGAACTCGTCGACTGTTGTGCAAACATAATATCGACACAAACGTTGTCGAAAATGGTCGAAACCTAACCGATTTCGCTTCTTTAAATACAATTATTGGAAGTAGAACACGGTCGAGCACTTTAAAGACGCCCCGACGAAACCATAACTATCGTCTGTATTATAAGAGGTAGGTATAGTCGAACGAATAGTATTATAGACCGTTTTCATTACGCCGCGATCATTATTTGACGAGAGAAGAAGAAGAAAAAAAAAACAAATTTCGTATAATATTCAATATTTATGATTAATTGTATTATTATTATTCATTTATTGACGACGATATTCTTTTCTACGGTTTCTCTAAAGAAGAAGAAGCCTCACATTATTTCAGTCGGCGCTTTTGAGTTACATTTCAAACGTCATTTTTCAAAATATGAATCCCTATAGGTACGCGCGCGCACCTGTCGTACGATAAACTTATAAAATACGTCGTATACCATCGCCGCGTCGTTTTAATTTTTTTCTTACTCTCTACAATATTAACGTTAATTATTATTAAAATATCGTTTACAACGAACTGAACGATGGTCATAAATAAACGGTCGAAACCCGTCAACGTGACGATAACCCACGCGAGAACCCGTAGACGACAATAATATTTACGTTTTGATGTTGTTAGATCGGCGCGGATCATTTTTTCACGTGGGTGGCGCGCGTAGGTTTGTTTTTTTTCGTCTAGCCGAAACTCGGACGAGCAGACGAGAACGTAGAAAACAAAACAAAATAAAACGCCGAAAAACACATGCCACTTAAACGATACTACGACGACGTGTATATTAGGTGTATAAATGTATTATATTATGTAATAATTACCGAGTGTTTGTCCCAAAACTGTCCTCGCGTCTTCGCCGACACAAGCGCTGCGCGCGTCAAAGGGATTAGTGAACTGAACGAAAGCAAATCCTTTGTGCATCGATATACCTGGAACACAGAGACGACAGACAACGTATTAATAATGATGCGACGACGTTAATTAAGCGACGGCGGCGGCGGCCTGGCGTTTCAGGCAGTTTGAGGCCCTCCTCACTTTTCGACGGAACCGTGTAAACCTTTTCAGTCGCGCGATTACAACACTACTACTGCCGCCAACTTGTGTAGGTAAAATATATTACCGATGACGATTTTAATAGAATCCTTTTTGTGTTGTTATTATTATTATTTAAAATATCGCGCGAGCAATTATTAACATCATCTGCGGCATTATTGTTTCCCCGGTGGCGCAGTGTATGGAGCAAACTGCAGGATATTTCAAAGGAAAACAATGTACTTTGAGGAAATAATAATAATATAGCCGTTCGAGAAAAGGAGAGTTTATATTTTGCTACGGGATATTGTTTTGTCTAAAGTACATGACGTTTCGGGAAAATGTTTGTTCTGACAAACACACCGACGTTTTGATTCCGCTTAAGTTGTTCCGACCTAAAAATACAATCACAGTATTTATTTTGAACGCTCCGACGGCCGAATACTGTTTTAAATATTTTCCAAATCTTTCGAATCGTCGAAATTAACGCCGCGGCGGCGTCTAGACGAAATTTTATGTCTACGCCGATAACTCCGCTTCCTACAGGACATGGAAATCGAAAACGCAATCACCTAATAATATTATTACATGAATTTCTCGTTAAAAAAGGTATTTATTTTTTTTTCTAAACATAGATTTTGCTTTCTTTTTCACATTCTTTATACAATAAATAATATCATGATTAATTCGTTCTATTTTTCATCGCAAAAACTATCAGCTATACGTTTTCAAGTTGTTGAAATGTTAGTTTGTATAATTACAAGTTCAGTGAACAACGAGATTTACTACCTAGTGTCACTCTACGGTTCTTAAAGACTAATATTTTATGAATTATTTTAAAATAATATTTTTTCGACAATCGTGCCAATAAAATAAAAAAAAAAACAAAAAAATCTAATGAATTCGATTCTGCCGTTTGACAATAATTACCCGATTTAATCGCAATACTTTCTTGAAAGTCAGTACTGATGATAAATAAACTTTTTTACCAATCTTTTTTTAAATAAAAAAAGGATATTGTATTGAAACGTGTCGGTGGCGTTTCTTTTCTTAGTCTGATCTACGCAAACTTACGCGTATAGATTCCTACTTTCTTTCGATTGATTAAAAAACCGTTTAACCTCTGTAAAAGCTAAGCCGTCGAGTTTTACAATATTTCTCACCTGAATTGATAAACAATATTAACGGCCGCCGCCCCACAGTAATAAAAGCACGCGTTAAATTTGAATTGTTTCTCTCGTCGTCGTTTCTCTACCGCGCAAAAGCGAGCGTGTTTTTTTCGGTTGTCATTATCATTATCGCCAAAAACAATAAAATTTTTTATTATTAATTATATATTTTTTCTTTTTTTTTATACAAATAATTATTATTATTATATCGAGAGAGCGCAGTGAAAACGCACACACGAACTAACCAACGCGAGGCAATATCGGAGCGAAAATATTCTGAAAACGAAAGAGTGCCCGGGAGGGATATCGTGTACGGAGAAAAAGAACAAATAGTAGCTGCTGACTCCGGCAGCGAGTGCGGGTGGGCGATGGCCGCCAGAGGGTATACACATATTATATGTATATACGTAACCGAACAACGTGCGTTTGAAATTCGCCGGCGAAAAATGTTATCAAAGACTTCTGAAGGAAAATAACAGTGCGCGCTTTTTGACGATGAAAAAAAAAAATAATAATAACTTTTTGATAGTGTTGTGGCCATCACCCATGGCTGTAGAACTCTTTGGTGTCATTAACAGTGTACTTATGTATGTACTATACGTCAAGTCTGCAGTATATACATATATGTATATATATATATTTTATATATATATATATATACACAGTGGGTTTCAAAGTCTCTGTTCTCAGTCCATATCATTTACCGTATAAATAATAATACACATGGAATTTTATACTTTAAATGAAATCCTTTTGTCGTGTTCAAGTGTATTGTGTGCGTTTATGGTTTCTCTATATTAAATTTGTAAATGTTAATCAGTACTCGGATCTAATTAAAACCGTACGTGAATCTGGCATGTTCCTAAATCCTTTATGTCGACGGCGACTTTGTGAAAAAAAAAACGTTCAAAAAGGGCTCTCGTTTTATTAGAATATTCCGCGCAAATGCTGACCGAGACCGTCGTCATACATATTTATTTTTCACGTGCGCGGAAATCATAATAATATGATTTCGTACGACTACGACAAAACATTTCGATATAATATTATTATGCTTGTACTTAAAGGCGTCGAATCGATTGATTAACAATACGTATAGTATAGTAGTAATTTGCGAATTTTTTTTTCGTCCGTCGATTGCTCCGCTAAAACTAATATTTTATTTTTTAAATTAAACGTTATGTTTAAAAATACGTTTGACAGTAACGGGAAAAAGGCTCGTTAATTACATTTTTACCATGTAATTAAAAATATAACGTTTTCTTCTCGTAATTAATTTTCAAATCAAATTAAATTATTAAATTCGTAATTTTAATAAGAGACGGTTCGTCTTTATGATGCTGTCACATATTTCCTCTTCTTCGCGAGTAATAATTAGAGTACAAAAAAAAAAAAAAAAAAAACTGAAAACGTCAATAGTAATTGCATTATTTTTAATTTTAACACTAAACGGTTTTAATGTGTCTACATTATAGTATAATAATCGATGATGATTATTTTAAGTATGAAAAAAAAATAAATAAAATAAATAGTGAAAACCATAAACGATTGTTTTATAATAATTATAAGATGAACGTGTCTATCAAGAAGAAGATCGATATAATATTATAATATCGTTAATTAGTTATTTATGAATTTTGCATTTGATATTCGTGTTGGAAAATATACGCGCGGTTGACATGGGAATAGAACGCAAACAGAAACTATAGCTGTCGGATATCTTGATCGACTTGCTGCTTATCTTATCAATGCGATTATATTAAAGTCGGTGTTGAATAATAATTTTGGTATCTCATTCGTGTCTAGATGTATTTGAAAACTTTTGTACCCAAGTTGTATCGACTTACAGTCCACGACAACACGATATTTTT
This sequence comes from Drepanosiphum platanoidis, assembly GCA_948098885.1. Taxonomy (NCBI): domain Eukaryota; kingdom Metazoa; phylum Arthropoda; class Insecta; order Hemiptera; family Aphididae; genus Drepanosiphum; species Drepanosiphum platanoidis. The sequence continues at coordinate 23,572,771 of OX402532.1, read as the reverse complement.
ATTAAAAAACATTTATTTTTTTTTTTTTCAGAAAAACGGACAAGCTACGAAACTCGGGCGATGAATAGGATGATCGGTTAATTGTTCGTAAATTCGAAAAAGATATTTTATAAAAAAAAAAAAACAATCCTGAGCTTAAGGATTGCCTGTGTTGGCGGATCAGCATCGATTTTAAGCCGTTTCGAATCGAAACGTTGAAATATCCGATTTCGTTCAAATTAAATTTTCCAACGTTTATGTACAAAAAATAAAAATAATTGCGAATTAAGAACAACGTGCTCCGAGGAACTTATCAATAATTTTTCGAGATTTTTATTCGTCGAAAATGAAGCAAAATTAAATCTGCAAATTTATCAGCCTGTAAGGATCATAATAATATAAAGTGTTGAAGATTTCAGAGCATCTGTGATTTATAATTATACCGAAATTATTAGATAATATTCGATGCTAAGAAAACTAAAGAAATTCGATAAACAATAAAACATTTCACGTGCGCGCGCGTACGAAAAGTGCTTTTCGCTGATCGACACGTAAACCCTTCGTTAAGAGAGGGCATTTCGACACGGAAACTTTATAAAAAGGGGCGAAAACATTGTCTATTCGTCACGCTGTCGTTTTGTTGCTCAAAAGTACACGTCTACACGCCATGACCGGTAAATAATAACAACGACACAACAGGACAGCCGGGTCCAATGGACGAGGAGAAAAAGGAGGATCGGTTTTCTCGAGGATATCAACATTTCCAATTCTGTCAGACCGACGACGACGTCGCGCCACAAATAAGTATCTAAACCAGTACTTTTTCCTGTGAGTCTTCCTCGGAATCCGGGACTTCTGCAAAGAAAATCTCTGGACAACGGTGATCGAAAGAAAACAGATCTTGTCGTTTGAATGAAAAAAAGGCCGAAGATTGGAGTCGCACGAGATGACTGCAGGTAATCGATATTGCAGATAAATTGGTCTTTTAAATTTTAAAATAATGTACCGTATGATATCGCTTCAGAAAAACGATTCTGAGCAAAACGAGTAACGAAAATTAAACTTAGTAAATTCGGTCGATTAATCGATTTTATCAGTTTTTCTCTATTTATGGAAAAAATTAAGACATTTTTTGTATTTTTTCCCATTCTCATATTAATTTGACACTCGTTTCTCTGGAGGCAAAAAAATGTTTAAGGCAGTCGGTAGTTTAGAATTTAAAATTATTTAAAAATAAAGTTTGCGTTGCACTACGTTTTAAAACAGTAAAATATTTCAGTTCGATCGCTTCGAACCGGTGATATAATGTTTTTCATAATATAAACATGACGAAATTAAACTTAGTAAATTCGGTCGGTTTTATTAGTTTTTCTCTATTTATAGAAAAAATTTAGACATTTTTTGTATCTTTTCTCATTCTCATATTAATATGACACTCGTCGTATCTACAGAGGCAAAAAAAATGTTTAAGGCAGTCGGTAGTTTAGAATTTCTAATTATTTAAATATAAAGTTCGGCTACGTTTCAAAACGGTAAAATATTTTTAGTAGAAATATTGTTTTTTTTTTTCATATCGTGCCGCCCACCGACGAAACGCAGACACACTCGAACGCCCGCGACCCGATCGGTACGTTGGCAACACTGAGCCGAACACACCGTCGCGGTCGAGGCCGTGATTGCGACACTATCACACACTCGAGTGTGATACCGACGACGATCGCCCGATAAGACGTCGTCGATGTTTTGATTTCGCGAGTCTCGCCGTCGTCGTACTTACACTCTACGTCCGCCCGAAGCCGATCGTTGGACGTTGGCTTTCCAGTTGACCTTTTCGACAGACCGTCCGCCATGCAGGTAAAGTTCATTTTCTAGTGCGAAATTTCCGTCGTCGTACACTACGACGCGTAGGCGGTGAACGCCGAGACGTCTCTCGACCGATTTTACTCTATTATAGCCGTCGACGAGTTTGCTCGATGTTTCCGTTCGTTTGAAATTCTCTTACGTTTCGCGTTTTTTCCGTACGTGCGCGTGCTTACGCGTTCGAAACATTTTCGAAATAATCGTGCGCGAGACCTATTGCACCATGTTGTAAATACCGACGAATTGTGTTTTTAAACGTACAGCGCAGACCGAAAATCACAATAATTCCCATCGTAGTAAAAACGATATCGACACATTTATTTGTGATTTGACGACGACGGAAAGTTTTCCTTTACTCGAAGAGACACGTAACAAAGCTCCGGGCGTTCGTAAAACAATATTTTCGTCTTCGTTTTGCCGTTTTCGTAACAATGAGATCATATCCGAACGAGACGAGCCTGCTTTACATTACGGCGTGACCCCTCACATACGATCTGTTTTATCTGTTTTAAAACGCTTCGGAAACAAAGAAATCGTTGTTTTCCTCGAGCGTCTTCGCGCGTGACACGGTCAGTGACGTCGTCGTGTACGCGATTACTAAACAAATACAGTCGAGTCGCGATAACTCGAAGTTGAAGGGGGATAAAAATTCACCTCGAGATATTATGTATTATTCGAGATACCTAACTCGAATTTATCAAAATAAAATCAAAACTTCGAGTTACCTATGTAATGAAATATAATTTTAAAATTTTACGATAAAAACGTCATGACAAATATAATAAACATTTATGTTTATACATAAATGCTATACAAAAACTAAATAAAATTAAAAAAATAAATACAATGAAATTATAAGTATGTACATAGGTATTATTTATGAGATACAGTAGAAAAATAATTTGTTATTAATTTTTGGTTTTTTGGCTGTTTATTGACAAAATCTTCTAATTTGCCTCGAAAATAGAAGTATCCACGCCTTCGACAGATTCAACAAAATATACTTCGACTAAGCTATTCATCACAATTTTATATTCGAGTTAACAAGACATATTATAATAAATTGAATGTTATTATAATTTCTAGGGGAATTAAATAAATCGAGTTATCGAGGTTCGAGTTATCGCGACTCGACTGTATATAACAATATTATCCACCACGTCGATTGCGTTGCAACTGTCGCGCTACTTATTTATACATCTACTCGCAATGTTTTTGTCACTATTTTCCGACAGAAAATTAGACGACCGCGCGGGTGTAATTGCGCATTTAAAATCAACAAAAAAAACGTGTAATATATTGATTCGACGTGACATTTATGAAACTCGATGGATAATAATAATATTGTTGAAACCTAATAATCGCAATCTGTCGGTTTAAACTATTTCGCACGCAATGTCTTGCGATCGAGGGCCAACGCGATAGTCAAACTCGAAGAGAAACAAAAATCGAGATTTCATTTCGGGAAAAATCGAACGGCCTCGTTTTTACGCGCCACGCCGCCGCCGACGCTGCGCAACAGGCTGGACCGTCGTCGTATCCTGCAGGAATCCGTTTCGCCGTAAACCGGAGCCGCGGCGAATTTCTATTTTCTGCGCCGCCTAGGTATTTCGAAAGGATAATAATCACCCTTATTACACTCCCGGGGGGGGGGGAAGATCGAAGTTTTCAGAGTCCCTTCCCCCCGCTGCACCACCGTTCGCCTAATGTATGTAGAGTAATTATTTTGCCGGCAGTTTCTATTTCATTTATTTATTTAATTACTGCATTTTCTATGACAAATCGATCAACTACAAACTCGTGTCGCGCGTGAATGTTTATTACTGTTTTGTAAATCGTGAATTTGCTTAAATTTTATTTCAACAAAATCAAAATTTTTCATTAATTAATAACTCTAAGATATATTTTCAAGTGATTTTGTCTATGTTTCGAGTATCTCGGACTTGAGCATACACGCACGCCGCGATATTGTGACTCGGGGATTTCGTTGCGTTCGATTTTAAATCGGATTTCGAGAGAATGTATTTCACTCGTTGCGTGTCGAAAATCGCGAGATCGTTTCAGTTTAGAGTGGTGTCTAATGCGACTAGAAGCCGTTTACTATTTATTTTTTTTTCAAGTCAGTCGTATCTAAAATATGTATTTCCCATATGATATAATAACATTCGCAGTCTCGTCCTATACTGTCATATACTTGACAGGGCGTCAAAACTCTGCCGTTCTCTTATTTCCACTATTCTCTTTCGACTCGTTTAATCCGTTCTAGTACTTGAAGATAAAGAAAAAAATAAAAATAGACAAACCGAAATTCGCTCAGTGTTTATTATTTATTACCGGCGCGGCGGCGCGGTGTTCGGAAAGTTCACTTTGATCTCGTTCCGCGTTCGAAAAATGAATTCGCTCAAATTCAAAGTTGTGTTCAAAGGAACACTTTCAAGTTCTTATTCTTCAAAAACTAACGCGTTCATCGGGCCGTTCGTTTTAATTATTAAAAATCGAATCACTATAATATCTACGCGCGCTGTATGAAAAAAAAAAAAAAAAACCGTATTTATTTTAATACTTAGAGCATAGAAATCAGACTAGCATAAAAGGAAGATAAAAAGTGTTGTTCGGAGTAATTGACATTATTATATTATAATCATTTTTTTCTCATATTGTTATTAATTAAATATTAAAACTCTAAAGAAACGAGTGACGTTCACGTGTCGTTCATTGAACACGAACGTGAACGCAACGAACGCTCGTTTTTTTTTTCCCCCAAACATTGTTTGCATACACACGAGTATACTAATAATTCCTACAACGCGAGTACAATAGTTTATCACGTTTTAACTCCGAAACAAAATAAAATTATTTTTATCGAATAAATACAAGCAGTAGCGATTTGGTATTTAACATTTTTGAAATTTTCTTTTAACGCTATTAGAACGCGTGTCCTTTGATAATTATTATTACCTACGTTTTCGATTTAATGCTCATTCCTTGAAAATTCGTGTTGATAATCATCGTATTCGATTACTGCTGTTGCTATACCGAAATAATAAAATATTTTGACTTGGTACCATATCGATTTTAAAACAAAACAATTTATATGCCACGGTTTAATATCAATTAAAACATCTACAACGTCATTGTCGTCATAGCGTATTCGTATGAATAGATATAAAACGATATTTATTTTCCAGTAACAATACGAGCGGGTACCACTTTGGTTCGTAGGTTTCATTTCGCATGGAAACAATGTGTTCAATTGCCAATGAAGCGTTGTCGAGAAATCCATTAGAATACCAACGGTTCGCGTTGTCCGTCGGGGTTGTAAACGAATCGGGAAAAGAAGGAAAAAAAGCAACTCGTGCAGGCTTATACTTTTCGCGTGTTCGAGACACATATTTTAAATATGTAAAACGCCGCTGGCAAATAGATACTGTTTTTGACGTTTTCATTTCTGTTTTTCGCCGTCTGCCGTTGGTTTTGGCCGTGTACCCGAAATTATTTGTTTTTTTTTATTTAGTCGAAACTTTAAACGGGAGTTTGATAATAATTCAAATATCAAGTAAAAAAAGTTTAAACATTTTATTGTATATTATTATGTTTTGTCAAATAAGCAGATTGTTTTTTTATTTAAGTACGTTTAAATCGAAATTAAAACTTTGAAAAAAACGGAGTGTAAGTTTAAAATTATAAACTCGACGACATATCTTTTTATTCTTCAATAAATGCCCAAAGAAATCACTACGACATATTTTTGTGAGAGTTTAAAAAAAAAAAGAAAAGTAAAATACTCGTATTATATAATTTACCAACAAGGCACAAATGTATCGCGAAAGTTATATAAACGCACGTTGTATTATTGAGATTTTATCGATAGAAACTTAAAATCAAATTATTTGATTTCGAAACAATGCGGTCATAATTTTTTTTTACGAAATTTGCTTTCAGAATCGATCGTCGACGATCGTCAGACGTTATTTTCAACGTCGTTCCGCGCGGTACGCTTCGAGCACGGCGAATTTCGATTGGGAAGATGCGTTAAATCTCGACCATAACTTAACGTCGGAAGAACGGCAGTTGAAGAGTTCGTTCAGAGATTTCTGTCAGAAAGCTCTCATGCCCAGGATATTGATGTCGAACCGCAACGGAGTGTACGAAAAAGAAGTGCTCAAAGATATGGCCTCCATGGGTGCACTGGGTTGCACTATCGGCGAGTACGGGTGTGCCAAAGTGTCCCAGGTGGGATACGGTCTAATAGCGAGGGAAGTGGAACGAGTCGACAGCGCTTATAGGTAACAATCGGCCCGACGACGATAATAATTACAACTAAGTGCAATAAAAAAACGGTCAAATGTTGCAAGTTTTTTCGACTAAATACGTATAACTTAAACTATGAAACCATGCGTTTTTGCCGAGGCACAGTTCGATCGGATACCGTCAGTCAACCAAGGGGGTTGTTTTGGGTGTCTGGACACCCCCCTTGAACCGTATAATAGGAAATTTATATTTAATTATATTCAATAACCATTGAAAAAAAATGTTCAATATTTTTTAAAATCTAAATCTAGTGTTATAATTTATAACTGATAAATGTTACTAAGTCTTTTGTCCATAGTTTATCGACAAATTCGGAACATAATCTTGACTAAATATAATAGACTAAATGGTTTGGCAGCATTGCATATCCACCGAGAAATTAAAGTTGATATAGATGCCGTTATAAAAGAATTAGCAAAGAATAAAAGACGATTAGACTTTGTTATTTAAAATTTATAATATTGTTATATGTATAATGATTATTAATTTTGTAAACTTCTTGACGATTACTAAAATTATATGTAACTTTAATCTAAACATACGTGTCACGTACTCACGTGATATAAATTGTTTAGTTAATAAAACGTTGGACGTCAGTAGTGTATTCAGAAATAATTATGGTGGTGGTTTGATTCAAATCGTTTGAATAAAATAATATAATAGGTAAATATTTAATAGTAGTCGTGACGACTGTCACTTGTACATAGTATACTAACAAATTTGGAAATGAATTGGGGAAATACTGTATCCTAGTTGCGCCACTGGATACCGTCAACAGTAATTTCATATGCAGTTATTTAATTCCCGTAGGAAGTTTTTCAACAAATCGTCCTGATTTGGCTCCTTCGATTCGAGCTTTCCGAATTTTTCGAAAACGTCACGCGAAAATGATATTGGCGTACACGTTTAATCTGGTGGCGGTGGCAGCGCGCGTTGTTTAAAAATCTAAAAATCGCAATATCCCCGGACTCTTAATAATATGCAACTGTTCTAGTTGAAATGTGAAAATTTAAACAACGAGTCGCGCGAATCGTGTAAATCGCGGACGACCGACCTGTGTTGACGGGAAATTTCGTCGTTTCAGATCGGCGTTGAGCGTTCAATCGTCGCTGGTCATGCACGCGATCCACGCGTACGGCACCGACGAGCAAAAGGAACGGTATTTGCCGCTGCTGGCCACCGCCGATTTGGTGGGCAGCTTTTGCCTGACGGAACCGAACGCCGGCAGCGACATCGGCACGATGGAAAGCAAGGCGAAATACGATGCCGAGACCAAATCGTACGCGCTGAACGGCGCGAAAACGTGGATCACCAACGCCCCGGTGGCCGACGTGTTCGTGATCTGGGCCAGGTGCGACGACGGCCGGGTGAGAGGATTCGTGGTGGAAAAGGACACGCCGGGCCTGACGACCGCCTCCATACCGGGCAAGCTTTCCCTGAGAGCGTCCAGCACCGGGTCGGTGTACATGGACAATTGCGTCGTGCCCGAACACTGCCTGTTGCCCGGCGTCGTCGGCATGGGAGGTGAGACAATATTCGCGTTTTTATTTAAGTTTTTTTTATTCTTTTTTTACCAAGAAATTCGTAGAACATTATATATCCTGTTTGCATAAACAAATCTTTAGTTATTCACTATTTTAGCTATGAATTATCAAAAAAAACGAATACTCGAACATCCGCGCTGATGTTGCTCGAAACCTAGTCGCATTATCGATACGCGATAAACTGTCCAAAATACGTATCTCTCGTGATCGTCGTTATTTATTTCAAGTTTTTAACGGGCCAGACATTAGATAGTATTAACAATAGTACGTCGATGATAAATTAATTTACAATTTTTTAATACAATATAATAATTATAGGTTTCCGAGCTTCGTTACAATATTATAATTATAATATACAATATGTCGAAAATGCTATTTAAAAACCTCGATTTCAGTTGATTTGCAAATTCGCGAAAAACTGGATATATTTTTGTGCGCAAACGAGTCGTCGAGTTGTTAGGAAAAAAGGATGATTTTTTTTATTATCTCGTTTAGGACCCTTCGGCTGCCTGAACCACGCGCGTTACGGAATCGCGTGGGGCGCCTTCGGGGCCGCCGAAGCCTGCCTGTCGGTCTCCCGGTCGTATTGTCTGGACCGCAAACAGTTCGGCAAACCGTTGGCCGCCACGCAGCTGATCCAAAAGAAATACGCCGACATGGTGACGGAGATATCCATCGGCCTGTTGGCGTGCCTGCAGGTGGGCAGGCTGAAGGAACAGGGGCTGGCCACGCCGGAAATGATATCGCTCATCAAGAGGAACTCCACCGGAAAGGCGTTGGACATCGCGAGGCTGGCCAGGGACACGCTCGGCGGAAACGGCATTAGCGACGAGTACCACGTGATCAGGCACCTGATCAATTTGGAAACCGTCAACACGTACGAAGGGACGTACGACATTCACGGGCTGGTGCTGGGAAGGGCGATCACCGGGTTACAGTCGTTCAAATCGTAAGACCGACGCGGAATCGGCGTGAAACGCACTCGAATGCTCGTCGCGGACGTATGCGAATTTCGCCGCTTTATTATTGTATACGACGACGTCACACGCGCGAGAGTGCCTCTCTCTTTCTAAATGTGTTATGTTACCCAACTCGATACGAATTTATCGCAGTTTATGTTTTATTTTGTAATAACCGTTTATTAAAAAGCCACTAGATAAACTAATCAGAATAACATAATATTATTATGTCGTCCGGCTTTGTTTTTAAAAATATAATATACGCGCGCGCGTAATAAAAATATTTTTCTTTTAGTTCATTTTTTGATTTAGCGTTTACGAGAGCCGGTTACTGACTTTATATGACGTGTTTAAATTCCAATAATCCCGAGGGTATGGTATAATGTATACGGTAGACAGGTACCTGAGAACGCGTGACTGTGGTAATTTCAAAGGAACGTAATATTTTTTACGGTTGCTGACAACTCACGATACTCAAATTAATAATTCTCTTCCTGCAGTCTTTTACTCGTATATACGTATAGTAGTTTCGCCGGGCCGACCGGTACCATGGCGTGCGCACGCGGCTTAGAAGTCTATCAAGAAGGGATGGTTTTCCGCCTTTACCTTTTCGGAAACGCTATGGGGATGTTAACAAGTTTTGTCGATCCATACATTCGAAATGAGCGGAAACAGCGTCGGCCGATCGCGCGCATCCACCCTCGGCGAATACATGAATTTCATTCCGATTATCTGCTGCGCGTGAAATTGGTCTTTTGACAGCGGCTTCGATGTTTTAAAGCGCTCCTTTATTTATAAATTGGCAAAATAACCTCGTTATTTGTCTGGTTTTTTTCCCCCCTAATCAATACTGGCTGCGCGCGTTTAGTCTTTCTTGATTATACGAACACCGAAGCGTTTTATAACTTTATTATTATTATCGCCGTCATCCCGAACGTGTATGGATCCGTAAGAGACGCGCGGTATTGACATTTGTAATCGTAACGCTCGCGGCGTATAATATTGTCACGCTGTTTTTTATGAAACTATTATCCAATTTAGTATTTCGACTGTTCCGCCATTCGTTCAGAATCACATTACTACGTCATTGGTCTGTTTAACGTTGAAAATAATTATCATTCCACCAGACCAATATTGATTAAAATCTAAGTTTCATTTAATATCGGATAACTCTGTCTGTCGACGTAAAAACCTTTATTTTTTGTCTTGCTGGATTTCTACTTATTCAGCGATAACTGTGTTATGAATCGAGAAACGATCGTATTAATTATCATTTGTCGATAGATGAAAACAAATGTATATTTTCTGATCGATATCCCAGGTGCGGAATAATTCCGTGACAGTTCGGAGGGAATGACGCATCGTCGTGTTTTCGGCGAATGAATAAGTCGAAAAGAAACGTTCCAAAAGTTTTACTGATAATCGTAAAGTAAATAGTTTGCCAAGCACGAAAAAGACATGACGATTTTTTTTTGAAACTACGTACTTAAAATCGTTTATTATATTTAATAAATTACCATAGTAAAACTATTTGTTTTTTGTAACATTTTAAAAATGAACGTATTTTTACGATCGAAAAAACGAATTTCCAAAACTCACGACATTATGATTTTGTACCTCGTAAATACACATATTATTATGTTTACTAGTATTATTATCGGGTAGTTTTTTTTATTTTTTTTGTTCAATTATTATAGCTTATGTTATAATTCGACTGAAGAGACGATTTCAAACCAAAATATCTCTTCTGAGGAAAACAAATTGTACGAAATAGAATTCTATCCCATCACTCGCCTAGTAACTATATGTAGTTTCATTATTATGCCGTCGATTGATAACAGACGAGAATAATAATTGCGGCATTTGTGACGAGTACGTATAACACACTAGTCGCCGGGAGATCCCGGCTTCACAGATGCGATATCCTTTTTATAAGGATTTCGGGCAGGGGGATACGACCCCCTCGGGCCCCCCCCCCCGCTGAAGCCGCGGCTTCAGGACGAAACGCGAGACGAATAAATCGCCCGCAGGAGCAGCAGGAGGGTGACCGGCGCGGCGCTTTTTCGAGGACGATCGGCGGCAGGGACGGAACGCATTATCTCGTGTGTCGCTATTTAAGGTCGGCGGCGCGCGAGGGGAGGATAGAGAGGAACGGACCGCCGCCCGCGTTTATCGGCCCCATTGTGTGTTGTACCCGCGCGCCGGCCGTCAAATCGCTCTATCGCCGCGTTTTAATTTAACGCCGCCGCCCGCCGTATTTTCATTGTGTTTCGGGAGCGGCGCATACGCGACGTATTAACCGTCCTCCCCCGCCGATATTATATATAGTGCGTATTATTATTATAATAATAACATTATACGAACACGCGTTCGCGCATTCGAGTGATATCGTTTGTTTTACTGTGTGTCGGCGAGACCACTGGCTTTTATGAATTATCGTTTCGCAATAATAATAATAATAATAACGATAATAGCGATTAAATGAAAAAATAAAGTTAATTCGAACAATTTTTCGAATACTCATAATCGAGGACCGAAAGTCCACGTCATCACCGCGACGTGTTGGAGATCTTTCCGGTGGCCTCTTGTGTGTTCTCGCCGTACGTTTATTGCGTTGGAAACTAGTGACTCGGTAAACGTATAGTAAACATTCGGAAACGGTTTGACGAGAGATGACGCGTTGTCCGGTGGTTTATACGCCGCTTTAAACAACTACGCGCTGTGTCGTGTCGAAAAACATATTGCAAGACGAGCAGTGACGAACGAGAGACGAATTCGAAACGCGCGAAACGAAATTTCACATACGAGTATTTGAACGACTCCGAGATTAATATGCAAATGCGCGAGTCCTGAAAATTAGAATAATTTTAAATAAGATCCGGGCACTTTGATGAAACCTATAAAAAAATATTCGTTTTTGACCTAAAAACCACAAAAAAAAAAAGTTCTTAAAAAAATAATTAACCGCACGAAAACATAAAAAATACCTAGAATTCGTTTAGATTGGTTTTTTTTTTTTTTAAATCAATAACTTCCCGCGATATTATTAAATGAAGTATTTTGATAAAATCGAAGTACAATATTGTCTTCTTCGTCGAAGGTTTCGAGTGAAAATAAAATCGTGCGAAAACTATTTCGATTAGTGAAAAATAGCGAAAATCACGCGGTTTAAAATAATGTCAAATCATGCCTCTCTGAAAAGTGAACCGAAAAATATGTATAGAATAGAAAATCGTCTCGTTTGAATTCCTGTGTTATCGAAACACATTTTTTTCGTGTTTGACGAAAGCCATTCGTCGGAAAACAATCAAAAATGCGAAATTCGACGAAGTCCGGGCCCTAATACCCGGCATGACGGTCGACGATATCGTTTCGGCCGGAAAACCGTGCTCGCGCGTCTGACATTCGAAACGTTCTCGCGGTGTAGTGCGCCGCCGCCGCCGCCGCGTTCGATCTCCCGTCGAATTTATCAATATTATAGGAGCCCTTCCCGTTCGTCCTTGGGCGAATGACGCGCGCTCCGCCGTTCGGTCACGCGAATTCCATCGTCGAAACTTTGGAACCCGAAGAATTCGTCATCACGACGATAAACTCTCCCGAAACCACTATATAAACACAACACGCATTTTATACACTGGCCTCGGGGGTGGTGGATTGAGCTATCGCGAAAATTCGGCAGTTTTCCCGGCGGGTCGTTTTCTAAAACATCGTTTTGTCGTTCGCGCGAATCGATGGCATTTTTCAAATACAAAATGTGGTTCTATCCGAGTTTTCAATATAATTATCAATTGTTTTGAACCGTCGACGAGTTTTTTTGCAATCAGTTGCTTGTGAGCCAACAACGAATCTCTCGTATAGAAAACACTGTTACCCACACGAAAAGGATATTATTTGAATTGAATGAAATCGATTTGGAAAAAAACGAAAACATCAATTATTATTTCAACATGAAAAGCTTCGACCAAGACGTCAGCTAAGACGCGAAAAAAATGCACCGACATAATAGTTTTAGAAAAAAAAAACACACTGAATATCGCGTTTAGTCGTGTAAAAATTCGAAAATTTCCCGAAAATCCCCGTCAGTCGTATTTACAGGGGTTCGCGGCGGCGACACAGCGCGGCGGCGATCCGTTTTATCGCGTGGATGAATTTGAAAAGGGCGGTTTTCCGGTATCGGTCAAACACGGCGACTTCCTATATATTATATTATTATGTTCATTGTATTTGCATACACGTGCGTTTTGCACTCGAGAAGATAAGAGCGCCCCCGGCGCGTTCGTGTTTGTCAAACTTAATACGATTTATACGTACCCGCGTACAACGTAAATACATTTATATACGGGCGTGCGTTTCAAACGTATACACATTGTTGCGACTCGGAAAGGGAAAAAATCGAAACGAGTTTTAAACGGCGCGCGGCGTGTAGGACGGCCCCAGAGTGAATCGTGAGAAATTTCGCACGCGATTTCGTCCGCGAGACGGCGAGAAGCGAGCTAAACGAAATATTCGATACGAATGTCAAATCGTGGCCGTTTTACCGTCGTAAAACGCGTCGCGTCGGTTAAAACACTCGTCTGTGGTTTTCAATAAACGATCGAAACTAATATTTCATACGAGCGCTGAAATTTAATTTCAGACAACATGCTAGATTTTTCAAACGAATAGCTGCTAATATGATTACGTCACGAAGCAGACGAACAAAACGGGAACGTACACTCGTAGAGTACGCTTAGCGTAACGGGCGACATCTCTCGAGAAATTTCCAGCGTCGTCGGTTGTTTTTTATTCAATACTAGCTGAATAACCCGGCTTCGCCCGTGTGCAGAATAACTTTTTATTTTATCAGTTTTTTTCATTTTTACCCCTTTTACCCCTTTTAACACCGGTAGGTGTCGAATTTCGAAAAATCCTTTCCCTTGGGGTCTCCACTATATAAAACGAAACTGTTGACCAAATTTCATACTTAAAGCTCCAGTTACTCAGGATTTTTTCCATTTTTACCCCTTTTAACCCCCTTAGGGTTAATTTTCTTAATAATTCTCTCCGTAAAAACTATCCTCGTGCTTCAAGGAAAATTTTAAATAAAAGAACTAGCGAAATCGGTTCAGGGGTTGTTGAGTTATGCGCTTACAACACATTTTGCGATTCATTTTTATATATAAGATTTATCACGGCGCCCGATAAAACCGCCAACAAACGGAAACTTTCGACTTTCTAATACCGAGGTAAAATCGACTTCTCTAGAATAATAATAATTAACACTTACGATTGAAATTCCGTTTTCACGTTTTTATACTTTATAATATTACTATACTTCCAACTGATAATTTTATTCGCGTCGCACTCGTGTAATAATATTAAATGATTCGTAAATCGGTAAAGACTTTTCCAAATAGCGTACAAACGCAAACGCGTCGTGATATTTATTTTAAATTGCGCCCCGAGGGGCCAAAGTACAGTTTAAAATACAAACTAAATCGACAAATATTGTTCTTAAAATATATAAACGGATTGATAAAAATACCATAGGAACGTTATAATATTTTTTAAAATGCAGTAATATTAGAATGTATTTTCGCGGAAAGAAATACAAAAAAAAAAAAACGTTAAAAAATAAAAATTTCGAACGTTACTCACCCACAAGACGACCATATCGCTGAAACATTCTTTCGACGTCGGTTTTACTACATTGAAATGTGTTGAGATTTCCCACGAAAACCCGAGAGTTCACTGCCTGCGGATCTTGCGAGTTGGTTTGGTTGCCCACTTTGCTCATCTTCATGTCTACGGGAAAGAAAAAACAAAATAATAAACTTCAATATTATTAGATAATTCAATCTTCGGACAGTTCTAAAGTGTAGCGTTAGATAATAATATACGAGTATTATATTATTAGAGTCGCCGTTGACCTTTTACTACTACTCTATTTCGTTTACATAGTATGTAACTTTTTTTATGTCCGTGCGCCGGCGAGTGTACTTACTAGACGTATTTACATACGGGGGAATATTTATTTTTCTTTATAGCCCATTACTACTGCTGCTACTACTACGACTACCTTCACTGTTTGCACGTTTTAAATTAAATCGCGTTTTCGCCGTTATTGACAGTCGATTCGTCCGAGTCAAAACGGACACGTTGTAAATTCGAAACGATTCACGATCAAAATATACGATCCGCCGACTCAAAACCCCCATACGAACAGTAATAATAACGAATTCGGTCTTGCCTCAATTTTCGAAACACAAACAACGTGCTCGATAAGAATTTACACGCGGGGCTCATCGATAGATTTTCCTGATGTCGTTCGTGTTTGTCGATATTTAATTCGGCCACTTTAACCGAATATATAAACCGATGTTGTGAAATTTAGGAAACAATAAGAGCTTATGAAATAGAGACACGGCCGTTTTCAGAGTTCAAATAAACATGAAAAATAAATTCTCTCGGTATATTATCACACCCGAAAACATAACGGTTGTAAGAGTAGTGTTGGAAGTTGAAGTAAACAAACAAAACGAAACCTATTGTTGAAATCGCGACTTCCACTACCTGGCAACACAATGGTAAAACCCAGAGTCAACTTAAAACAATACACAGTCAGTGGCGGCTTTGGCAGTGACGAGGGAAGAGGGACGGAAGAGACTTTTTTTTTAAATAAATAACTTTTCAATAGCCCAAATTTAAGAATAATGTCGTTTATCTAGTTGTTTATTTATATTTTAAATTTTACAGTCGAGTATAATCGAGTGTAAACAAAGCGATTTCAAATTTAGGGAAATAAAGGAGTGAATTTAATTGCAAATCGAATTCGTAAGAGTTTTAATATCTTTATTTACGGAAACTCAATTTCAATTTACAACAAAAATTTATGACAATGCTTTACGTAAGGGTATTTTTTTAAGGGCGTATATTTTTTTTAAACTCCATCACGCCCTAAATATAGTACTTTTCTAAATGAGATGAACTACGTCGTCGAGTAAAAAAGAAAAAAAATATTCAAAGGAGCGTTTTCCCGAAACGATCGGTTAAACCAGTTAAACACTCTGTATGTTTTACGATCGAGTAAATCGTGACGCCCAAAAGAAACCGATTCGAAAGACGAAAACCAAACTAAAAACCGACGAAAACGTTAAACGGCCGGGCCGCACTAATCGCGGGGTTCGCGACGCGCGATTTTCGGCGTCTCTCGCGCGCGTGTTTTCATAATACGCTCGTTTAGGAAAACCAAACGAACGGCAGCTCGAGTCCTCGAGACCGACAGCTAATCCGCCGCCGCCGCCGCGCACAATGTAATTACCAGAGGCTTAACCCTTCGGGGATGTTTTGCTTACTCGCGGGGGCAGGACGTACGTATACTGGCGACGCGCGGCTCGTTTGTCTCGCGTCCTACGTTTCGCTCTAACCAAACGGCGAATTATAACTTGACCATTAGCCCGACGACGACGACGACGGACGTCTTAGAGCGGTGTTCGAAACCCCGAGCCCGTCGACGGCTGTTGTCGCGCATTAAACATTGACGGATTGATTATATCGCTCGGTCCTCGTTGTCGCGTGAGATCCGTCCTGCGGCATTCCTGCGCATATAAATAATACAACGACGCCGCCGCCGCCGCCGCCGCGAGACCTTTTCCGCCGGATGTGCATTTATAAACAACTATACCAGTTCCCGGGACCGCCGTCGCATGAATGTATAATAATACGACTCGAGATCCGAACGAGAATGCCGAAATTCACAGACGATCGCGAATTTATTAATTTAATCGATTACGAGTAGTAGGTGGTGCGTAACTACTGGCCGAGGCGGCGATGATTGTTATTTTTCATAAAATTTAAATAATATTCTAATCGTCCGCGTACGCCGCCCCCGCGCTTTGCGTCGACTTTCAGAATTTTTTGTAAGAGAATACTGTTTTGAAAACGTCGATGTAACGCATTAGCCTGATAGCGGGCTATATTATAACGATATTGTTTCATATAATTGTCGTTCCTCGGTACTTTGAATATTCCAGAATAAATGGGCGATTTAAAAACAGATAATCATAATCTGCACCGCTTACTTTATGCACTTTTCAAACTTATGAAATACTTACAGACATTATTAAGTTTGTTATTACCGAAATATCCGAGTAAAAATCAAACCCGGTATCGCTTCAATAATTTTTTAGGAGTTTACCGAAATTATAAAACGCCAACGTTTTCCGAACCATTGATATTTTCTAATTGTTTCTATGTTCGAAACAAACGTCGAGTCAATAAAAAAAAACTAAAACTTTACGTTAATCGGTTAGGTTAACTACGTTATTAGTACAGATTACAATTATTATTATATCTCGTTAAAATGCTGAAAACATAATAACGATTACGATTTACGATCAAGTCTGTAGGAAGATAATGTAGAAATAAAATTGTTTTCGAAAACTTCGATAAAAAGTTTGACTTTGACACGAAACTCGACGAGGATAATATATTATTATTATGTAATTTGCGACGCTTATAAAATATTTAACAACGGCCGACGGGGCTGGTGTCAAGTGTAAAAGTATGTCTTGGACATCGCGATTGATCAATGTACGTATACATAATGAATTTTAGATTTCGTGTACGACGTCGATCCTCGTAGATCCAGCGCGGGTCGTTAATCCGATATGTCATACACAGAAGAGCCGTCCGTTTTAAATCGAGACGGAGTCCTCCTCTCGTCGCGAAAAAGAAAGTGAAAACCAACTAACGACGGACGATCGCGCGCTTAACCCTTCGTTAGGCGCGTGGTCTACACTTGTAGACCATTTGAATTTCTGATTATTTTAGTTAATTTTTGATATTTTTGTTTATTTTAAGAATGTCAAATATTCATACACACGTAAGGAATCATATTATTAATACTGAAATATTCAAAATAATCCATAAATATTTGAAAAAAATACACAATTATCCGTCAGTGGTGAAATTTTGATTATTTTTTTCATAGCATTTTTATTTTTAAAACTACTTACTCAATTGTCTTCTGATTGGTCTGAAATTATAAATATCTTGAATTGACACGTTTACGAATGACCCAAAACAAATTAAAAATGTATATTTATATTTTCTTGGGAGTTATCTTCGAATGAAAATGGGTATAAATTACCATATTATAAATTACCTACCATATGCACATTAAAAATTGATTAAAAATCTATAAACACATAATAATGATTTCATATTTATTTTTACTTACTGTTTATAATCCGTTTAAATTCAATTAATTAAAAACATAGATAGTTATAATGAAAATAATTTTGAAAATTTACAAAAAAAAAAATAGGAACACGGTTAGTCGCGGTTAGTCGCGTGGTCTACAATAATATTGTAGACCAGTAGTAATATTTTTGATTTGTTAGTAATAAACATAAACAACAGCTACCCAATAGTACAAGACACTTTAAGTTATTTTTAAAGACTTAAATTGATAATATTTATTGCTGCCACGCGCCTAACGAAGGGTTAATCGACGGCGATGCAAACTTTTCGAGTAGTGAACAGTGTTGTAGGTACATCGCGGGCGACGTTTTAACGTTTTCGCGTCGTCCGACGATTATATAGAATATCGACGCGTGTGTCGGAGGGATCTCGCTAATCGCTCGCCAACACGACTATTATGCGCGTTACATTTAAATACGAACCGTCGTCGTCGTATAAATGAAAACGAAAACGCTGTAACGGATCCCGAACACGTGACGCGCACAAAACGCTATTTAAATATAACTGATCGCGCGAATAAGAATATTTTTTATTCGCTCCGATGAGCAATAATTACATGCGCTCGCGCTCGGCCGACTTCCGTACGAATTACGTTACGTAATAATATTATGTTTAAAATCTGTGCGCGTCTCGGAGTATGTATCGATATCGCGAAACATGACGATGAGTATTACTAGGTATTCCGAGATGTCGGCAACAGAGACGGATATTTACGCCGCCGCCGCCGCCGCCGCACGAAAATTAAATTCGTAAGCATACAGCTCCTCAAAGAATATGCGCGTGTTTGAATAGTTTGAATGAAAACTATTAACAAATCGAATTTACAATCTACGTTTGTCGTGAAATAGAAAACGCGTATGGTATAATATTTATCTTATTAGAACGACTAGATTTAATTCGGACAGACGGTTTTACTTTTTAATAATATTATGTTATCGATTAAACGAGAAAAGTTAACGAGCGTAAATTCCAACGGGGAAAAAAACTACTTAGAGTCTTGAAAAACGTACGTATTAATTATTTATTTATTTATTTATTTATTTGAATAAACGCCTTGTAGGCTCAAGTACAGATTAATAATACAGTTTACAGAATTTTGAATTACAAAAATGATTTGTGTGATAAGAACATATTATAATGTGGTACATAGGATCGAAAAGAAAAAGAAAAACATAAATAAGTGAATATTATAATTATTAACATTTTGGACTGAATTAATGATTTAAATAATGGCGTTTTAGATTTGACAGATTATTAAAAAAGAAATCGAAATTTGATGTATTTCCTAATGTTAGGAGTCTATTAAGTGGATTATTTTGTCCATAGTTAGTGCGGTGTGTTTTGATATGGAATGTTGGACATGAGCGGGTATTGTATTGCGGTACGTGAAACGAAATACATTCCAAAAGAGGAGGGCAAGAGATTATACCATTAATTAATTTATATAAGTAGGATATCATATGAAAATATAATTGCAAAATACGAAAAAGAAGAGAGAAAAAACGCTTACGAAGACCGTAACCGCAACCGTACCCGTGTTACCTTAATCTCGGGCGAACGTCATACTTCGTCAAATCGCAACGCTTTGAATTCGCGGCTGAGTAGAGTTTTAAATGTTTCAAAAATACAAAAGGTAATACGTCATATAATTATCTCCGTTCTCTGTTTTGGATATTTCAATATTTTTACGCCGCCGGCAACACATAATACGAATATTAAATCTCCTAGATTCGACTAGAGTAATAAACTTGTTTTTTCATATTAATAAACGAGAAAGGTGTTTTTGAAATTGTTTCAAGGATCCAAAGGGGTGGGCCCCCCTCGGCACCCCCCCACCCCTCGTATCTGCTCATTTGGGTATATACACCGTCGGCCGACCGTAGCGGCGGCGGCGGCCTAATTAAAACCGCGCGTGATTTACGACCTTTGGCTGTGGCGCGAAACGATAAAATAAATAAACGAATATTCAGGCGGGTAAAAAAACACAGACAGACGACGACGAGAGCGTAGTATTGTGTATAGAGTATTTTATGGAATAAAAACGCTCGGTTCGGGGTAGGAGAGAGAGAGCGGACGAGGACGAGAAAGTCCATACCCTCGGAGAGTTTTTTTCCCCGCCCGCGGTCATAAAACAGGACGGGCTCTACGCCGCGCCGGCTTTCCGCGTTCTTTTCTCCGTACGGCCGAGGCCGATTTCGCACGGGCGATTTTTTTCACGAGTGCATTTTTAGTTTCTAACCGACGTATAACATCGGTCGCGATCGAACACGGTGAATATCGTTGCTGAATAACATTTTTTGATCGTTTCGAATATTTTTATTAGAGTTTACGTTATTGTAGTGCACGGGTCGGCAATCTTTGCCCAACCACGCGGGCCATTAATGAAAAAAAATTGTACACATAATACTAATAATATTATATTGTATTGCTTGATTATTTTACACGGAAATGTGAGTGCAAAAAAATAAAAAATTTGACTGTAAAAAATCGAATCTAATGAAATATTGTAAAGTAATGTAAATTAATGCGATTTCTGGGCCTGCAGTCAGTGCCGCAATTATGAATTCTGAGGCCCGTGTGCAAGGATTTATTTAGAGGCCCCAAATTAATAATATATTTATTACGTCTTGATCTTTGTAATACTACAGAAATTTTTTAGTATTTTTTAGTACTATAACTTGAATATTTGACGGATTCGCGGAACCGATCAGAAGAATAAATTATGTAAATTTATAAAAATTTGAGCTTCTAAATACCTCCTCTATAAATTAGTATAACGAACAATCAAAAAAATAATGAACAACTTAATTCAGTGATCCAAGTCTAGTATCCATACAATAATTATTTGAGAAATATTTCGCAATAACAGAGAGGGGCCCCTGCGATAATAACTATTATTCTACAAATTATGTCATACTTTATAATATCATTTTCGTAATTTTATTCCTATAATAATTTGTACGTTTTACTATAAAACCGAATTATTTACAGATCCAATGAAGCTTGATATTAATTATCATCTACAATTACAAAAAAATCAAAAAACTTTCGAGGTACGAGCCACGAAGAAGTAAAGAATACCAATATAGGCTAAATTCATTTTGAAACGGACAATCTTCAATTTTTAGCTTATGGTTTGGGAGGCCCCTAAGAACCGGAGGCCCGTGTGCATCGCGCACACCTTGCACACCCAATTGTCGCGGCACTGCCTGCAGTTTATTAGTTAATTTTATTAAAATTATATATATTATTTCATTATTCGACATTAACATATTTGGATTAATGTTTTTTTACTAGAGGAAAAAATCGTTGAAAAATCGAAAACAAAACGACGCTGACCCGACCGAAGTCCACGCAAGTGTTTGTTATACGGATACGTGATGGAATCGAGCGCCGCCGATGAAATTAGTGTTCATAACGCGACCTTCTCGGAATTATTTCTTAACGATTATTATTGAAATAATAATAATACCGGATTTTCAAATATCGTTGCTGACTGCGGCGTGGTAGGTTGGTCGGTGACGTTTTGAATAAGAAAACAATCTCGATAAATCGCTAAAAAGTGAGTCGTAAAAACGTAAATTTTTCGCCTATTGTTCGTCGGCGTCGTCGGTCCGGATATAAAAACGGAAGAAACCCAGAGTGCTGGCCCACCCTGTACCACGACGCATATAATCGCGCCCCGGAATGTTCCGGTCGACCACCGCCCGCGGTGGACGCGAACGTCTTGGAACGCGCGCGCCGGGCGGACTCGCCGAGCATTCCGTTTAAATTAAAACGCTCCTTTCCTTCTACTTTCCTTCTCCGTTCTCCTGTCCCTTCGTCCTCCTCTACCTCGTCCTTTTCTCTTGCCGCCGCGCCGTACGCGGGCCACGCGTGGTGGTTTGCGGCACCTGCAGAAAACGCGAGATTTATACGTCGCGGTCGTAAACGATTCGACCGCAATAATAATCGTTCGTCGCCGGTGGTAATCTTAGACGCCGCAAGCGTTTCCAGCTCGGTTTAAGACAGTGATTCTCAACCGTTTCAACGTGGCCACACCCTCCCCCGAATCGAATGTTTTAAAGTCTCCTGACTGTACTCCTTTTCGTTTAAAAAAATAAACACTAATTGTCGTACCACACGTGTAATATGGTGTGATTTTTAAATTATTAAAAAATAAAAACGTCGTTTCAACCCTTAGATATAAATACGACCTCGAGTTATGATTCTCAAAGGCTTTCGAGGGTTTTTGATTTGATGAAATGACATTGCGTGTCGAATTCGTTTAACTAATTCTTCTCACATTTGACGATATTTTATCTACGTCAGTAGTTTTATTTTTTATCAATTTGCTGAAATCAGTATTTCAACGCTTCTTCCACCTATTAAGTGTTATTTATTTCGAATTTTTCCCCACGACTGAATTCATTTTTATTAAAAATCTGTTCTCAACTCGATTCGTCCACAATTCAATTTTTTTTTATCATTATATCACTGTTATTTATATTAGTTAAAGTATATTATAATATTATACTAGAAAGACGTACAAATTGTGCAAACCATCGGGTTTACTTCGAAGTAACCGCTTAAAAATCGTCGATTTTGTATCTCTCGATGATTTTTCGGACCGAACACACAAATTCTACTTTTAAACCAAAGTCACTTGCCAGAGACGCCCGAGGAGATCGCGAGACTTCTAGGCTGAGAATCACTGGTCTAAAACAATTAAATTTTAAATTTAACTCCTCCGAGTCGCGCGTTTACCAACGCGAGTCGTTCACGGTTCGGATGCCGCGGCGACGTTCCGTTAAATCTCGAGCCCGCGACAGTGCAATATCGCGCGGGGAGACTCGGCGAGGACGACGCAGTTCCTTATTGTTGTTTCTCCTCGTTTCTTCCTCGGAGAAGAGGAAGCGTATTTCCGCGACCAACATTGTTGTTGCGTACGAGCGGTTATACTTATAGAGCGCGCGTTATAATTATCCTGCGCGCCACATACCTGCACATAAGCGCAGTACAAGTTTTCAAGGTGGGCCGTGATTAAACTTACAAACAGACCCACATTCCCAAACGATAATGTTAATTTGAAAAAAAAAATTAATTATCAAATCTATATAATATATAAAAATTTCGTGTCACGATGTATGTTCGCGATAAACTCCGAAACTACTGAACGGATTTTGATGAAATTTGGTAACCATTTATAATATGGTCCAACTTAAAAGATGGAATAGTTTATTTTCAATATTTATATGTGGCGAGCGCCGAGAATATTCTAGAACGGTTATATATATATACGACATACGTATATAAAAATGGAGCCAAAAATGTAAAACAATTCATCAATTGAGAACGGCTGGGCCGATTTGGCTCAAATTTTTTTCTCGAATTGTTCGTAATTGCCAGGAGAAGGTTTTTACGAAAAAAAAAATTTGAAAAAACCCAATTAGGGGAGGTGCTGAGACGGGAATTTAGTGATGTACTTTTGAAATTTTAAATGGTCGCTATTGGTTATAGGAAAAAGTCAGCGCATTTATATCATATAACCATTATAACCCACTTATACATATTATGTACGTATACCTATACTGTAACCATAGTGACCATTATCATTGCTTATAAATTTTTTTGCGAATCATTTTCAATTAAAATACATAATATACGTGTTTCATATACTTTTCACATAATATTATACGTACATACTTACAATAGGTTAGTAATTTTTCATAATAGAAAATCCCCGTCTGAGCACCTCCCCTAGGGGGATGTATATAAATAAATCTACAAACTTATTTTTCAAAGTTCAACCCTTAAAAGAAGGGGTAAACTTTTCACGGGCTAGATTTTGAGATGCAACGATCGGCGAGTAATTTGCATTCTATATGAATAGATTATTATGTCATTAAAAAACCCGACGATCTTTACCAAAAACGAATTGATTTTGCAATATCATATTATTACATAACTTTTATCGAAATTGCGTGCGTGCGATGAACAATAGAACTTTTTTCATTGGCCGGTCGAACACGATCGCAGCCAAATCTATAGTCATTGGTCGACAGGCGTATACAATTTTAAAGCGAAAACCCGACGACGTTTACGCAATAGGTATGGATTTCGCAACGTCATATATTATTACATAACTTTTACCGAAATTGCGTGCGTGCGCGCACCGTTCCTCTTTCAATCGTAGACGCCGTCGCGTCGTCGCCACGCACTTACGATAAGTCAGTTATTTTTTATACTGCAAAATCCACTGGAAATATATGGCAAAACAACGTTTGCCGGGTCAGCTAGTATAATATTATAAATACGTTGTTTATTTGGATCCGAACAAAAGCTAATACGGTTATGGTAAATATATTATTATATTTATAAACGTTATTATGATACACATTTTGAGTTTTAAATCGATCTAAACGGTTATCATTTAGTAAACGATTTATTATTTTTTTACATAATTTTGTCAGAGTTACACAATACGCGAGACGAAGAAAACGATATGCGCTTTAAAATAGTCAAAACGCACGATCCGTGTTCGCGGCCGAGGAGAAAGAAAAAAACAAGCCGTCAAACTCCGGGCGGTCCTGGTTGAAATAATAATTCCAAACGAATTTCACTTGCTCGGGATTTCGGTCCTTTTGAAGAATAAGAAAAACTTCACAAACACAATATTGGTAATATTCAATGTCGTTGCGCCACCGGTTATAATATTATATCCGCGCTAACGATATTATAATATTAATTTACGCCGGCTTTAGCGGAATGTATTGATTTTGCAAATTTTGAGTTCTTCGCGTGTTCTACCCGTCGCCGTCGCGGCCGCCGCCGCCGCCGCCGTGCTAAAAAACGATGCATATTGTTCACGCGATTACCCGCGGTAAAGTTTTTCCATACTCTAGTCCCGCGGAAATATAATTTTGTAAAAAAGTCTTAAAATAGAACGAATTTTATATGTTTAAAAGGTTGTAGTTTCCTAACGGATTGTGCCGTTTGAGAAAACAGAGAGTTTAACACGTTCTAAAAAAGAAGCCTATTGAAATATATATTTTTTAATTAAGAAAAAATCTAAACGTCGTCGGGTAAAAATCGAATAGAGTATTCGAGACAAACTAATTAAATATGTGTGTATTAGATTCATTCGCTCGAAAATAAATCGATTAAATCGTATATTCTGTAAATCGGCCGTTTTTGTAAATAACTCGGTTTTTCGAAAAATAAATTCATACCGTTTTTCATACAATTTAAATAAATTACCGACTACAAGGTGTATTTAAAAATAATACTTTTCCGCGGGCGCACAAATCCTTAAAAATTAGTTTTATGCGTCGGCGGCATTAAAAAAAAAAAAAAATAAAAAAAAAACCTCCGAGTCTAAATACAAATTTAAAAATCATAAGACGATTATTTTATCATTTAATTTCACCGTCACGGGTTTATACTCGTATATTATTATTATTATTATTATTATTAAAAAGTCACCTCGTTTTATTTTTCAACTAGTTGCTCTTGCAAGAGCTTGTACAGTAGTTTTATTATTTCTCTCGTGGCAAATGAAATTCCTTCGCGAAAATACACCTACCGTGATGGACTTAATTCAATATCGGCGAGAAGGTCGACATCGGTAAACTAACCGAATTCAACCGTGCCGGTTACTAAACAATAATAATAATAATATAATTTGCTTAGCCGTTCAAAGAACTCCGCACTCTGCTCGGCATGCGTATAATATATATTATAAAGACGGGACCGCCTCGTCGTCGTCGTACCCTCCGGGAAATAATAGTCTTGAGTAAATTACGGGACCGGCGAATTTTTATCAAATAGATAATATATTGGATATCCGGATGTTTAGGCGCGCGTGCTATAATTTTTTTTCTCTCGCGATTCCCGAGGGAGCGAGCCCGCATATTATTATTATTATTAATTAACCGCGTCGTCGTCGTTTAACTCTCTAGAGTGGATCCGACTTATTACTATCGTTTTAAGGAGTTCGGCCGCGAGAGCGCATAAACCGACCGGAGTGCGTACTTGAAAATCATATTGTATCGTGCGAGCGCGTATAAAATAGGTTTTTATGTGAGATGTGTTTAACAACCGCTCGTGAATAACTGAGCGTTTCGTGGAAAAAAAAAACCTCGCGAATCGCCAACATTCACCGACTATATATTATATAAAAACAAGTGTACATTTTGAATACATTTTATATTTATAAAATTATATATCGTACAGCTGCACACACATAATATGACAACAACAATTCTATTTTCTATTAATTGGTTTGAGATTAAACGAGATTTTAGATTGATTTATTCATTTTCAATTATATGGATTTAGGTGTAAAAAATGCCACGACCAACACGACAGAATATAGGCCGACGAGCACGTAATTATGTCGCCCAACAGTCTCGTCACTGCACACGAGCGAAGCCGGGTTATTCAGCTATCTATTATATAAAAGAACAGGCATTTTTTATGTTCAAATTTTGAAAATTTCCGGCCTGGCCGGAACCGCTGGAGCTTTGAGTGTGAAATTTGGTCAGCAGTTTCTTTTCATATAACGGAAACTCCTTGAAAAAGGATTTCCGAAATTCGACCCTTAAGAGGGATAAAAGGGGTAAAAATGAAAAAAAATAAAAAGTCGCACACGGGCGAAGCCGGGTTATTCAGATAGTCTTTATAAAAGAACAGGCCTGTTTTTTATGTTCCCATTTTGTGACGACGTTAATTAACTTTTTTCCAATTTTTTTTCACAGAGTTGTTCCAAACACCTTCGTGAGTGTCGTCACGTCACCCGATTTTCCGAAATTCTACCCCTAAGGGGAGCAAAAGGGGTAAAAATTAAAAAAATAAAAAGTCGCACACGGGCGAAGCCGGGTTATTCAGCTAGTATATACGTATGTAATACGCTGGTCAATATTATTTTTATTTACTTTTTAAATTCAATTTTAAGGCGAGCCGCCGCCGCGCCGCCGTTGTGAATATGCGTATAGTTTTTTTTTTTTAATCGATACGTCTCGGTGACATAAATGTCAGCCGTAAGGCTTCGCAGTGTACTCGCCCGCCCCGCAACGGGTGCAGTGCACTCTGCAGTAAAAACATCATTTTTTTTTTTATTTATATTTCAACGCCCTCCGCGTTATTATATTATCATGATTATGCAATTGCAATAAAATCATCGCTGGTCCCCGAAAGCGTTCCGAACGAATTTCACGCGCGCGCGCGCAATAATATGCCAATATCCGGTCGTACTAATAGCTATCGTAATAGGGAAAAATAACGAACTCGAATACTCGGAATTTCGCACTGGTGTACACTATTGAATTATAAATTTTATCAATCGGCGTTTGTTTCGATTTTCGTTAACGAGTCCCGTCACTAGTTTGTTGAGAAAAGCGTCATAATTGTGACGGTTATTTTTTTTTGGTAAGATTCGCGTCGTGCGATGCGCGTTTCTTTCGAAATAATTTCTTCGTAAAAAAAAAAAAAAAGAAAAGAAAAGTCACATCGTTAATTATTTACGAGTCGCTAATAATATAATGATCGGCTTCGGCTCCTTAATGATCAGCGGCGAGGAAAGTATCTTATGTAAACGCATTCGCTTTGATATCAGACAATAATTATTATACGTTACGCGCTATTTTCAGCCACTGTCAAAGAATTTTTGCTCTTCTCCTCCCGCAGACGCGGCGGCGGCGGCGGCGGCGGCGGCGCTCCTCATTCTTTCTCCCGTCCGTCGTTCCTTTAACTTGTCGAAATTTAATTACACGCTCGTTTAATTAATAGCCGTCGATTCCTTTGAACCGCGCGGGCTTCAAAAGAAACGCCCTCTGGATAATTTGATTAAAGAGAAATGATAACAATAATAAAGACCCCGTCCAATACTCGACACCGTGCACCGCCGTGAAATCGTTAATTGGCAGGAGCAACTGTCGGCGGCACTCGTCTTGCGCTGCCGTTAACGTTTTTCCCCGTAAAAATATTATGCGCGCGCGCGCGCGCGCGAGAGACGCCTCTCTCCTTAACGAGATTAACATTGTTTTTGATAAGGGTCTGGATTTTCAGTCGTCATGCGCCGCACGGGAAGCCTGGTGATTAGGGGTGGGTTTAATTAGCGCCCGGGCCCGTGTTATACGCTGTTCGCGTTCGGTTTAATTCCAAAAAACCTTTTTACCATTGTTATTATTAGCGTCTGACATTTTCGCGGCCTTTCGGCGACGCCATAAAACAACGGATACGTAATATCCGTTACCCCTCGCACGCGTGCGCGGGCCCAGTGATATTATCAAGAGACTTTGCTGAAGGTCACAGCCGCAACTGCCCTGGCCAACAACGACATGATACAACAAGCGCGAGCGCGTTGTAAATCGTATTCTCTGCGCGAACAAAGAATATCGCACGATAATAATTGTAGTTTTAGATTACACGTCTCCCTCACGAAAAAACCTCGTTTTATTATATTTTCAAACGTGTGTTATGCTTACAATACGTTTTCATCTTGCGAGTTTCATTATATTATTTCGTTCCGACAGTTTTATAATATTATACAATAGTGTAACGTTCGTTACATCCTACGTAATACATTAGACCACTGGTTCCCAAACTGGGGGGGCGTGTACACATTGCTGGGGAGGCGCAAGCAGTTATTACGAATAATACAATATTTTTATTGATTAAATTTTTTTATTTCAAAATGTAGTGAAAATATGAAAAATTATAATTATCATCATCAATAAAATTGAATTCGTCCCGGATATTTTATAATTTCTTCGTAAAGTACACAAAAAAGTGATATATTTTTGACGTTAAATAAGGTGGGGGGGGGGGCGCGAGAGTTTCGAAAATATACAAAGGGGGGCGGCGTAGAATAAAAAAGGTTGGGAACCACTGCATTAGACACACATTGTACATCGGCCAATACTCAAGTCGCACACGCTAAACAAACCATTACACAAAATATAGAATCATGTTAAAATGACGGACAATTCAGTAGTTCGACACCTACCATCATAACGAACGAACCATACAATCATTAACGGGGCTCATGACTTCTAGCATTTGCATATTTTTTTTTTTTTGAGAGGTCCTAGAGGTACTTATGTGAGCTATACATTTGTTTCAGATAACCAAGAAGCTATACATACGAAATTTTATGTTGCATATTTTTGCATATTTCGGAGTATAAGTGCTATTTTTTTCTTTTTTTTGCTTATTTTTAAGTTTAATTTTTTTTAAATTTTTTCTAGTAGCCTTAAACAAATTTTTTTTTAACAGAACAATCGCAGAATAAACGAGTACCACAAGTTGTTCGTGATACAATAAAGTACGATAATTCCGACGTAATATTATTCAATTTTTTTTTTTTTTTAATAATAGAAGCTAAAATAATAAAATAATATAATAAATAATAAGAATAAAATAATAATTTTTGTGTACAAACGGTTTTTTTTTTTGCATATTTTAGTATTTTTAGTGCATATTTAAGCGCTTATATGAATACGTCTTTTTAGAGCATATTTAAGCACTTATAACAACCTTTTTTAGAGCTATAAGTTATGAGCCCTGATCATTAACAGCCATCTCAATAAATAGTAAAGTATTATAATATTATTAATTAATAATATATGTATATAATTACACATTAGACATATAAATCAGATCGAACGTATTGTTGATTAGAAATCCTCTCACGTGTGTTCAACCCTGAGCTACGGAAATCGTATACATAAGGACCAGAAACCCTTCCCCGGGTATAAACTAATATTTTAATAAGGTTTACAGCAGGAACGCGCAATGTTTTCAATATGAAATCGCTATCGAAACTATATAAATAAACCAACTACGTATATCGTCACGCTCTCGCGTTGCGTTTGAACAACATCAGCCGGCAGTGTTCGCGTCGTCGTCGAGTTGAAAACGATCGTTCGTCGATTCGACCGTTCGACGACAGAGCATCCGGTAACGTACCGAAATGTGTTGCGGTGGCGCAAACGGAAACGGTTTTTACATATTGTATAAAATATACGCGGATTGTTCGAAACTGACAAAATACAAATATTGACCGTCAATACGTTTTAATTAAAAATAAATATCATATTCCGTCGGGTTTTACGTACACACGTAATTATATGTATATTGTTATGTTTTCAAGCAAACCGGGAGATTCGTATATAAATATACGCGCTTATGTACAGAATAATATACGACTAAATAATAATTATCGTTATTAATTATATAAATGTGTGTGTGTGTGTGTGGGAGCCGAAAACATTTTCCCCCCGTCAGTCGCTCGTATAGGTGTACGGCCGGTGAAAATTCAAACCCGTGCGCATCGTCAGACTCGGGTTGCGCAATACAATACGTCCATTCCGCGATTATTTAATTATACGCATTATCGATCGGCCGACCGTCCGAGCTCGTTCGGTTACGGCCGTTTCATTTGTCGCGGATTAGATTGAACGCGGCGCGGCAAACTGCGACGTCGTGTTTATTGCGACGACGACGATACGTCACACACGTACGTATAATATAATAATATCGGCGGAAAAGTGCGCGTCGCCGTTTGTTGGCGAGCGCGAGGCAGTGCCGCAACAACTGGGTGTGCAAGGTGTGCGACACGGCCACACGGGCCTCCGGTTCTTTAGGCGGAGACACTATTATCACGTTAAGTGAGCTCACGTGCTATTTCGTGAACTCACGTCACACAAATAATATGTGAAACCCATTAATGCATACTGTTTTAATGTATCAGAAACGCATTAACCCCCACTCACGTGATATTACAATATTTCATGAACCTCGCGTGATATTACGTTTTTATTTTTCTATCGTTCCAGATTTTTAATATTACGTGATAACACGTAATATCAAATACGTGATATTTTTATATTGTATTATATTGTATTATATTGTAACTCGCACCGCGTTAGACACGGCGCTCGTCTCCAAAGTGTTAAAAATGGAAGAAAAATTAATAGAAAATGTTAGAAGGCATGACGTTTTATACAACTTTCAATTGGCCAGATATAGGGATCAAAATATCCGTCAAAATACATGTGAAATCTATGATTGTCTTCACTTAACTCTTGCACTAATCGATTGAATTCACCAAGTTCTTCTCGTTTTGTGTTAGTTGTGTGAACCCATTTTGATCGATTTTTCCTTTTTTCACTTGTAATTATAAAAGCAGCAGCATTTTCTAGATCGTTTTCCCAATCGGAAGAACTAGTTGAAGTATCAGACTCCATGTTGTGTCATACACTGAGTGATATGACGTGATAGCGTGATATTAGTGTGGCTACTATCATACATACTCACGTAACGTGACGTAACGTGACGTAACGTAATGTAACATGACGTGATAATAGTGTGTCTCCGCCTTTAGGGGCCTCCCAAACCATAAGCTAAAAATTGAAGATTGTCCGTTTCAAAATGAATTTAGCCTATATTGGTATTCTTTACTTCCTCGAAAGTTTTTTGATTTTTTTTTGTAATTGTTTTCAATGAATTTATTATTAGCATAAGTAGATGATAATTAATATCATGCAATTGCTTCATTGGATCTGTAAATAATTCAGTTTTATAGTAAAACGTACAAACTATTATAGGAATAAAATGACGAAAATGATATTATAAAGTATGACGTAATTTGTAGAATAATAGTCACTATCGCAGGGGCCCCTCTCTGTTATTGCGAAATATTTCAAATAATTATTGTATGGATACTAGGCTTGGATCACTGAATTAAGTTGTTCATTAATTTTTTGATTATTGGTTATACTAATATTTATAGAGGAGGTATTTAGAAGCTCAAATTTTTATAAATTTACATAATTTATTCTTCTGATCGGTTCCGCGAATCCGTCAAATATTCAAGTTATAGTACTAAAAAATACTAAAAAATTTCTGTAGTAATACAAAGATCAAGACGTAATAAATATATTATTAATTTGGGGCCTCTAAATAAATCCTTGCACACGGGCCTCAGAATTCATAATTGCGGCACTGGCGCGAGGACTGCACTGGAAGCCGCCGGAGATCGCGAAACACTGCCGACAGAGATCGAATGAAATCGACCGACGAATATTTTGCCGACTTTCGGCATCGATATTTCGCGTGCCGACTCGTGAAATATCGATCGTGTATTCGTTCGAAGCGAACAAGACGAGGTGTAATAACGATCGACGTGACGTGCATTATTGTTTGTGTTGCCACTCTGTAGACGTTTCGGCCAATTTTTCAGCGAATTCGTACAAAACTATTACATAATAGTTCATTTTAACGCCGCGGAGAAGACGACTCGCTGTGAAATCAAAACTCATCGCGAGAGTGTAAATAGTCCGATCGACCTATTGGTCTAAAAACCGTGACGTTCAAACAAAAAAATAAATTACGTGTACCTATTTTTTTATGTTTCAAACTCGTACGCGAAACGTTTCTGAAATACGACTGTACGAACATCACGCGACGTTCAGAAAAACCGTACGCTCGAACGGAGGGCAACCTTAATTCCGAAAATTCGTACTCGTATGCCTGTGTACGGGGTTTTTCGGTTTTTTTTTTCTTCGAAAACCGCACGCGCGGTAAAAGCACGGCGAGAAGAAATCCACAAAACTGCAGTTTTCTCAGCCGTCGTCGTCGAGACGAAAACGTCTCGTAACAGGACGAAACGTTTTCGTTTTTGTTATTCCGCTCTCACACGTGCCCAACGTGAAAACCGCACTTGTAACACGCGACGAGACAAACGGTCTGTCACAACGCCGCCGCCGTCGTCCTCGTCGTACCGATTTTATCCTTCGATACCGAGTCCTTGGATTTTATGCGCGCGTAATTTCGCGATGTTACCGCGAATCGCTCTCGGCGCGCGCGTCACAACGCATATTTTTATTATTATAAATCAATTTAAAATAGCGTCGGTGCACTCGATGGAATCGTTAATCATATACACCGCGCCGCCGCCGCCGCCGCCGTGGCACGACGTACCGTGACCCCGTTCCTGAAATAAACTCGGGAGACGTGTCGCGAAATAAATCGCTCCGAACCCGAGTGATTTGTACCATCGGAGAATGCGTATAATAATAATACGTATATTATATTATAACGTCGTCGCACGTACGTAATAATATAACATTATTGTGAGCTCGTGATCGCTCGGAAAATGGGACTTTTTAAACAATATTCCTTATCTCGTCCGGTTTTTACTACCAGCACGACCGCCCGGCCCCCCTCGAGCAAGAAGAAGAAAAAAAAAAAAAAAAACCCGTTTCCCGATCAGTTAATGAAACGGTAGTTTTGTAATTACCCCGGCAATTAACCGAATCTCCGATTACGACTTATCTCGACGAAAACGCTGTGTATACTTTATAACTTTACGTCCCTTCTTCTTCTTCTTCTTAGGCAGACGTTTTAGAATAACGTTACAAATAATAATATGATTAAAATAAAATATATCGTCGTGGCGACCTCGGTCGGAAATTATTACTTATTACCGTCGTTGTTCGACACAAGTCGTGTGGATTTTCTAGGCGAAACTCAAAGAACGGGGTCGTTTTTAAATTTTATTTCGTTTGCCGAAAAACAATATTCGTCTGCGCGTGACAGATGTCAAAATCGGCGGTCGAGTGCGGAGAGAGGCTCTCCATTTTGAATACACGGCGGCGGCGGTTGATTTCGGTTGTTCTCGACGTCAGAATATCGTCAATATTGATTCGAGAGAGTTTTTATTTTTCATCAAATATACATAAAGAGCGGCGAGAAAATTCCGCGCGAGAAATATTTTCATACCCTTCTCTCTTATTACAGCGTTCGTTTTCAAGACAAATATCAAAGTTTTTTTCTACGGGCAGGTAGGTAAAGCGAACGCGCGGTCGGCTACATTGCCCGTCGTCGTAATACACCGCGCGTTTCGGTCGAGTGGAAATGGTTTTCGGAAAAAATCCCCTTCGCACGTGCCGCAGAGATTCGAATCTTTCGCGAAAATTATTACGTTTCAATAAGCCACATAAATAATAACATTCGAACGGCAGTTGCAGCGCTCCCGCCCGAAACGACGTGCAGTAAACAAATACAATATCATTATTGCTATATGTACAGCCGATAATCAAATAACGCGTTTTAAAATGTAAATCTTTTTCTTTTTTATTTCGTCTACTTTATCGCCGTCTCTTACGTCCCCCGGAATTTTATCGTACGTATTTTATGGCTTTTCGATGCTGTTTTTTGTTTCGAAATAAATTAGGACGAGGAGACCGCGTTCTTTCGTCCGTTTCGCGAGTTTTATTTCGACGAATCGTTTTGGTCCCGACAATAATGTCGTACGAAAGCATCTATACGTCATCGATTTAACTCTATTTTAAAATGTCATTTCGTCGGACGCCGCGAGAACTACAACAATAATTATTATGATTTCGTGACGAACGCTCCGCAGTCGATTAACGACGCTTAATGTCGGTGAAAATTGGAAACTATTTTTAATTCCGTCGTACGGTAGGCCATAGGTATAATACGTTACGTACTCCGCGTGCTGCCCCGTTTCGCAAATATTATCACGTCAAACAAAATTATAATTTAATCTTCCGAGTCGAAAGTAAATTAATCTGAATTGCATTAAATTATTCAGAAAAATACTAATGTCGCGGCATACTTCATCAGTACGTTTCACGGTATCGCATCTGGGTTAGTTGAGCGTTTAAATATTTAGCGACGATTCGGTTAACATACCCGAGGTGAAACGTGTGAAATAGAATTATAAATGTTAAAATAGCAATTATCTCGCGCAGTGTTACGGGGATCTAATTAGAACTCTGATAAATATGTTATTTTTACTATTATGACTATTATCTATGCGTTTTGTTTTCAATTCGGAAACACCGGGCACAACGTGGCGAGAATAATAATAATATGGATTTTCGATATTTTCGGGGTAAAATGAAAACCAATATTATGCGAAAATCATAAACTCGTAATGTCTGTCACGTAATCAAACACAAAAGTACATAAATAAGTGCTGCACGTAAGCGAATCTATTTACAATAATGATATACTAATAATTGGACTTGAAATTGAAAACTATCGGTCAGAAATGAAAATATTTAATAACGATAATGATTATTATGCAAAACACCGCGATTATAATATTACAATACGGTGTGCCGTAAACAATCCACTCACGACTGCGTCGATGGCGAATGAAAATCGTCATGAAAATAAAATTATAAGCACTATATAAAACCGATAGCAGTAAAAAAGAATGTGCACAAATCACAATGGCCATGATCTCTCGGTGCAGTCGTAAGTTTTATACGTCGATAAACCAACCGTATGTATATATCTATAAAACGTCTGAAGTTTACGGCGAAAGAAATAAACTCGAGATACAATATCGTGTACGAGGGCGAGAATAACCGAGTACTGTCTTTTGTTCGCCGTCGTTTGTACGTCTTTAAACGATTCAGGTGACTATATCACTGCAGTTTTGTCCAAACAATCCAAAACAAACCAACGTCTCTCTCTCTCTCGAGACGTCAAATGTTATTTCCATTGTCGGCGTTCGTTACAACGGTGATTATTATAATAATATTATGCGTTCCGAATTCAATAATAATTACCGCGTCCGAGAAAGTGTTGACGTTCAATCTGCGCCGTTGCAGGTTATTTTGAAATTTCAAAGTTAGTAATCAAATCGTCGTCGTCGTCGTCGGAGTTGGTAATTTTACCGTTGTATATTTATTCACACCGAGTACGTACGAGTTGGCGTATTGTATACTTTCCCGAAACGGCACCACAAATCATTTAGATAACTATTATACCTGCGCGCCTATGGACGCACTTTGTTTATTAGCATTTAGCGTTTTAGAGACCGGTGTGTCTAGACACACACCGAAACTCCATAAAATGATATCAAATCCTGCGGGTGCACACAAAAAAGCTTTTAGTACGGCCGCATAAACACGACGGCGGCGGCGAGAAGAAATAATAATATAAAGTCGTTACTATTTTTTTTTAGGGTACATAATAAAGCCCAGTGCGCTTTTTTCTTTTTTGACCTTTCGCGGGGCGGGCAACGAGCGAGCGAGCGAGCGAACGAGTGCAGTCGTAATAAAAAAAAAAAAAAAAACGTTTCTCCAGATTATTTGATCGCGCGCCGTCGTCGAGTAATTAATGGCGTATCCGATTCCGCTCTTAATATTATTTGAATTTCATATTATTTCCCGCGGAACTGTTCGATCCAATGTATTATTATACACGTGCACGCGTGTAAAAAGCGCCTGCACAAAGGAATAATCCCGTAATACGGCGTATTCCAGAAATAACAATAATTAGTGAAACGCGAAAGCAATCAGCGATTGTGTCTGGCTGATCCGCTCGTTACGACCCCGGGGCCGTTTATTTGTTCGAAATTAGAGACCTGACACTTTAAAGGCGCGCCGTAACAATTCCGCGAGACACAATTAGACGCGATTGTAAAGAATCGTAGAGAGAGAGAGAGAAAAAAAACAAATTAAGAAAATGACCGAACGGAACGTGTTTTTATCGTCGTTTGCGCGCCAAATGATTTTACGAAAAAGTCTAAACAAATTCCGCACGCTTTATACGAATGGAAAATCAAACGATAGGTCCTTTTAAGATCAATTCAGGTTTAAAGGAACTCTCGCCGCAGGATTACAATCGAATTTCCGTCTGAGGAAAACAATCTCCACGTTCTACGATAACATTAGTTAAATAATTATAGGAATTTGTAAATTTAATTTCTCTTTTTGTGTTTTACACGACGTTTTTATCACGCGGTAACGATTGGGAAAATTACGATTTATTTTCCCCTTTTTAATAATACATATTGTGGTAAAACATTGATAAAAGAAACGAAAACTCTGCGTGATTACTATTGAAACAATTACTCGAAAATACTCACATAATATTATGTTAATAATTTAGTTGAGCGTGAAATATTTTTAAATTTTGTTTATATTTTTTTTGGATTTCGCGTTCGTGAACGAAAATTCGTGGTACTCGATTTCACGAGCGTTAAATTAAATTTGTTTACGAATCGGTTTTTTCACTGACGCGCTCGAGAGAAATTTCTCGGAATAAAACACAGACGAAATATGACGGCAAATAATCGAAAAAACTTTAATACAAAACGAAAGTTGGGAAAACGTATAGCTAACAGATACGAATTATTATTCTTATAAGACACTTAAAAGCAGTTTTATCCGTTTTTTCAACATGCACGTCCGTTAGAAGAGTACAACGCGTATTTCCAAAAAAAACAAAAGGATTTGACGGGGGTTGTAGTATAGTAAACATTGAATTACATCGGTAAAAAAAAAAAAAAAAAACAATTAATTTTGAATCTATCGTGTTTCTTTTATTTCGTTTAAATCGACGATTGGATTTAAATAATTTAATTAGAAATCAAGAGTGTTAACACGCGAGTAATTATTTTGTTACGATTGATTCGATAACGTCGTGTTTACATCTCCTCGTAAATAGGGTCCGAATCCTTTAAGACGTTGTCCTGAAAATTAGCATTTACGGGTTGATCGCCACGGCTCGTAGTATTTCCCGTATATCTATTGCGGTTAAACGTTTGTAAACTAATATTGGGCAAAGGAGAAACGTCTCTCGTTCATTATTGTACAACGTGAAAATGTTGGTCCCGAGGAATTCGCCTCTTTATTCGTTCAGCCGTTTCAACCAAACCGATTACAACGTTTTCGTCACTACCGTAAATAAGTGATAAAAATACATATAATAAATCACTTATAAATAGTTAAATTACAAAAATGTTAAACGTTTTACTCGATCGTGTAGGCATTTTCACGATAGACCATGGAAGCAAGTGGAGAATCAATAATAACTTATTCAGAAACATTATAAACGATATTATGATACAATTTTTGATATCGTTTACCGAGTTTCATTTCAGAGAATAAAAACGAAAATTGATCGTTTCACAGAAACCTAGTCCTTTACCCGCATAATAATAATATGTCGAGACGAAAATAATTTGCTTTCGTTGTATTTTAATTTAGAAAAATTATTAGACAGGAAAATATTGGGTATGATATTATTAATGACATTTAATACCCTTAGTTTATCGGACCGATTCTATGTTTCCGGCGATTTTTTTCCGTACGGTTTTTTCAAGAACGATTTTTAATAAAGTTTTTTTTAACGAATTCGAGTACCGGCTACGATTATTCGAAACGTATTTCCACGTGAGTATAAAGTCGTATTATTATATAAGTATGACATTGCGACGCGTTGTCGATTGTAATAAAAATTATAAAGTCGCGACACGCGGGGGGGGGGGGGGGGGGTGCGTCGAAACGGCCGATAGAAAAATCGTTCTCCATACTTTCAAAGTGTCTGTCGGCCTAATCCGTCGACGACGATTCGAAATTTGATAAAAAAAACTATAATCATCATACACGACGGTAGTCCGAACGCGTTTATTTTTCGAAAAAAATACACAGGCCCATATAACGCCGTCGTACAGCGCGACTTAACAACGCTGTCGGTATGAAGAAAATAATACGTAAACAAACGACGAAAACCAAAAGTCTCATTGACTAGCTACTATTCAAACAAAGAAGACCTTTTGCTATTCATAATCTTATTTAAATCCTACATTACCGCACCATACCTAACCGACATGGATACATTTATGTAAGTATCGATACAATCGTTATACTAAATATTAATCCTCATAATAA
Source organism: Drepanosiphum platanoidis (assembly GCA_948098885.1). NCBI lineage: Eukaryota > Metazoa > Arthropoda > Insecta > Hemiptera > Aphididae > Drepanosiphum > Drepanosiphum platanoidis. The sequence goes on along the minus strand of OX402532.1, from coordinate 23,534,176 downwards.
TATGTGTAACAAAAACTGGTTTTTTTTTATATTGCGAGTTAATAATAAACGTTTAACGTGTGTCCCCCGTAGATGCGAACACATTATACACAGCTTCAGCAGTTTTTTGTGGCGAAAGTGTTACGACACATCAACACAACTCTGGCGCACTTACGCCAAAAAAACTACAGGATCTAAGGGTAATATAATATTGTAAAACTGTAATAATCCATGTATATATTATATATATATATATTCTGAGTGAAACGAGGAAGTACTTGGAAAAAAAGTTTTTTAAGAACGATTTTTAATACATTTTTTTTTAACGAATTCGAGTACCGGCTACGATTATTCGAAACGTATTTCCACGTGAGTATAAAGTCGTATTATTATATAAGTATGACATTGCGACGCGTTGTCGATTGTAATAAAAATTAAAAAGTCGCGACACGCGGGGGGGGGGGGGTGCGTCGAAACGGCCGATAGAAAAATCGTTCTCCATACTTTCAAAGTGTCTGTCGGCCTAATCCGTCGACGACGATTCGAAATTTGATAAAAAAAACTATAATCATCATACGCGACGGTAGTCCGAACGCGTTTATTTTTCGAAAAAAATACACAGGCCCATATAACGCCGTCGTACAGCGCGACTTAACAACGCTGTCGCTATGAAGAAAATAACTCGCAAACAAACGACGAAAACCAAAAGTCTCATTGACTAGCTACTATTCAAATCGTAAGGACCTGTTGCTATTCATAATCTTATTTAAATCCTACATCACTGCACCATACCTAACCGACATGGATACATTTATGTAAGTATCGATACAATCGTTATACTAATATTTTAATGTTATACCATATTAATCCTAATAATAACATGTATAATATAAACTGGTTTTTTTTTTTTCCATTGCGAGTTAATAATAAACGTTTAACGTGTGTCCCCCGTAGATGCGAACACATCTTCAGCAGCTTTTTGTGGCGAAAGTGTCACGACACAACAACACAACTCTGGCGCTCTTACGCCAAAAAAACTACAGAATCTAAGGGTAATACAAAATTCCAATAGATTTAAATCTAATATAATTTATTAATTATCGGACAGTCTAATCATTTTTAAACGATAACATAATATGAGCCCAAATTACCCGTGTAGTTAGTAACTTTATACTATTGTCAAAGCTTCGATGAGAATATTATTATGATCAAAAACATTAATTTCATTCATCAACCCAAGTATTTCTAAAATTAACCATCTTTTATGGGATTTGTGGTGTTAAATTTTGCAGATTTGACATAAATTGTTGGTTATGACTTGATAAGTCAGCCATCCGATATTGCGATTGAACTAGAATAATACACAGACGATATAGATGTAGCCAGGCTCGACAAGAAGAGAGAACTGGGAGAATTCCCCCCGGACCCAGCATTTTTGAGAGGGCTCGGGAATTAGGGACAACTATTTAATGTTATACCATATTAATCCTAATAATAATATGTATAATATAAACTGGTTTTTTTTTTTTTCCATTGCGAGTTAATAATAAACGTTTAACGTGTGTCCCCCGTAGATGCGAACACATCATACACAGCTTAAGCAGCTTTTTGTGGCGAAAGTGTCACGACACATCAACTCTGGCGCACTTATGCCAAAAAAACTACAGAATCTAAGGGTAATATAATATTGTAAAACTGTAATAATCCATGTATATACATATATATAATATATTCTGAGTGAAACGAGGATGATGTATTTTTTTTGTATTTAAATTTGTATATTTTGTAGTATTATTGGGAATATTGTGTTTAATTTAGCTTTTTTACGCGCTATATACGTACATATATATTGTTCTGGGAAGGCAAACAACAATTGTCAAAAACAACTATTTTCGTCATCTGAAAATAACGAAAACTAAAACCAACTATTATATTAAATTAAGAGTTGATTGTATATCGTCGAAACGGCCGATAGAAAAATCGTTCTCCATACTTTCAAAGTGTCTAATCCGTCGGCGGCGGTACGAAATTCGAAAAAAACTATTTATTTGTATATAAACGGGTATTACCCTTTAGTAGTAGAAAAAAAATATAAGTACAGTAATAATTGACAATTATAAATAAATTTAACAGATAACTATATAATGAAAAAGAAAAAAAAAATATAAAAAAATTAACAAAAATGAATTACATTAAAATGATCAAACAATAGAATTTAGAGCATAATATACATTATTTTTGAAAACAAGACGCGACATATAAAAAAAATCAACATAATTAGTTATTCTGTTTGCCAAAAGCAGAGCTCTGGGGAAAAACGAGGTAGAGGTGTAATTATTTTTTGAAGAAGAAATATGAAAAAAATTGGTTTTTCTTAATACGCGAGATTGTACATTAAGACCAATCTGAAATAATAATTCTGGAGAAATAATAAGGCCATTTAATAAGTCATATACGAACATAATATCTGCCACCTTTCTCCTCAATTCACAAGACGATATCCCCAATTGGGAAATTTGCAATTATATTATTATTGATATTATCATCATACGCGACGGTAGTCCGAACGCGTTTATTTTTCGAAAAAAATACACAGGCCCATATAACGCCGTCGTACAGCGCGACTTAACAACGCTGTCGGTATGAAGAAAATAATACGTAAACAAACGACGAAAACCAAAAGTTTCATTGACTAGCTTTCTATTCAAACCGAAAGGACCTGTCAATATTCAATACCTTATTTCTACATTACCGCACACATCATACATAACCGACATCATGGACACATTTATGTAAGTATCGATACAATCGTTATACTAAATATTAATCCTAATAATAATATGTATAATATAAACTGGTTTTTCTTTTTTCTATTGCGAGTTAATAATAAACGTTTAACGTGTGTCCCCTGTAGATGCGAACACATCTTACACAGCGTAAGCAGCTTTTTGTGGCGAAAGTGCATTAACACATCTACACAACTCTGGAACACGTACAAGAAAAAAACCACCGAAACTAAAGGTAATATAATATTGTAAAACTATAATAATCTATGAATATATTCTGAGTGAAACGAGGATGATGTATTTTTTTCGGTGTATTTGTGCACGACAAGTACTTGGGAAAAAAAGTCGTAAAATCTAGAGTCGGTCCGTTATTGAGAGGTCGTTTTTCGAATTTCCCAAAAAGTCGTGCGTGAAAGATGAAAAACGTCAAAAATTTACGGAACACTGTGTTTTCGACCAAATCGAATCTTTATTTTACAACTCAAAACGTATTGATCGCCGCGGGGACTTGGAATTTTCACCGAATACTTTATGATTATTTTCTTAAAGACGGTGTGGATTTCAAACGGTTTCGGGTGTTTTTGTGCTATTTTATATGTTATTAATTTTTGTGTTTTCCAAGTTTTTTTTTTTCGTAAAATGTCTAAAACAAAACAATACTAATAGCCGAAGAGAAATGCATGAAAATTGTTTGAAAATGTATTAAAAATGTCCTATTTTTATATTGAATGTCGAATAATTGTATCTCAGAAAATTATTTTTTGACGAGACCGGAAATTTCAGCGCTAAAACCTATTAAACGACATTAGTTCATCGTAATTGAAAAAGTAAAAATTGCAGGGACTTGAAATTTTCACCGAAAACTTTTTTTTTTTAACACTTAGAAATTTTAATATAATATGAAAAAAACATAAATTTCTCTTAGTTGAAAACTTATAATATTTTCAATATCCAACTCTTATAAAATTATGACAGAAGATTTTGACCATTTTTGGGAAATTATTAGGAGCGTCATCTATTTTATTCACATACATTTAAATTACATGGACATTTTGATAGTGGACAGATAAAGTTTGTTTGATATTTTCAAATAAAAAAGATCGGCAAAAAGATACACGTGTGTTATTTTCACGGAAGAAAACCGCGATAGCGTGTGACGCGGGCCTAATGGTAACTGAATGTGTTACGATAAAGTGCGACTTTCAACAAGAAAAATGCAAATATATGTAGAAAAAAAAGTGCAAAAATGCAAAAAATGCAAAATAAAAATCGTGCCATTAAATTATTCTATATTTCATGAATCGGATTTCTGTAAAGACGAGCCTCGAATGTAAGCATTAGAAAAAAAGACGCAAATGCATCGAGTTCCGGGCCCCGCTTATAAATATGACAAAACGTCCCTAGTCCTAGACAATTTAATATGTTTCGACGTCATCCGTATTTACACGTGCGTAGAAATGATATTATATTGTCCTTGCGGTTTGCGCGTCACTCGGATTGCGGTGCGTCGGCCACCACGCGAGTGTGAATAATTATTGCTATGTTACGCGTGTCGATGTATGTTACCTGTCTGTTATTAGAAAGTCAACAAGTTCAGTTGTTGGAAAAACGAAAATCGTTTACCCGAATATGAGTACGACGTCGTGATTGGCGGAAATCCGGTGAACTTTATTTGGGCTCCTGCACGGGTTTTTTTAGTCCGATTCGCGAAAACGAAATCGGACGCACCTCGGCGAGGCTATTATATCGCGTAATTTCTCTGCAAGGGCGGCGTGTGTCACCTGGACGCGGCGGCGCGCGCGTTCGAAAGCGTGTCGAATTGCGAATTTACGGCGGCGGCGGAGGGAAGGACGAGTAGCCGTCGTAAACGGATTATCGGCGGAGCGCGCGCGCGCGACACCGTCGTCGGTTAGTCGTCTGCCGATCGGCTCTACAAATTGAATTTGGGGACAACACGAGTGCGCCGCACATATTGCTCGCGGAACGCGACGCGGCTCGAGGAGACCGGGCCGAGGGTGGGTTGCCCCGTGTGCAGCGAACTTAATGCAATAAAGTCCGGGTCCCGCTGGGGAAACGCGCGCGCGCGCGCGCGCACCACTATATTATATGTACTATAAAATATATTATGTATATATATATACGAGTATGTATATGATATATACATACGCGCGCGCGTATGTACATAATGTATCGCGCGCTACGGTGTTGTACGACAAACGGTTTTAACTTATTCATAGCGTTTGTCGGTGGGCCCTCGGCGCGCGGAGCCGGTAAAATACAAGGTGTGGGGGGGGGTGAAACGTAAGGGGACGGGAGAAAGGACGCGAGGCTAATCGAAAAAAATCACGTCCGTTCCGCGAGAGCTTTCGTTTTCATTTGGCAAATGTGTGGAACTCGCATAAATATTGCACGCCGCGATCTCCCGCGAGACGCGCCCCCCTCGACCAACGACGACGACGACGACGACGACTACGTTCGTTCGAGGTCGCCGCCAAATTATTGTTATTATCATTGCCACGGCCGGCCGTTTTGATTATCTCCGCGACCGATTGACGACGATCTCTCGCGAAACGCCCCCGGCAAACTTCAAAACACGCGCTTTTCCGAGTCGTTTTCTCATGAGAAAACGACATGTTATAATCTGTATTTTTGCGCAGATTGCAAATTTCAACTCGAGTCGGCGAAAATGTACGACGGTAAAATACTATATGTGCTTTTCGATTCCCTCGCTCGCGACTCACTGACGATTCGTTTTGCTCATTTTTTTTTTATTTCCCCCGTACGTTTTGCTCTCCCGTCGATATGACTACGTCGCGACATTGTTAAATCGATACCGCGGCACGACGACGCTTTAGGTACACGCGCATATACATAAAACGATACGTTTTCATTTCAGCGATAATTTAATTATTGTTTAAACTCGGCCGAATTATAAACATACGGTAATTCGAATTACGTGCGTGTGTCATATTACGTACCTGCGCGGTGCATTACGGGCGTAGAGAAGCTTTTTTTTGTTTTTCGAATGGGGCAACTCCGCATTTCAGATATTATATTAAAATAGACGTATCCCGTCGACTCGAAACAATATCAGTGGCGATTTTGAGAGATGTTTTGAGAGACACGTTAATTTTAAAACATAAAATATGCAAATTTAATTTCTTTGTAGGAGTACTAGAAAAGTGCGCTTTCGAAGCGCAAATTCTGTTTCATACATGGTAAAAAAAAAAAGGATCGTATTTCGAAATTTTCCGAATGTTTATTTCGTTTTACGAGCTTATGCTCGTATTTATATAACAAAGTCCGCGCCGTTCTAGTTTTGACATTGTATTTTTCCGAACGAAATAAAATCACAAAGAAATAATTGAAAATAGTTGCCGTTTGAATAATAATTTGTTTTAGTTTATCTTCGAAAGAAGAGAATCGCGCGCATGCTCTCGCGAAAGGATAACATCTAGAGAGTAATATTATTAGACGCGTCGCGCTCCATCGGTCGGTCTCCAAGACGTAACGGATGAGGAAAAAAAATAAAATAAAATTATAAAAACGACGTGTTAATGACACGACTACGCGTGTGAATTTTAAAATCTAGCGCAAACATACGAAAAGCGTACGTGATTTACAATCGTGTTTGCATTGTTTACGAGTGTAATCTATTCCGCGTTATAATTAGTGTCGCATAACACTCGTCATACGCGCGACCTCAGGCACTACCTGAAAAACGTGGCAGGACGATTTATTTTTCGGTCATTTAAACGCCACGTAAATAGTATTATTTACTCGCGAGTTTTAAATTCGATTCTCTCGCATTCCCTGCCTGAAGTGTATCGCCTGTTTACTGTGAAGTGATTTCGAAATATTTCAGAACCTTAATCGTCCAGAACTAGCATTAAAACGTTAACAAATTACACGTTATTGTTATTATTTCGTTCGAAATCTACACGGCGATAAGGCGACCGTTCGGATCGAACGCGCGCAGATATGACAATGATTATTGTCCCGTCGAACCGTTTTAGGTCGTCCGAAACCGTTGAAATGCCGTCCGACATCGTAACGATAATACCGATATGACGTGCAGCAGGACGAACTGAAGGAATCGACGATTATACCGCGCGCGCGCGCGTATTATTCGCACACCCCTATAACCGTCCGCTGCAGGAGCGCGACAGGGAGTAGGTATATACCTACATACGTATATGTGTACACGCGTACATGTACCGGTTACCCTTTAGTTGCTGATTAGCGGGTTTTGTTAATTAGCAAATGGCCGACCGATGACGCGTGATTTTACGGACGATACGCGGACGCGGTAAACAATGGACCTTTATGCTTTATTTGCGAATCAAACAATGTCCCGACACATCGATCCTGAGGGACGCCGCGTTGATAAATCAATTGTACGCGCCTCGAACGAACGGCCAGACCCAAACTACCGCGATTAATTTCGTTTGTCCGCGTCCGTTTCGCCCGACCATTTTTTCCGAACACTCTTATCCCGCGGACGCGTAGTTTTGTCGACGACCTGGGCGCCGCGATCCGACCCGCCGCGTCGTTTTTTTTTCCCCCGAGTCCTTTTCGAGATAATAATAATAATAATACGATCCGAAACACGCGGTCGAAATCGATACCGAACGTAGACAATGTCAACTACGAAAACGTCACGTTTTTGAAACAATCCAGTAGAAAATACGACCGCAACTATCTCGTCTCGTGTCTGGTCACAAGTCCTATTGATAATACAGGACCGTAGACGGACTGCAGGACCCGGACACCGGACTCTTGGCACTGTTTAGACGGGTTTAGGCTCAAGTAAGGGAGAAATTTGTCATTTTTTAAACAACTTATTGTATCGGAATAAATTAATAAACTTTGAGCATCATAATATAACAAATGAAACAAGTTTATACGCCTGTTTGTAAATTAATTTGTTAATAGAAATCATATGATCGTAAAGGCTCTCCGCGATTTCTTCACCCCGATCAAACGATACGTTTCGAAAACGATTTATATCCCAGACGACAATATTTCTTTCTCGGTATATAATAATTTAATAGAAGATACACGTCGTCACGAGAAAAAGCCAAAGCGTCGGTAAACACTATAAGTGACGATTTGTCGTTTATACGCGAGTCGGTATAGTCGAGAGAGAGAGAACTATAGCGCTGCAGTAAAGACGCGAAATATTATTACATAATATATAGAGTACAATTACGCCGGCGCGCGTCGAAGGGACAGAACACGATAATTGTTGCGGAATAGAAACGAAGATATAATATCACGGTATTGTATTAATATTTGCTTTTTTTTTTTTTTTTATGCGTTCTACTGCAAATGTGCATTGCGACAGAGTGCAGTAATCCAAATGTAAACGCACCGCCGCCGAGACACGCGCGTATAATAATAAGACGAGAAAACAATAAAGTTAAACAACGCGTCATTGTTGTCCGACGTGAATCGCAGACCACAATGGAGACCGACGACGCGATCGATTAAAACATTATTATTATTATTATTATTGTCGGTGCGGCGAGCGATAATAAATTATTCGCGACGTACATTTCAAGGGGGACTATCGTCCGCAGTTTGCGGGCCCCAGGGGCCGAGAAGCTTGCAAATACACTTTCCCTCGATTCGTCGTCGTCTCTAACCGAGCCAGCTTCGTTCCGATAAAAATCACGATCGCAATACGTCAACTCGGTCAATATAAACCTAGTGAGAATGGGTTTTTTTTTAAAGAAACCGTCTTCCAATTGCCGACAGTTTACAGCAAGTCGATAACCCGCGCGTACGAATTCGGTACGCTTTAAAAACAAGCCTTTTCTTAGACTTTTTACAAATTATTTCAGCGCGTTGCTCGCCGCCAGTGAGTATTCCGCGAAAGCTCGTAAAAGTACGAACAGCCAGTGTATCTCTTACATAAAATCTGGACCGAAATCTCTCGGAGCGATATCGAAAAAATCACCGCGAAACGTGTCGACGCTCAAAAATTAATGGCCCGTATCGAGTGCGTTGTGAAACGATCAGTTGCCGAGAAGTTCGTCATCGTCCGTCGACCGGGAAAACTCTTTATGCGCGACAATCGACAGATTTCACGAGGTTTTTCGGCGGAAAACTTTTACGCGCCGAGCAAAGTTTAGCGCGCGAAACTTCTTCGCGTATAATGTCGACAAGTCAACTAATTTCAACGACATCGCGTTCCGGCCGTAAATAGAAATCCGCTTGTCAACGGCGGCCGACCGATTCTATTCCGCACCGGCGCGGCGGGGTTTTTCAAAAGCAATACTATATAATTATTATGAGTTATGGATGCGCGCTAATTATTATTTTCGTTCGAATAATACCTATTTATCATTTTTTTTATTTTTGTTTTCGTTACCGCGGTTACAGAATTCGCTTTACGGTTGGACCACATATAGCTATCCCATCGCGAATGGTAAAAAATACCCGATTTCTCTCACACGACGAGTTAAAAATAATAATTAGTTAAATGAATCCAAAACCTAACGTGTTTCACGTATTTTATGATTATTGATGTTTACACCACACGGAAACTGAAAAAATCCAAAAGTATTTTTATACAAAAAAATATGAATTTCAATATTTTTTCTTTATGGCCGTTAGTTTTTTTTTTTAATAATACACTAGCTCGAAACTCAAACGCGGCGAGTGACGGATCGAGTTCGATGCGAAAGTGTTTTATTATGTTTAATTTTGGAATTCGACGGAATCAGTCGTCACCGAATATCGTATTGTAATCCTCTTGTCCTGCGCTAAAAAAACCTTATCGCGACCGTTAAACGGTAGCGCAGTCGCGCGTGTATGCCGGAATCGACGTGACGCTCGCTCGAATATTCAACTACAGAATTGTCTCGAAAGCGACTCGGACCGAACACGTTGCCCGGGATGCAACGGGACGCCTTTTTTTCCCGTTTTTAGAAAACAGCCGCGTTTTAATCCCGTCCTTTCCATATCGCTACATTATATATTTTGCCATGTGTACAGAAAATTTAACACGAACGACGGTCTCCCTCAAACACCCCCCCTCCCCCCCCCCCCCCGATAGGGAGTAGCTACCCGCATTTTTTCATGAGATAAGTAGCAAAATCACATTAAAAAAACGTGGTTTTTGCACCGGAAACGTATAGCAATCAGTAATTAGTATGTACCTGATTACTAGGGAACGGATTCAAATGCTCTAAAAAACAAGAAAAATGCCTTAAAAGAATACGATTTAATGCCTTAAAAAAATGCTTTAACATCAAAAAATGCACTAAATAAATGCCCTTAAAAACTTTAAAAATGGGTTTATATTCAATAAAAACAAAATTTTTAATTTAAAACTTATAAAAAAACACATTATTATAAAAAATCTAATTAAAATTCAACAGTGCAATACAAAATTACAATTTAGATAAATAGTTTATCGTATCTTGTATGTATATATTTTATGTCTACTCGTGTCAACAATAATTTCGTAATTTCGTGACATAATACATATTTAGGTATTTTAATTTTTTTTAGAATAAATGTGGAAAAAATGTTGAAAAAATGACTTAAAAACCACAAAATGCACTAAAAATTTCAAAAAATGCTCTAAAAATGCAAAAAAAATGCAAAATAAAAGTTATATTTTTTAATTCTTTGATGTATGAAATGAACTTTTTGCTTGGAAACCATTAAACCAATGTTTTCGGACATTCAGAAAAAAATGCAATTTGCATTCAAATCCGTTCCCTACTGATTACACGACGATATAAAATAGTTTGTTATGAATACGTAATTATGTAACAATAGTAACACTAATAATTAATTATGAATGAGTGAAAGTTCACTTTCGGTGAACGGGGGGGGCCAATGAAAGGGCGAGCTGCTCGCGCCCACCCGACCAATGACGGTCGGGCTGCGCGTGAAACCGATCGAGTGACGCGCGAAAGTGCAGCAGCCAGCCTACCGACGATGCACACGATCAGTCTAGTGTCGACAGCGGTTCGGAAAGTTCCTCTCGGGTTTTAAACACCGCGGTTTTGATTTTTCTCCGTAATAATAGTCGTCGATCGGACTTTTAATCGTGACTTTTGTACATCCGTTTTACTCGACTTTTACTTTATTTCACAAGCCAACGCGAACGACCTCGACAGCGATCCACCGGACAGGCCGTAAGTAGTAACGATTTTATTTTATTTACTATATTATATAGATGGGTAGAGTGGGTCCATAGGCGCCGCTTGGCGCGAAGGGTAGCGACCGCCAAGGCCGTATCTGAGGGGGGGGGGGTCCAAGGGGTCCGGACCCCCCCCGAAATTTCTATAGTATTTTACAAATGTTTAAAATAACTAATTATTTTTAATACAAACATATATATTTAATCAGTTATAAATGGCTTAAACTCTAATTAAATTAACTGTTGACTAATATGAATCATATAATCATCATATGCAAATATTATTACTTCGTCTAATAATAGATTATTATCGATAGACCCGAGGTATTCAAACTTTTTCATCCCTAGGCTCCTTTGAGTCTTCACAAAATGTTGACGGCTCCCAAATTATATAATATGACAAAAAAATCAATGTTTATATGAATGTGTAATTTATATTTTATACTAATTATTATTTATTTACCGTATTACATAATATTATATGAAAAAATTATAAATAAGTAGTTATTGTAGAAAAAATTTCGATTCGATATTTTATGTTTAGTCTTGGTAAATACAAATCAATAAAATAATAAATCAATATTACTTGATATTACTTCAATTTATCGCTATCGCTATAACATTATGGAAACTACGCAACAAATTAAAGCGAATGATTATTGTAGACAATTCAACGTTTCCCAACCGGTGTGCCTCAATGATGATAAAAAACGTTTTTCGTAAAAATATTTATTGGTTTTCAATTATATGACGCGGCTCCCTTCGACAGCTCCCTTCGCGACGCACAGTTTGAATAGCTCTGCGATAGACGAAGGAAAAGACGGCCACTATCGTCGCCGGTTTTAAAATTTTAATCAAATTTTAAAACCTTAATTCAGTAAAATTACAATAAACATATTTTGGACCCCCCCCCCCGAAAAATATTTCTGGATACGGCCTTGGCGACCGCGTCAAATATATTCCGTTAGTCAATAATTGAATTAAATCAAAAATTTTACTGTTTTGTTAATTTTGACCAGTCGTTGTTACACATGTGAGCGCGCACAAATAGCATTTCGAGCGTTATTCGTACAAATATTATCGAATCAATCCGATACTTTCAAATACCTTCAAATGCCATGTCTATAAATATTTACAAAAATAAACGATTGCGCTATTTGTCATTTCCTATCAGTTATTGTTGGACAAAGTCGATGAAGTGAACGTCGTCGTCGCGCAATAGTTTTTTCACCGTCGCCGCAGTTACGTACACGTGTTTTTTATTTATTTTTTTTCAATTTATCACGACTAATAAAATTAATTCGTGGAGACCGAAGAAGCCTATTGAGATGACTTTTTTCTAAATTTTCATTTATAATAAGTTTTTAATTAATTCGTACTATACTTTATATGATAAAAATAATTTTTCTAGAATAAGATTGTAGTTTTTTTTTATTTTAATTTTATAAATTATCAATCGTACATAAAAAGTATTTATAACATTTTTAGTAACGGATAAAAATATACATATTTCCAGAGGCATGGTTTGATTTTTTAAGTTAATCGAGTAATTAATTAAAATATAGGATCGAATTACTAAACGTTTTGATTTACAACAAATGTACGAAACAATTACGTATAAATTTTATATTATCAGTAGGGCTAGGGACTTCATGCCCTAAAAAACCTTAAAATATACATGCATTTATGCCTTTAAAAATTATTATATAATATGCTCTTAAAATATGCAAAAGTGCTAAAATATGCTCTAAAAATTTTTTTATTTTTCATTAAAAAATTACAAACTTATATGCTATAATTATCACTTTGATTGCTTCTTCTTTGACCATTAAACGGAAAAAAAAATTTTCAATTCAATTTTAAATACATATTGTTTTTATAATTTAATATTATTTTAAATCTTACCTAAATGAATTGCATTGTGTCACTAACAATTTTCTTATATTTTCAAATGTAAATGAGCGGCGATTGCACGCCAATAAATTTTTGTATCTCGAAAACGAACGCTCGACATTTTTTTAAATAAACAGTGTGGAATATGCACTATTAAGATAAAAATACAACAAAATATGTTCTTATAGGAAAAAACCACTGAATATGCAAAATATGCAAAATAAAAATGATTGCTTTGAACTCTGTGTACTATGAAACGAATTTATTTATTACTTATAGCTATGTTTTGAATGATTATTGAAAAACATGCAAATTCCTATAAGTCCCTAGCCCTAATTATCAGCTAGTATTGATGAGGTGCGACAATCGTTTTTTAACAATAAAAAGTAAATTATTTTTATTTATAGTAAAAAGTAAACGATTTCTAATCGTTAAAAAAAAAAAACGTAAATATGCAATTTTTTTAAGAGAGGGTGGGGGGGGAGAGTAACAATCGTCCTTTTTTTTTTTTGTTCTCAAAATGGTAATAACGGATCGGGCCGAACATCGGTTTGGGTCTTATAAGTCACGTAGCCGACGACGCCTCCGCCGTCGCTCAAAATACCGTATTTATTACGTAGCGATCGGAATAATCGTCGTTCGCCAGCGCGGTCACGCGCGTGTAATTATACAATTTGTGCAGTCCTCCGAGTCTCCGCGACGTACTAAAATCGTATAATATATAAAACAGTCGTCTCGAATTCGATATCCAAAAGTCTTCTCCGCTCGCTCACGAAATGCACAGCCGTCGTCCGGTGGCTTTTGCAGTTTTTTGCCCGATTAAAAATTTTACGCAATACAATCCGGTATATTATTCGGAATATTTCAAGTGTTCTCTTTGCGCGATCTACGTGTCGAGCTGTTTGTTTTTTTTATTTTTCTCTCTCTACCACCCCTGATAATTATTATTATTACAACGGCTCGTTATTATTGCCGTACCGCGCCGCGCATAAAAACGTTATCGTTTTTATCGAGTGTTTTATTGTTGTCCGTTTCCGCTCGGTAAAACGCACATCGTATTTTAATGCGTTTTACTAAGTATATTATTATTATTAAATTCATACTTCGTATTACTCGTACAACGCGCGTATTTTAATACACAGTCGTACGCGACTTCTCGTTCTCATCGCGTTCAAATTTATTTTACACGTCAATTATTCCGAAAAACAATTTATTTCACAATCGTTTTTAATCGCGCACCACAGCAGCGGCGTAATTTATTTTTCGAATCATCGTACTCGTATTATAATATAGTCGAGTGTCTAAAGATAGAGTTGAGATCGTTTACCATTATTTTCACTGCGTCACGAACGTGTGTAGTGAAACTTCTCATCGTTTCTAAAAACTTCTGAATAAACTGTACTCGCGCGAGCACCTCTCGATAGCGACAACCTTTCCACGAGACGACGGTTTTATTTACCAACGTCTCGTTTTACGAACGCCCCGCGTAGAGAGGACGAATTTCCTTTTAGATTTCAAACCTCATTCGAACAATGCCTTTTTTTTTTGCTCTGTAAAATATCTAATTTCGTATTGACGAAAAACACTCGCTCGAATAAACGATGAAATTTCAAAATTCTATTCGATTTCAACGCCATCCATCGCTATACAATATGATTACAAACATAATAATATTATTAGAAAAACCAAGCCTAGTTGGTAGGCTTCCGCTCTTAATCGACTTAATAAAAAAAAATCGCCTTGATCGACCCCTCTCCTCCCTCCCTCCCTCTGAAACGGTCGCAGAAAGTCTTCTCGCGCCGACGTGTGCAGCCATACAGCGGTATAATATTGTTTATGCGAAACCATGTGGTTTACCCTACCTCCGCCTAGTGCTCGAGTCGGGACAAGGACGTCACATCCTCTCGAACCAGTAAATAAATTATTATGTTTTTCGCGATACGAAATAATATTATATTGTACTTTGAGTTTGTTCCGAAAAAAACCTGATTCGTATTAATGGTAACACGTTTTTGTCGCGCGATTAGATAGATAAAAAAAAAAAAAAACAAATCGACACGCGTGGCTAATGTGTAAAATAATGAGGAGGATCGTTGGAAAACTGGATGTTTATTGAAATGTTAAAACGACCGAAACTGAGCGGTTTTCTTCGTTCTCGAAGAACTGACCCGCGTGTAAAAAATCCGAGCGCGTGGTCGAATTATTATTAGCGAATTATCGGAACGCGAGAGAGATTGAAAAACGACGACAAATCCAGTCGATAATATCGCGTTTACAAATACTAACGCGCGATCGCCGCGGCGGATGATAAATGAAGTGCGGCTGACCGCCGCCGCCGCCGCTGTCTAATCCACTATCAATCATCCGGCCAATATGGTGCGCGATAGGACTGCAAACAAGCAGCTACCACTACCGGTGTCCTGTTTACAGCGTGCCGACGACGATATTGTATACGCGAAGCGCACATGTTGTGGGACGAGCAGGACGAGGATATTCGGGCAGGAAAACGCGGTGTGTGTGACAAACAACAATATAATGTCATTTTCAATTATTATTATTATTATTAATGCGCGTGTGTGCCGTTACACTGGGTGGCTGTCCGATCAAATAATATATATATATATATTTATATACGCAAATATTCGATCGGCTTTTGAACAAACGCGCGCACAAAGTGACCAATTGCCCTAACCGATGTGTTTTAATTTGCGAACGGCATTATTCGAATTATTCGTCCCGAACGCGCGCCCTTTCGTCGCCGCTCTCCTACTATAATATGATCGATGCCGTTTTTTTATTTTTATTTTTTTCACACGTCCGATTATGTACGATATTATTATAAAAACACCGCGGCGTTTCGACTGCTCGATAAAAATAACGGCGATTTTATTTCTGTAAACAGAAATCGCGCGGAAAAAAAGAACGAGAAAAAAAAATCGCTCGTTCGTCGTCGTGTCATGCAAACCGCATGTGTCGTCGGCAGTGCGTAGCTGCGGCCTTTCTTTCTTCCTCCAGATTTATAATTTATTTATAATAACTGCGCGCACTCGCGTCGGACATATTTTATACTCGTGTACGACACAACGGCTTACATGTTTTTTTCTCTTCCGACGCACCGACGCGCGTAATTGGGAACACAAAATATAAATAATTATTAAAAACTCTATGAAAAATCTCTTAGAAAATTTCTACGCGTTTCGTTCAAAACGGTGTCGTGTTGAGTTTTTTAACTTTTCCCCGATCCGAGAATTTCACGTAGATTCGTAACCTACTTTTGGATGGAAATTTCGCGTTTTTCAGATACACTACATTTACGTATTATACGGGGTCAATTTAATAAGCGAGCCTTGATTTCGTGACCGCTGATGAGTCGGATTCGTTAGCTTTTCAAAAGAAAACAGAAATTGTTAGCGACGCGTTCGCGTGTCGACGGAGAAGTTGATTTCGTGACTTTTTTTACCAACAATATTTTCGTCGTCCCGCGAAACTTTCTGTAAACCTCTCTGGCGGCAAACTCCGTCGTAATTAATGAGAAGACAAGTCCTACTGCTGCTGCTGCTGCTGCCCGTCTCCCCTGTTTATATTAATGTGTTTTAAATGAACCCTCACAGACACCTGTAAACTAACGACTTTTTAATACTATACAGAGCTAAATGCAAATGTCCCGCGAACCCTTCGGCGGCGAGCTTCTGCGCGCTGTATAAATTTAAAAACAAACCGAAACGAAAATTTATCTGTCCACCGCTTAAAAGGGCATTTCTGCGTTTTTCGCTCGCGTCATTATATTTTGACTAAAAAAAAAAAAAATAAATTAAAAAGCGCGACAAATCGATTAGAACAGTAGTTATTATAATATATATTAGGTATTTAGCTGAATAACCCGGCTTCGCCCGTGTGCAGTATAACTTTTTATTTTATCAGTTTTTTTCATTTTTACCCCTTTTTACCCCTTTGAACCCCGGTAGGGGTCGAATTTTGGAAAATCCTTTCTTTAGGGGCCTCTGCTATATTAAATAAAACTATTGACAAAATTTAATACCACAAAGCTCCAGTGACTTAGGATTTTTTCCATTTTTACCCCTTTTAACCCCCTTAGGGTTAATTTTCTTAATAATTCTCTCCGTTAAAATCATCCTCGTACTTCAAGGAATATTATAAAAAAAGAATTAGCGAAATCGGTTCAGGGGTTGTTGAGTTATGCGCTTACAACACATTTTGCGCTCCATTTTTATATACTCGTATAAGATAAGATTGTCAAATACGACTGTTTTGTTTACGTTCGCGCGATATGATAATAATTAATCAATGCTGTTTAATCTCGACGAAATACGTTTCGCATCAATTTATTGCGCTGAACTCGTGTGGTCGAAACACGTGTTATTTTTAACTTTGTTTATTTTAATATTTCCGAGGTGCGTTTTTTGTCGTTCTGCGACGACGGTATAATATTTTAAACCCGACTCTCGCTGTCCGTTTTAAACAGTGTTTTCTTTGCGTAGTGTTCCGATCGTTTAGTTTATAATTATTATTATTTATTCCCGGGCGCGATATTTGCCAAGATCATAATAATAATAATAATAATGATAATTATAAATAATGATAATATACTATCAGACGTTCGAATTAGACTTTTTCAGACTCGGAATGAAATCGCGTATACCTACTTTTAATATTTATGGGTCGAAAAAACGTTTGAAGTTTTAACGTACGAGATTTATTTCGTTTCGGCCGCGTAGCGACGAGAGAAGAGGAAAAAAAACCGTGTAATTTATACGATAACAGTGCGCGCGCTAGTAAATAAAATGAAAAAATAAAAAACCACGCACGTCTAGCACGCGAATTCTGACGCGCGTATATGTCGTATTTTACTTCTCGTCGACCATTAAATTATCATGTCGAATGAAAATTAAACATGCGTTGTTTTTATAGAGAAAAAAAAGGCCGGGGGGGGTTCCGTGATACCACGATATTTGTAATTCGTAATGTCGCACGACAATCGTTTAACGTCGGCGGCGGCGAGTTATTTGTCGAGAATATTCTAAGGGAACTTATCTCCTGCGTCACATCGCAGTCACGCGCCCAAATCATATTCCGTATCACCGTAACACGGTTCTAATAACGCACACAAACGGTGTCTCTCTCGCATGGTTACCGATTTTTATTTACAATCAAAAAACGTAAAAAGCGATTTTCGCCCGCGCCGAGTTATTATATACTTTATGGGATTGACGTTTATTCCACGACTTTGAATCGTCGTATAAAAATATATAAACGTGTTTCACAGTCGAAAAGCAACATTTTTTAAACTTTCCGTTCGGTAAAACTGTTTATATAAAAAACTGAGCATTGGACTCTTTTTAGGATCTTCCTGATCGTTTAGTGAATAATTATACCGAAATAATTAGTAAATTAAATTTGATTAAATCGCGGTACACGTATAACATAATATTTCGTTTTGTTGTGCTGCGATTGTATTTATTTTCCCCTGTATTTCCTTATGTTTTTATATAAAAAATAGAAAACAAATAAACAAAGTAATTATATTAATATTTAATGGTTAATACTAATAAATAATAACAAAATATCATTAAATATATTATACAATTATTTCAATACAAACTATTAAATATAATTTTAAACAATAATCAAATGAAATAAAGGTCTTGCCTTGAGTATTATAATTAAGAGTGCGCTATGCAGTATGCACACGATGATTGCACTCTTAATTATAATACTCAAGGCGAGACCTTTATTTTATATGATTATTGTTTAAATATATTTAATAGTTTGTATTGAAATGATTTGATAATATTTTGTTATAACTTATTTCAATTTTAATGTGGTCACTTACCAATGCTACGTGCAAGTTATTTCTAAATAAAACTGTATTACGTATAATGTTAATACTTATAAACAGACAGTTTATTATTGAAAATATTTGAGTTTTGTTAACATAAAAATTAAAAAAACTATAGAGAATCACGTAATATGCATTTTAGTCACGGGAGCAGAAATTCTAGGAAACTGTCCGTGTGGGGGGGGGGCTATGCCCTCACGGACAGTTTCCCCTTGGGGCAGTCGCCCCCATTGCCCCGATTTTTCCATGACTGCGACGCCGAATCGTCCGGTAATCTGAGCGAAGACTGCGCGGAAACGTGTACGCACACTCGGACCGACGATAATTATATTATCGTAATAATATTCCGTCGCCGCGGACGTGTGTCCGATAATCTCGCGGGATATTTTTACATTTGAGCGCGCGAACTGGGCACTGTTGACACACGACCCTTTTGTTTTTTCGTCTTTCCCCCCCCCCCCGCGCGCGCTTTTTCTCCCTTAATTACTATGCTCGGCCACGCGAGCGAATATTTGTTATTTGTTCAGGCGGCGCATCATTATCCGGCGGCGGCGCCGTGGCGCTGCGGATACCTAAACAACACACGTCGGGGTGGGGCCGAGTAATTCATAATTAAATCCCCGAACCGATACACGCAACAATAATAATCATAACTGCACTATTGCAATAACCATCGCGGTAACAGGCGGGGGCGTAAACGAGGGCCTGGCCAGCCTGCTCGAACCCTTAGGCCATTAAACAATGTTCCAAAGGTACCTTTCGCGTTTTTTGTAATTCTCTGTAAAAAAAAAAAAAAAAAAAAAATAAGAAAAACGACGACTGTCGCATCGTATGAGTTCGAAACTGCATATAGATCGGCGCATGAGGGGGGCCTCAGACAATTTAGAAAATTACAATTTAAAAAAATCAAACTAAAAACCTCGTAAGAGTTTATATTTAGTTATAAAATATAGATAAAGTCGAATTTTCAACTCGAAATGAGTAAATAAAAATACAATTTTTACTGGGCATAGAATTTAAAATGTAATTCTGTTTTGATTGAATTAATATCCTAATTTTACGATTAATTGAATTATAAAGAGAATTCTGTCTCCGAGGGGCATCCAAGAATCTAGTTCCGCCACTGGTCCGGGTGAGTTGTTCTAATATAAACGTTTTAGAAAATCTATTCTAAGCGAAAGACGACGAGTTCGGCATAGCCACTGTTTCTAAATCGTTGAATTGAAATCCGCCCCGTCTAAAAACTTAAATACCTAATTTTGTCTTTTCGGTGATTTATGCTCACATATTATAATGTTTACGAAGAATTTTCATTGTGTTTTCAAACCGCGAGGCTTTTTAGTATCGAAATCGAAAGTCTTTTCTTTTTTTTTATTCAAAAACGTTTTAGATTTTTAACAGGTTTTCTTGATAATAATTGCTTATCCGACGAGCCCCCGAAATCGGATTCCACTTTTTAAAATTGGTTTATATATTTTCCCAACGGTACGTTTTTTTTTTCTCTCTCGTCGTATTATTATTATGTTCCCTTGTTAATTATGAATTTTATCTTCTTTCCTGTATCGCGGTAAGTCGTAACTCAAATATTGTATATAAAAGGGTCGTATAAATTATGACAAAATATAAATAAATATTTTTCTCTGCCAGAAACAACGTCGTCGTACTACGAGAAACTTCGCGTTGCATTTCCGAGATTTTTCGTCGAGCCAAAATTATATTTTATTATACATTATATCTTATTTGAATCGAACCGACTGTTCTGGTCGTCGAAAACGTGACGAAAGTTACGCAGAAAAACCTCATTGTAAAATCAATACTTCGAAATCTAAAAGTCTCATTAATCGATAGTGGATTGATTGTTCACAATAAGCCTAGATGACCTATAAAAATCACAATCGGTGCACGTTTATCACTCGTTTTTGTTTTTTTCATGTAGATCACTATGAATAATTCTCTCGTCACTCAGTTCTTTTTGCATATTCGTAAATACAGTAGAACCTCATTAATCCGGACCTCATTAGTCCGGACTTCGCTTATTATTAACGGACAGCCGTTTATAATACGTAAATAAGAAATTACGCTAGTTTTCCCCGTAGATTAAAATAAACATGAAAACGAGTTCTACAAATTTCCCATAAATGCGGGTTATTGCGATAATGTATCTACTATTTTTTTAGGTTTAATAATATATGGTTTAATAAAATATGCAATAAAATTTTTAGAAGTTTATAATTTACGATTTTTGGTTATTTTGTTTAATCCGGACTTTCATTAATTCGGACAACCTAGAGCCCCAATTAGTCCGGATTAATGAGGTTCTACTGTAATAATTATGACG
Organism: Drepanosiphum platanoidis; assembly: GCA_948098885.1. Classification (NCBI taxonomy): domain Eukaryota; kingdom Metazoa; phylum Arthropoda; class Insecta; order Hemiptera; family Aphididae; genus Drepanosiphum; species Drepanosiphum platanoidis. Next base: position 23,513,162 of record OX402532.1, on the reverse strand, counting down.
AAGCGTTTTTTTTTTAATTTCGATTTGATCTCATCACATACCGTAATTATTATTGTTTTCTCTCTCGATTCGTCAATACACGTGAACTTATTTACACGAGCACTTACGACATGATATCGTTAATAATTATTCTCGCGTTTCACTTTGTCGTTTTGATACTAAGCCTGTACAGGCGTACGTTTTTCTCTCGTCTCCGAACACTCGACAACCCTGACCCGGTAGGTTTTGTTTCGACCGTACTACGTATGACGTCGCCGTTTAAACGCGCATATCCTTATGGTCTCGTCCATTTTTGACGTTCCTAGATCCGCGCCCCCGGTAATAAGTCTAGTCGGGACCGCAAACACGTGCCGCGGTGGTCGGCGCCAAACCGTCGTAAAAATCGGCTCTCGCGACGACCGAATATCATAATAATGTCGAAGAAAGGAGGGTACGCGCGCGCCACTCGCGTTATACGTAACACCACCGGAGGGTCGAATAACATAATAATACACTTAAAACGTGCTCGGCCGGGTTCGGGACTAACGATGCGACGACGACGCCCGGTTTATCTACGTTTAATATTAATCCTAAATCACAATGTCATATCACGTCTACCGCTGAAATCCACGTGTGGTGTAAGCGACCGAGTGAGGCGGCGCCTCGAAAATCATTTGTCACCGACGACTTATCATCGTAATAGTTAGGGAATCGATCTTTTTCACGCGACGATTCGATTTTTCGTTAAAACACATAAAAGAACAACGATTTGATTGTAAAATATGCACCGAGATCGCCCGTCACTAGTACGAGCGTATAGTGACCGTGAATCGTTTGGCAGATTGCTTTTCGTCACGTCAAACCTTTTAATATTGTAAATGTAAATAAATGATTATTGTTCGCGGCGTATTTACGATATTGCGTTGGTGAATCGAAAGATGAAATTTATACCGGAAACGAAAAGAAAAAATAATACGACGACAAAGTAATAATAATAACACGTAGAAAAAATAAATATGTTTAAAGGTCAATAATACTCGTATGATAATAACAAAAAATAGGTGTTGCCTAGAGTATCGTGTAAAAGAATAGAAAAGCGCTTAGATATTTACGGCCGGTTTCGAATGAAATTCATCGTCAGGTAGAAAAAGCGCATAACAACGTAGCTATTGGATCTGTGTCCGAGTTTTTGTTTTTTTTTTGTTTTTGCGTTTTGCGAGTTCCATTTTTCGATAAAAATATCTGAAATATTATTAATTTGTATAATACGGAAACAATATATTTTATTACACAGAAATAAATACAAATATTGTGTTACAGAATGAACGCACTCGACATACATCCGGTTATGTCAACATTTAGTTTAATATAACGTATTAGATCCTAGTCTGTAAATATTCGCGAACGAAAAATAATAAAAAAAAAAACACGTCTTCCGCGCTAGTGGAAAACTTAAAAACTGCACACGTATTTTTCGGAGAATTATTATTGGAAGCTGTGACGGGCGAATGAGCTCGAATTCATTTCATTTTATCAAAACATAATAATATGCGCTAATATATTTGTCGAACTATCGCAGTGTTCGTTGTTCTAATAATAATCGTTCGAGTTCGACCTCGTGCCGTCTAAAGGATGCAACGATTGCGACTTTTTTTAAAGAGATTTCCCCGAAAGTTAAGTTCTCGTTGCACTCCGGTGTTTGCTGCGTAAACATTGTATTTTCCGATCACCCCCGAGTACTCGGTAAATCACGTCTGATATTTGATGTTTATTCTCTTTGCTGGTGAAAAACGATCTAAAATAACGAAAAACGTCCAAAGAAAAGCGTACAAAGGTCGTCCGGCCTTTAAACGAACAAGTACAATAAATATCGCGATGTTCCTTCGTCGCCGGACGATCGACAGATTCGATCGGCTGATGTTTTTCGATCAATTTTTTTTTTATTTACCGGCACACAAAATACTATAAAAAGCAGCTCGAGAACTATATATTTATAATATAGTTCATATAATATTTCAATACCGCGCGAGAGTTTTCCCGGCGTGTCGCGAACGAATGCATATTTTAAACGAACCCGCGGACGGGGATTCCGTCACCGGAGAATACCGCCGTTATGTTATTATGAATTAATTGATATATTTACATTTATTAACGCTTTTCATTGTTACCTGTTTCCATTACACCGTCACGATTACACGTGTGCGTGTGGCGTGCATGATATATTTCGGGGAGGTAGGGAGGGAGGGGCGAAAATTATTGTTGTTCACGTAAATTTGGAATTTCGTTTAGCTCGAATATCGCTTTTTGATTTTCCCGTCGCGTTAATATTTTCAAACTCGACCCTAAACACGTGTTGAATCGGCCGCGACCGTTTCGAATGACTATAATACGGCGTTCGACTTCCGCAACGCGAACGATAATATTTTTATGTTTTCGACCCGTCGAAAATCCAATACGAATAACATCGTTGATTTGAATACGACCCCGTTCGATCATTCGAAAATAAGAAACCGTCAGTCAATATTTTTCGGGGGGGGGGGGGGTCCAAAATATGTTTATTGTAATTTCACTGAATTAAGGTTTTAAAATTTGATTAAAAATAAGACCGAAAAAGTTTTAATCTTCTTTTAATAAAATATATAATTAAATAAACAAAATTACTTTGACATCTTGCCACCTTACACTATACAAAACATAAAACCAAAATGAATTGATAACATACACAAATTCAATTTAATTTAAACTAATAAAATGCTTCTATCTTTTTGAAGAGCAAACTGGTTTAACACTTCTTCGGGATTAACTGTAACATCTCTATGGGCACAGGATAATAGAGCAAGGCCAGTTTGTCTTTCTTGTCCTGTAGAGTTTCGTAAAAATGTCTTGACACGTTTTAATGTCGAAAAAGTTCTCGGAAAAAGAAATTTCGGGGGGGTCCGGACCCCTTGGACCCGTTGTGAATTTTTTTTAACTATACCGACTACCAATAACGGTATTATCTCTCAGGACGTCTATAGGAATTATTTGCGAGTTGGTTTTATTCTTGCGAAATTTTACTGGGTCAGATGTGATGATAATAATTATTCGGATCTTGTTTTCAGCTCGCGTCCCTGCCCGTGGCCGACCGACCGACTCGGTTCACACTATATAAACACGGCGGCGGCGCGGCGGTAGTTTGTTTTAAATTTTAGTTGAATTACGAAAGTTCGCGACGACGACGTCAAACAGTCGCAATTAGTCGTCAAAACGATCGTTTCCGAGACGGCGGCGGGCCCCCCATTCTTCTACGGCTCTTCTGCGTCGCCGTCCAATTAGTTTTCTAGAGAACAAGAGCGACTAATAATAGCAGATACATCTCGTACATTTCGGGTTGTGATTGTTTCGCACCGAAACCCTTATTAAGACGTGCGCACGAATTAAAAACCCATTCATAGCGGCCGGCGCGGACACACGAAGTTTTCGCGCAGTAATTAGACGTAACTCCGGGGGACTTTTGTAGAAAAAGAAAAAAAAACGCGCGCGCGCGTATCTATGGCCCGTGAAACGACACGATTGCGATTCGTCCGATCGTGGAAATAACGAATTCACCGAACATTCGCCCGGCAGCGTATAATTAGCCGATGACACGCACGCACGTAAAAAGCCCGAGCGGGTTAAAAACACACGCAAAAACGTTAAACGAAAACGACCCGTCGACGTATGTTTTTTGGTATTAGTCGATATGCGACAGCGAACGCGCGCATAGAGTTTACGTTTTTTGTTTATTATTTTTATACATTTCTGAAATCGCGTTTTAAATACTCGGCGGGATTGTTTGCGCGCGCGCGTGACGCGTCGCCCGGAGACCGGCGAGAATAGGTGTAAACAATTTGCCCGACGACGATTTAGTCTGCGAGAAAATCGACGGATACCGAATATATTATGATTATATTTACATATTAATATTATTAAAAATTCCGAATACCGTTCGCAAATTCTTTCGATATTGGACCCTCGGGACTTGAATGCGAAATAAAAAACTAATAACATTTTATTAAGTACCAATCTTTGCCGCCTGATCGATGTTTCGCTAAATATGTTTGCTTTTCGATATTCATAAATTATTATACGGACATAATTATTAAATAACTCGTAGGTACGTTTGAAACAAATAACACACGATATACATATAATACATCTAATAAATTGTTCGTATTATAATTACGTCACTGGTTATTATTATTTTCATCTCTCCCGAGTCGGTGTAATTATTGTCGTCGTCGTCGTCGTCACTTATAGACTCGCTTAATATTTCGGTCGATTAAATTCGAACGTTGAAAAACACAAACCAGGTGTAACGTTTTAATAACTCGGTTACGAGCAATTTCACAGACTCGATCATCACGAACATTACGTCACGATTGTATTTTACATTTTTTCAAACAATGCCGTTTTATCGCGTCCGTAAACATGATTTCTTCAATACGATATTATAATAATCGTTGCGTTTTTAACTATACTTTATAACTTAATCTATAACTTAAATATTATTATTATTGAAATAATGCGAAACTCTGACCACGAGGAACATACTTAACAATATAATAACTAATAAGATTGTACCGCGAAAATTGCACGTAATTAATGTTTACATAAGCGTAATTTATACGCGTAAAATATTGATCGTCTGGAGCGAATAATGTTCGATTATTTTCTTTCCGAGCCCATAAATAGCGCACATTTTTTAACAATTTTCATCTGTTTATGATTTTTATTGAATTTTAATTTGGACTATAATTTGGAATAAGGTGATATGAAATTTGAGCAATGATAATCGCAAAAACTGATTGTCGCCGACGATGAAATAGATACAACCGTGTTCATTGATGAAAAAAAAAAAGCGAAAATTAATCCCGTGGTCACACCGCTCGATGTTACCCGGCAAGACAATAGTGCCAAGGAGTAGGGTGAAACCGATTCGGGCGAAAATCATCAAATTTCTCTGGCCTATCTTTGTCGTTTCAGAAACTTGGAATAATTGTGTTCACCGTAAACCACAGTACGAGATTATGGCATTCCAGAAATAAGTCTCCGTAAGCATAGCGCTTATTTATTTATATTAAAACATAAATCACATTATTTACGTAATATATTAGTTTCGTTTAGAAACCAAACGAATTTCGATAATTTAAAATGAAAAGTATAACACTTGCGAGTTTAAAAATAGTAAATACAATTTTGAAAATACAATTTAGTCGATGGTAAAATAAACGGGTTTTTTTTTTCGATTCGTCGAATCACAAATTGAGTACGAGTATTTTTTAGCAAACAATTATGATTAATTCTGATATTCGGAATATCGGACAACGAATGAATCGAACCGAGACTGTCGACCACAATATCGGACGAGTTTTACCGCGAAATCGACCGTCGCTCATAAAAAAAAACACCAAACTCAAAACCAATCTGCTAATCGAGCCACTCGTATCGCCGCCGTCTCGGACCCCACGAAATATTCGTACTTAAAAATTATTATGCTTTACGGGTTCGATTGCAAATGGCCGTACGGCTCGGGGAGAACTATATAAAAAACATTCGGATCGTCCGCACAATACATCTAACGATGTAAAAACGGCGTATTTATAATAACGCGACGACGACGTTATTATCTGCGCGCGATCATCACGCGACTCGCGTCCGTCATGCGATCGTCGCGGTCGAGATAGGGAGTTAAAAATAAAAGCCAAACAAACAAACGAAACGTACAAGGCTGGGCAATGGAGAGTTAAAAATGTTTTAAAGCCAAACGACTCGCCGATTTTTTTAAAGTGACTTTCAATCGTCTCGGCGAGTTGAAAAAAAAAAAAAGTCGTTTCGAACGACGAGACGAGTTATAATTTAATTTTCCGCGAGCGGTCGTCACCACTCCGAACACACCGATCACGTGGAGATGATATTTTTTCTCCATTTTAAATCGTACTCGATTTCGCACGCGACGTTTGTAATCACATTTTTTTTTAAATAATCGTACCGGTCGAGAGTGGAAAAAAAAACCTTCGACTCGGCTCGCCGCGACAGGCGGAAAAATTTGGAAATCAAACATTTACGGAGAGAGAGAAAGAGTGAAATATATACGACTTGCCCAGCCTCGCGCGTTCGCTCTACGGTGTGGAAAATAACGTGAAAAATATACGTACTTGCAGGCGGCCGTCGGGTGCGAGTGTTTCTCATCGGGCAAACAGCGTCCGTACTGAACACATGCGAGACACGCCGCCGCCGCCGCCGCCGCCGTCGCCGCCGCGGCGCGCCGGCCGACCACGACCACCCGACGATTTTCCGGCAGCATTGCGCACGCGCCCGCGACACACCACCGCCTCCGACGCGGCGCCGCTCCCCCGCGCCCGGTCAACAAGTCACCCAGCGCGTCCCGAGGTCTCGGTCTCTCTCCGCCCTCTTGTCCGTCTCATCGAGCGGACGATCTACGCCCCCGTGCCCTCCCCCCATGTATCCCCCCCCCAACGCTAAGACGAAAATCCCGGTCCGGTTCTTCTCGGAGGAGCGTTCGAAAATTATTTCGGCCATTTCGCAGAGATCCCAGAGTCCTGCGAAAACACCGATTTAATTATTATCGTCCCGCAGCTTTTTTAAACGCGTCCAAATCGTCGCGTTCGATCGTAAAAACCGTTTTGATAACGACACGCGCGAGTTCGGTTCGAAAGGTTCTTTTCGAAAATTGCCATTTGAGGGGTACTTAAACGTTCCGATGAGGAAACCTATTGCATTCTGAAATCAGCTAGTCGTGTTTTTTGTGAGCGATTTCCTCTACGCGCGAGTAATGGCGTTTGAATTTCGCGTTCATATTTCCGTTTTTACTTGTTGTTATTTTTTATTCAATATTTTACTTTTTTTTTGCCGTTTATTCTATTTTTCAAAAGTATGAGTGAGGCAATTATTTCGTGGTTAAATGAAGATATAGAATCACTAAATGATTCGTGTAGTGATGATAGTGTAATAATGATGACAATACGATAACTGGAGAACGAAATATTGAGGAAATATTGAGTTCATAAAATTACATTTTTCTAATAATTTTTCATATAATTATTTTCATTTTTTTTCAATATATTTATAAAAAAAACATTCAAAATTAGTTTATTTTATCATTTATTAATTATTCGTTCTTAAAATATTACATTTATGATAAAATATACAAGGTGAGCGAATCTCTCTACGCGCGAGTCATGACGGGTTAAACCTGATTATACGACGTGAAGTTTAAAATTCGAAACGCGACGGTCGTGTTTTAAATACGAGTTGGAAAAATATCTGCCCCGCACAACAGACGAAACGATTTTTAAGCAAGAAAAGTAAACCGCGATAACAGCGTGATTACAATTTAAAATGTCGGTATCGTCAAATCAAAATTCGTTGATTATTTCAAAAAAAAATCTAACGTGACGCGTGACTCGAGACTTGACAGGTGCCAAAACGGTTTATATGATAATAAATCCGCTCGATAAGTATTATAAATTAAAACACGTCATCGCGCGTGATATTTCATCGGAGAACACCCCGAAAGCGAGATATTTAACACCGTTACAACGTTTTGTTATTCCGTCGCGACTGTTTTTTTTTTTTTTTTCATTTTTCACGTATCCCCGAGTACTTTGTACAGTATAATATTATGATGGTAACGCAGCGAAATGAGAAAAGGCCAAATGCAAAAAGCGTTAATTATAGATAGCAATGGCAGCCGTTGCGCTTTGTTTTTGCCAGCGCGCGTATTCTCGGGAGACCGCCTCGTCGGACTATAAAACGTAAAACAAACTTGTTTCGCGCAACGCTACACTAGAAAAAGGGTTACCGAAATCTCACAGACCAATCCGAAATCACAGATTTTCTTTCGCTGTTTAATTTTTCCTTTTTTTTTTTTTTTTCTCGTCTCTCGTAATAAAATATTTAATATCGAAAAATAGGGTAATTTATGCACGCCGGCGTATCCTTTCAGACTCCGAGAGTATTTATTTTTTTAAATCGTCGCGGGGGGATGGGGGTGGGTCGGGGAAGAGTTAATCGTACTCGTCCTGGCCAAGTTTCCACGCTAATTTTTTTTGCGCAAACGACGTCCGCGGCGACAGACTGAAAACGTCGTCGTCGCAAACCTGTCGGCTCTACCCGACGACGACGGTCATCTGGAGATTACAATATATTATTATAATATTAAATTTTACTGGCGAAGATAATAATAGTAATATGTCAACGAGCATATCGAGTGAAATTCTAGAAGATAAGGTGTTCTAACATTTTTTTTTTTCCAAATCATTTTAGTGACAGTAGTCGTCCAATGGTCCTTAGAAAATAAATAAAACAGAACAGGTACGTTGAGAAATTGCATTGAAACCGACGACGACGCACGAGTTGATATTTCTTTTCTCATCGACCGAAAATACTGAAACATAGATGAAAAATAATATTATTATAATATTTAACACAAAGAAAATAAATTTTGATTTCAAATTATCTTTTTACGTAACACGTTATGTATGTAAACAAAAACGGACGATAAAAGATAATAGTAAAGCACAACGGACTTGTATTGCATTACATAATATTATACATAATATATTACGTTATAATAATATTATAGGAACATCGTATGGAAATAGTTGCAACGGCGTTAGTGACTCGGAGGGAAGGTCCGGTCTACGGCTAAACGAGGCGTTCGAGGAAGTAATTCACACGTAAGCAATTTTTTTTACTAAAAACAACACATGTTTTCGTAACGTATCTCTGGTAACCAGGGAAACCGAAAAACAAAACACACTTTTGTGCGATACGAAAATCCATTCTTAAATCAATCGACGTGCGCGCAGTTTGAATAATTTTATATTGAAAAATTCGTTTAAACGCTTAAAACTCTTCAACCGATATGGGGTTGAATGTTCAAAACGTGTTAGATAATAATAATCGTCCAACGTGTGTGTGTGTACTCGGTTACACTGCTCGATGGCCAAATTAAAAGTAAACAATCTATAGTAAACTCTCGTTAAATAATCTGCCCCGATAAATTGTTTTATAAAAACTAAACGTACGTGTTATCGAGTGGTTGGTTTTATTTAGCTCTGATCCGATTATCTCGTAAAGAATCTACGACGAAGACGTGTGATCATATTTTAATAACTCACTACGGGCAAATTAGACGTTCGATAGACCGTTGCGAAGGTCGTTCGCAGCTAAAACTATCGAAAAACATTGAAAAATTAACTGTTCGTAAGCGCATTAACGGTTTCGGGAAACGGCGCGCTGCTCGTGCATTTTTAGTACGCCGCGCCGCCGGTGTAACGACGATAGGTCCTTTGGTAAAAGCCGAGTCGAGTGTTGAAGAAAAAAATTAAAACTTATCGATTTATTGGAAAATTTAAACGTTCGCCACAGTGTCGTGAAATATTATAGTTTCGCGCGTCGTAACAAATCGATGAACGAAATTAAAATTGCACGCATAACTAACATTTTTTATTCACAAGCGCCGTATAGTTAAATATTATTCTTCGTCGTATTAAATTCTCAGTGTTATCTCAGTATTATTATTAAACAATAAACCATCTGAAAATATTCAGAATAAATTTTAAATAGATAGAATTATATATATATATAAACAAAGACAATTTATTAAAATCTAGTTGTTAAATTCTTAGAACGTTTTATTAATCAACAAATCACGTCACAGCAACGATTTTCGAATAGAATACTATAAAAAATTATATGTACCTCTTGTGCGGGCAGTATATTTTTCCTTCGATAAGGATAATAGTAATTATCAAAATGGTTATATAATCGAGCGCGGTCGATCGAGATGATCTATTACGTCGTCGGTTAGGTTAATTGCTATTATTGTGTGTGTGTGTTTTCGATCGAGTCGCGTACAAATCATAAAAAGTTACAAATGGAATAGAAAAAATACGCAACTTAAATACGTCTCGTCTACGACATTCTCGGATAAAACACTACTACGCGTTATGAGGTATGTTTTATTTGAATTTCGTGTTGTTACACGCAGTCTCATTGAAAATATCGATCTGTAATGATATTATTTTAACAAACACGATTTGTTGGTATTTTTTAAATTCGCGTATCTTTTTCCGGTTTCGATCAAAAGTTGCGCGAGATATTGGAGAAAACGCGATTCGTTTTTTTTTTTTAGAACGTCATAAATTATGTTCGCATAATATCGTCTGCGTTGCGCGCGTATTTGTATTAACGTTATACGTCGAGGCGCGTTTGTGTTGTTTACACTGCACGTCACAACAAGAACGCGTAATTCTTTGACAAATAATTGTCGGAGGTATCAAAAATAACAACGAACGAGCTCGTAACGCAGAGATAAAATCGTCAGACGTTACTCGTTATAACAATAATCGCGCCAACGACTGTACTAAATGTCCAAATACGATCGCTATTCCGATAATATAATTATTATTATAATATAATAACGAGGCTTTCGCAGTCGTCGTCGTGAACAACGACGCCCGCCAACGACGACGGCGGCGTTAGGCAACGTTGGATATTTCGTCGCCGTCTTACTGTCGACATTTTTAGTCAACGTCGTCGCGTAATAATTTTACACATCTGTACGGTCAATCCGGTTTTGCGTTTCCGTCCTGATTCGTATTGCTTTATTGGATTATTGTATAAATATCGAAAACTGCAATATCGCGCAGACATACGATTCGCATAAAAGGCTGTGGAGTTTGCACAATGTTTAAATTAATATCTAATACGTCGTGTTTTCGAAACGGATTATAATGAAATTTCATAAAGAGGGTTCATTGTTTTATTATTAATATTGAAAATAATAAAACGTCCACTCGTCTGAGCGACGTGACTTCCAAAACAGGAACTTGGCCGCAGACTTTCGCGCGCAGTGTTCACCCGGCAATATTTTTATCACTAATCGATGACGACGACGACGGACGTTTTCGATTCTACAATCGATAAAACATTTATAATATTTCACGTCGTCGTCGTAAAACTCTGGTCTAATATTTCTCCCGGTAATTTCCCCAAAAATCTGCGTCGTTCGTCGAAAAATCGTTCTGCGTCTGCACGGCTCGCGGAGAAGCGTCTCGTCGCAGGTATTCGCTCCGGCGGCGTCCCGAAGGTTTCATTTTTCAAAAAGGTCAAACCCAAAGGTGTTAATTAACCCGCTCGTACATATTATTATGCCCGCAGAGAGAGAATGCGCGTATTATTCATACATGTAAAATGTATACGCGATATCCCTATAGCTTATCCGCGCGCGGCGCGTAATAATTATTATTATTATTACGATGAAAATATAAAATAAAACGCGCGAACAAACAACGAGCGGCCGTGTAGGAATGACCGCCGAGCGTGCGCTGCACTGGGCGGGGGCGCCCCACTTGTCCGTTATTACCTACATAGCAGAGCGCAAAATAAATACGGCCTTACGATCGCGGTCTTGCAATACGGTTTTAATTAACTCGTCGGCTTTGCGAAACAGCGTTTTTAACATCGTATCATCACTACAAAGTGGGTAGACGCGTTTCTCTCGCGAAATCTCGTGACTCCGAGGCACGATTTTCACCGCCGCCGACGACCGCCGACTGATATTCTGACCGAACGTATTTACCGTCGATTACTGTCAATCGAACGGGTATTATAAGAACTCGTTCGAGTATTTCTTTATTGAAACGATCGATTTAAACGAAAAATCGAAAACAAACAATAGCACGAGCTAGCTCGTTACAAATAGGCGATTCGGGTATAAACTCGAAACCGTTAAACAGAACGAAAGTCATAATATCACGTTTGTCATGTCTCCGCGAGACGCTCTAAAAAAATACAAACGCCACGCTTATGTCGGAGCTTATGTTGTGCCGATTTGTGTTGCTCGACCAACTCATTTTACTAAATTCTTTCCAAAAAATAAATCGATTCGGTTAAAATCGCGTTGTATTAGTATAAGTACGTATATCATAGTGAACCGCGGTGAAAACGTACGCCCGTCAAAGTTCGAAGCCGATAACGTCGACGCTAAAAACGAACGTCTTCTCGGCCGTCTCCGTAATATTATAACAATAGTTTTCGTTTCGATTTCGCACGAGTTGGCCAGGGGGCGGCGATGTAAAAAATAAATAAATAAATAAATAAACTTTAAATCGCTTTGTTTAAGAGCAAAGCGGTGTACTCGTTGTCCGCGAGTCGTGTTTGTACTTTGCCCGTAACACACGTGTTACTATTATCTTTTTAACGCACTAGTGATAATATTGCTGCGACGTCGTCGTGAGGAACTTTACGCGGCCGCGCAACTACCTAACTAACTCTTATTGTTGAATCCGTCCTTGTGTTTTCAAACGCGCCGCGGTGAATTTTCACATCCGGAATATTTTAAAATGAAAAAAACCGCAGTTCACGTTTTATCCGACGACGCTGCGCGTTCTGCGGTCGTCTTTACGATTCTAATTCAAAGGAGAAACAATTTTCTCGAACAATATGCGAATTATGTGCAGGTTTTTTTTTGTTTTCCGCGCGAAATACGATATTATTACCTCTCTGCTTATAGTTCAGGTGTTTCGATGAATAGTTTTTCGCGTAACAATTAAATTACATAATCTTTAAATATTTATGCATATACAATCGTTTGATATTCGAATTTGAACTGGTAATTATTTTCTAAAAACAAAAAAATATCTTAAAATACGACTTCGAAATATATTCCTATTGTATGACACGTCATACTCGTACAATTAAAATATACGCATCCGATCGATTTAAAACAATATAAATCAGTGGCGACTTTGGTTGAGAAATGATTAAAATGTAAATTGCACTCGCGACATAATATTTATCCGAATAAAACAGAACTACTCCGACAAAATACACAGGTTATGACGGTTAATTTTTCGATAAAATTGATTTGCTCGTCAATTTGTAAGGAAAAGAAATGACCGGGGCATTGTCCTGTTAAATTTCCCTTTGTGCCCTCTTTTGTTCTCCTTCCGGTTAATGCCTACGCTCTCCAGTATATAAAATACGTATGGGGTAATCGGACGATTATATTGTATAGTTTTATCAAAAAATGCGTTATTTCTCGCGAAATATCATCCTGCGTTGCAATCGCGCGGTTTCGATCTAAATTACGAGTTGTTAATGCAACACACTATCACGGACATAACACTTGATAATTATAAAGTAATTTGTTTGCACGTGGACATTCGGGACGGGGGATTAACTATTTGCCGCGAGAGGAGAGAGAATTATATTATCCAAAAAAAAAAAAAACCTTAATTATTACGTCGTATGAGAGAAAAAGAAACGCACGATTTTTCCAGGGATAATATTAATTCTCTCGTATATGCTTTTAACGATCGACGAAAATCGATAGACACTACTATCGATAGACACTACTATCGATTTCATATTACCTTCTCGTTCGCACGAAAACAACGAGACGTCGTCGTAATAAACACCGAGAGACGTTTTTTTTATACCGTCGCGCGTCCGACAACGACGGCGCGTATTATCGCAGAGCGCCCGCTCTTTCCGTGTCAACACTCGATAAAATACCGCGAGGAAATATCGTATACTGACGTCGCGCGTCGACCGGAAAACACTAATTTCACTCGCTTTCCCCGCACGGGCGGTCGAGCCGACAGTGTGTTCCTGACCCAAACTCTAATCTAACGAATTATTATATATTATGTAACGACTGTATTATAATATAGAGCTCAAGTTTTTAAGCTTTTAGAAAAAAAAATCGCGTTTTTTTTTCCATTTTGGCGCACGTTATGACAGTGTTTATCGTACAATTTCGATCCGATTCCGACGAACAACGTCACGCGGTTTAGTTTATTTTCAATCTCTAACTAGCCGGTCAAAACGAATTATAATTTACTAGCTGAATAACCCGGCTTCGCCCGTGTGCAGTATAACTTTTTATTTTATCAGTTTTTTTTTCATTTTTACCCCTTTTACCCCTTTTAACTCCGGTAGGTGTCGAATTTAGGAAAATCCTTTCCCATGGGGTCTCCACTTTATAAAACGAAACTGCTGACCAAATTTCATACTCAAAGCTCCAGCAGTTCCGGCCAGGCGAATTTTTCTAGTTTCACCTTTTTTTCCCCTTTTAACCCCCTTAGGGGTAGAATTTTGGAAATCCTTTCTTTAGGGGCCTCTGCTATATTAAATGAAACTATTGACAAAATGTAATACCACAAAGCTCCAGTGACTCAGGATTTTTTCCATTTTTACCCCTTTTAACCCCCTTAGGGTTAATTTTCTTAATAATTCTCTCCGTAAAAATCATCCTCGTACTTCAAGGAAAATTTTAAATAAAAGAATTAGCGAAATCGGTTCAGGGGTTGTTGAGTTATGCGCTTACAACACATTTTGCTATTCATTTTTATATATTATAAGATTATGACGAACCATTGCTATCGAAAATGCAATTTTTAATTTTCAATAATATAACAATGTAAATTCTAACGATTACATAAATAAAACGGGTATTAAAAATACATGTCAAGTGTACGAGTATGGTATTTTTTTTTTTGATATTTCGTCAAACGCGTTTAGCGTTGGAAATGTTTTGTTAATTTTGAACAGTCGCTTTCCCTGCGCTTTTCGTTATCGTAATAGAGACTAAAAGAGTTGAAAAACGTGCACGACGAAAAATCAGAGAAAATAGCCACTGCAAACGACGTATCATCGGTTTCATATGCGTAAAAAACAAAAGACAAGAAATAATAGACGAAATCTATTATTCGAAGAAAGCTCAATGAAAACTGGGGATTTTACGACCCGCGTCGATCCAACGGTAGAGCACAGTGTTTTTTCAGTTGAAAACGATAAAAATAAATAAAACTCCGCCGGCAATACGAATCGGTACGAAAATAAAAACCGTTCGAGTGAAAAATTGCGTTCGAAATTACGAAAGGTATTTAACGTCGTATCTCTGCTCACGTCGTCTGCGCGTCGTCGGCAAACGACGTTTAGCATAAAATAACACTCGTGCGCTTGCGACTTTTTAGAAAAA
Organism: Drepanosiphum platanoidis; assembly: GCA_948098885.1. Classification (NCBI taxonomy): domain Eukaryota; kingdom Metazoa; phylum Arthropoda; class Insecta; order Hemiptera; family Aphididae; genus Drepanosiphum; species Drepanosiphum platanoidis. The sequence continues at coordinate 23,498,149 of OX402532.1, read as the reverse complement.
AAAATCCATTGTTTTCGAAAATGTACGATTGGAAAATGTCGACAGAGATTAATAATTAAAACACGTCGGTTATTTTCTACAGACCGAATAAAATAACCGTTGTTTCACTAAAAGTATTGATAAATATTTTCGGTTGTATTTTCATACAAAAAAATGTGTATTATATCGAAATAGATACAGAAATAATTATAACATAATACGAAACGCATTACCGCTCACGTGTGCCACGAGCTGAATTTCAACATCGGAAAGATGCACACGTTTTGAAAAACGTGTTTCGACCGCCAATGGTTTTGTTGACAAATAATGTTCAAATATACTTACACACGTCGTTTACGCACTCGAGGACGATTGTTGAACGATTGAAAATCGAATAGGTGTTTGAAAAATACGTCCGTAAAAAAGCGTAGAAAAAAACAGAATAGGATTAAAAAGAGGAAAAAAAACCGCGTAAACATTAGATCCGCTTGACTTCCGATAGTAGCACGTACTAGTGTGCGTCGAAACTTTAAAAAAAGCAAAATAAATAAAACCGCGACGCGAGTGGTTCGTTTTTATAAAAAAAAAAAATAAATAATAACCAGGTCATAAATTGAGTACTATTACACGACTTTTCGAGCATGAATTCGAGTACGGCCCGAACGGTTTTAATCGATGTAATCGACGACTACTCAAAACGGCTTATAAATATTTTCAAATATTCCACCGAATGACCTGTAATTTTTAATAATTATTCTTCTCTAACCGTTAATGGTTAAAAAAAAAACAATCAGTGGTCATATTTTTTTATTATATCCGCTGTACTTCAAACCTACTCGCCGTTATTATGTCGTTGTGTTTAGTTTAGATTTTAACCTCATAATATTGTTTTTGTTTTCGAAAAATGTCAAAATATATTGCCGTCAGTTTCTACGTAAGTAATACGTATTTATTAAATCAACCTTATACGAAATCGATTGAAAATCGATAGACAATTATTATTTTCATTTGTTACGTCGTCCGTTGCACTCGATTTTCAGTCCTGTTCGTCACGCCACGCCGCGCCGTACAGGTTTCGTAAACCACTACTTTACTAGCTAAAAAACTACTTGGTTAATTTTAAAACCGTAGAAATTACCATCGTCGAAACGAATATGAAATCGGTGTTTGCGCAAAACGCGAAAAGTTTTATTATTTACAGTCGTGCCGCGGCCGCAGCTATAAAAAATATAAAACGACCGCGCTTTCCGTCCGTCCGACTTCGGGGAGTTGGAAACCCCAGCTTTTTAGCTGCTAGATTTCAAAGGAAGTAACGTCCGTTGGCATTATACGTATGTATGTCATTCGTTTACACAACTTTTCACTTTGTATTATATTTTGTATTGCGTCTCGCGCGAGTTCTCTATATTTAGGTAGGTACACTTGCAAAGTAATAATATTTTCCAATGCTTTCGAAATCTGCCCCAAAATAAAATTATGATGTCCGAAATGTGTTTCAGTCCGCGGGCACGGCGAAAACCATCTAGAAAACGATTCGGCTACTCGTAAAAATACCAATGAGACGACTTCTTGGTGGCCAAAATTATTTTCTCATAAAATATAGACCTGAAATCGGCTCTTATAATAATTGAATTAAATACAAAAAAAAATAAATCGATTCGTATGATTACGATTGAATTAATTATTGTGCATTTATGATATTATGTAACGCCGCGGCGGCGTAACTACTTTCGATGATTTTTGTCGACGAAAAGAGAATATTATGCGTCGTCGTCGAGTACAATCAGCGCGATCGTTGCTTCGATATTTAGTGGACGAATTTAGAATAAAACAACAAAGACATTTTCACGGGAACAGCACTAATTTAATTTATTTTGTTCGATTGAAAAACAGCATCGTCAAGTCACTAGTACTACATACGTCATGCATAATTCACCGATTACAAATAATGAAATAATAATTTTAACTTTTAATAATTTAATAATAATTATTATTATTTTTTAACTAACACATTTAATTTGAAACGAACATAATAATTATTGTATTACAGTTCAATCGTTTTCAAATCATCGCGTCGAGTTTGATTTTCAAACCCATCTAATAATATAATATTATGCAACTGCAGCATACATAATCAGATTGTAATAAATATTAAATACATAAAATGCAATTCTCGAATTATTTGCAAGCAATCGGATAAATCGTCGCGTTTTGAAAATAGTATATTTTGTATATTTTATCAAAGTAAATTAACATAATATAGTCATTTGATTAGAAATTTTTTCAAGCTTTCCTTTGGTTTTGAAAAGCCATATTATTCAATCGGAAAACCCGTCTCTCTCTCTCTCTCTCTGAAGTACCACACTATTCGTGTCCGATTTTCAATTTAAAAGTTGCCGCTCGAAGAAGTTTTTAGAGGAAAAACGAAATCAATACCCGCGTCACTCGCGGAAATAAATTCTTCTCGGAACGAAAAACACGACCTATTATTAATATTGAATGCGCATTGCTCGACTATTCGTTTAAGATTTTACAAATTCATTAGTTGTGAATAAGTGATTTTTTTTATTTTTTTTTTTTGCGTTTCCTCGTATAGACAGACACACACCACGTTGAATCGCTCTGTGCGCCAGTTGAAATTAAAAACGCGACCGAAAACGATCTCGACGAGGACGTACAAACAGCGTTTTCTTCGGAAAAATCAATTATGAGTGATTATAATATATTATTATTATGTTTAAACGAAAGGTCGACGGCTATATGTTACTACCAAAACACGGTCTGCGGCAGTAGTTGTTCTCACATTAAGACGGTGTATCAATCGTTAAGCGTAAATATTTATCCGCGTAAGTGTACGTAATTGATAATAATATGTCTGTTATTGACTTGACGTCACACGACGACGACGTCTCTGATAGCAGTTACGTAAACGATGAGAATTGTTTGTAAACAAGGTTATTTCACTATGCCGTTTTGCCGAGACCGAATTGATTACCGTACTGTCGAAAAATCGCGTATTGAAAAAAGCCAAAGTTCGAAAACATTGCAATAAGTGCGTGTACCTACACGTACGAGACGTTCGGTTGACGTTTCCACGTTGTTCCGCAAATCTCAAATGAAATCGTAAATCACTGAAAATTCTTATCCCGCAAGTATGTTTGAAAATTATTCACGACGACCACCGTCACATTAAACGCGAAAACCTTCACACTATAGTCGGATCGAACTTGTGTTTAAAATCGAGATCACGAGATCAATAATTATTATTATCGCACGACTCGAGCAACAGTTCAATCGAAAAAATAAGAGTTAAACAATATCAACAGATCGTTACGATTTAAAAACCAATGCGTATTTCACGAGGTACGTCGTCGGTGTCTCGATTTTATATTGTGTAAACCCTGCTGTGACCAGGGACGAACCGAAGGGGGGTCATGAGGGGGTGTCACACCCCCCCACTCGGCAATATTTGTATTTCAGTCGGCAAAATCGAATTTATTTTCACCTGATTAAACCTTTTTTTTTTAAGACGAGGAAAGGAAAATTAAATACATTGTTAATATTGATTTGACTCAATATTTTCGTAATGGGTTATGGAGCGGATTCGCAAAAGTATAGCGAGACTGCGAGAATCGGCAGTCGGCATAAGATAAAAACCTATATAATATATATATATATATAACACGCATACTAGGGTGTTCCTTAATTTTTGATTTTAAAATATGTTTGATCTCACCCCCTAATATTGTGCCTATATGTATAAAAACGAACTACAAAAAGTTTTGGTTCGATCAGATAAGGTTAACCCGTGCCGACTTGTGATTTAAGTTTGAACTTACTACATTTTTCAATATTTACGAAAATTTTCGACATTTTCGTAAATATTTCGTTAACCTTTAGAAATATCGATACTTTTAATACAACATATTTTAAAGTAAATTAAATTTTCTATAACTTTTATTTTATTACATTTTTTCATATCTCTAATGGTTCGTGAATTATATTGATTTGACTCTAAAAAAACACGATATCTTTGGAAATACGAGCATCGACTGCTCCTGTTAAGAATTGAAACATAAGGTAATAAATAAATTATAAATTTACAGAATGTAACTAAAAATAACTTAATAGTTAACAAAAATTTTGAATTTCAATTTCTAGTCGGCAATTTTGAAGATTACACCCCCCCCCCCCCCGTGATTTTTTTTTGTGATCGTCCCTGGCTGTGACGTCATTACCTGTTCCGGAACAACAAAGTTTTAAAAACCATCTCTATCATAATAATAGCGACTCTTTTTTACTTTTATTATAGGTTCGTTTGTTTCTCCGAAGAGATTTGACTCGTTATTCCTAAAAATCAAAACGTTCGTAAAATATTCCGAAATCCGTCGCCGAATTTAACTGTGCAAAATCCCGACGCCCTCCCTCCCAAATATCATCGTCATCGTCATTATTATGGTCGTCGCAATCGTTATCGCGGTTTCGACACGATGATAATAATACGTCCGACGGGGTCCAAACCACTCGACGGTTTATGGAAAACGATCGCGGCGGCGGGCCGGCACGATTTTCCGATCATAATATTATATTATTAACACACACTCTGTGCTGCGGCTCAAAATTCGCGCGGTTATAATATAATATAATATGACGTGTATTGCGCGCGTGTCTGGCCCGCGCGTGTATTGTTTACGCACTCGAAACGGCCGCGCGCGCGTATTGTTGTACGGCGACCGAACACAACCGCCGCTCGTTACGGACCCGCGCGCACGCCCCTTCCGCCGGGGCCTCGAAACGATTCGTCTGAACGCGATTCACGAGGTACGCGCGACGTCACCACTATTATTTATACTTACTTTTCGAAAACGCGTCGTGTAATCGTCCGAAAATAACAATCATAACCAGGGTTCGGATTTTATAGCATTTGCTATACTTATTATAGGATAGAGATAAAAATAGCAGAGTGGTCTATAAATTTGTTTTATGCGTCAGGGACACTAAATATGAAATTTAATTTAGCTATTTTTTGCACATTTGAAGAATTTTAGATTTTTAGTGCTATTTTTGAAGTTTTGGTGCTATTTTTTGCTACTGTTCTTAATTCAACGCTTTATTTTGTATTTTTCATAAATCTCGTTCACGTTGAATGACAAATAATATTAATTTACGTGAATCAATAAGAAAAATTCCCACATTTTCGTTTCGTATTGAAAATCGATAAATAATATGACATTATTTTAACATGTCATAATCTCTTAGCCCGGCGATGTCGAATATATTTATTCATTTATACCTTCTTATCTGTTATTGTTCCGTACGATTGTAGATTCTATAATATACCATCGACTGTAATTTTGATTTGTATTTATTTTTTTATTTTTTTTTGCTGTTTTTAGGGCATATTTTACGGTTCTTTCGGTTATGTTTTAGCGCATATTTTAGAATTTTTGGTGCTATAAAATCCGAACCCTGATAATAACAATAGCGATCGCCGGGGCACCGCCGCGTCGGCTTCGTTTTCCTTAAAACGCGGATTTAAAACGTGACCTACGTTTCTCTATTTTAGAGAGGGGAACCAGCCTCCGTTAATCTATCCAGAATATAAAAACTAATCGCTGAATGACGTGTTGCTAAGCGCAAATCTCGAGAGCAGCTGATTCTTTTTTTATAATATTCCTTGAAGTACGAGGAGAAAAATTTAAAAAATTGCCCGAAAAAGTCGTCAAAAACTTTTTAAGAACGTGGTCGTTGTTTGTTACCGAACTCCTCCGAAACGTCTCGACAGATTTTCATGAAATTTTTTCTACATATTTGTTAGCTCTGAGAATAGGACAGAAACTATTTTTCATAAGCCCTAGGTGTCAAGGGTCTAAATAATTTCCCGTCGCGTTCATTGTTTTCCGATCGGCCGTGTACTATACGTATATAATTTCATATCACACCGAGTCTCGTGTTAGCAAACAGATCTAATCGGATTCGGTCGTCGAGCAACCGTGCGAGGCGCGCGAGAAACGATTTTTTTCTACAAACAATAGATCCAATCCACATTGGATAATATAATCCATATTCGTGCGACGTATTGAAAAACGTGTCCTCGATCCGGACAAAATGTATTGCGAGACGAATATTTAGAGATGTGATATATATATATTTTTAACGTGTTAAATTCCATTGGAATTCACATTATATACGAGTGTAAATACCGATAAAAAAATAATAATAATTTTCACAAGTTGCGTTTACTCAATTTAGAAATTTACTTTTCGTTTTACACAATAACAATACAAGGTTAGGTTAGGTAAAACGAATTGTTTTTACGTCCACTTTGAACTCTTTCGCTTTTTAAACATTTTTTTTTTTTCTTTCGCCACCGCCTTCGATTCTAATAACAGTCGAAAACAGGTAAAGAGCAGTCAGTACGCTCGCAACGGCGACACCGCGAACATGTGCTCCGATAGACGTCAGCACTGAAGACACGAATACGTTAGAAAAAACGAAATGTCATCGTCGCGTTGATCTTTGAAAGTCTCGACGGATTTATAATTTCAACCAATAAAATAATATATTATTTCGTGTAATATTACGTCATACATATTTATAGAGTACGAATTTTGATAATGTCCTACCAGTTCAAAACGACAATATTTTATTTCGACTATAAAATGTAATCGGCGTGGAATAATTAATAATGTTTTGCTCCTGTTTGATGATTTTTTATCGTATTTTATTACTATTGTAACGCCGAGTTTTTACCAATTTTACTGTACTAAAAAACACAAAAACAAAAACACGCATAATATAAAAATCAGTAGCTTTAAGCTTACGTAAAATTAATTTTTTTAAATGGGGTTTAAACGACACACATAAGTTTATTCCGAGGGCTTCGTTCGAAACCTTTACACAATCATATCCACGCACGTTGTAATTTATTCAACACTTGTATTGTATATTCTGCGCGTTTGAATATTGTTTTTATTTTTCAAGTGTTGGAATTTATCTCGATAAAAACACGTTAAATCATTACAAAACATTTAATACATAAATACATCGACGGAAACGATAACAATACGTATTCTGTTTTCACACACAGTTTCCCCGTCTCTGTTTGCAAATCCGTTCGGTGTATTTTTTGCCGTTGTCGTCCTGCTCCCGAAATATGTGTTTTCAAACGTTTAAAGGCACAGGACGCGCGAACATTCTCGCGATGCTGTCGCGGCAAGCGAGTCTGATTCTGCGGAGGGTAGTCCTTTATCCTCTCCCTCTAGACGCGCCGCTGATCGCGGACGACGCACTAATGATAATTGGTTTTTGTTTTTTCGTTACCCAAAAGTCCCGCAGGAATATACGGGCTAGCTTGTCAGGAGGCGACCGGCACAAAACGGACGTTTATTCCTCCGAGTGCAGTGCGAGGCGGCTTTCCAAACTCGTTACCGAACAGTACGTCCGGCGCCCGGTACGCCGCCGCGGTCCTTCTCTACGTCTCCTGTAATTATTATGTCCTTACGAACGCGGCTATTAATAATATAATAGACGTTATTAATTAAAACGTATTTTTATCCGTCCGATTAGTATCGTTTGTATTGTGTTTTCGTAGTGGTGTCGAAACGTTTTTGACGATTGATCGCGGGCAACCGCGTATAAGAAGCATTGTTCAGGATTTAACGACAAATACTAACGTTTTCCTCGGAAAACATAGAAAAATCGAATGTTCCACGCGACGACGGTCGAATAAAATTTCAATACATCGAGGAGTTTGGACGTTTATTGGAATGCGATAAAAATACCAGGGGTGTTATTCAAATGTACGATTTTTTTTACTCGAGAAAAACTCAGTCGAAATCGAATTTGACATTTTTTTTTTCAATTTTAAAATCAGTATTACTACTGTACCTGAGAAAATATCGACCACAATTATTGTTTATTATTTGAAAAGTACAATTATGTTTATGTATTTTTAATATCAATTTTCGCGTTTAATTAACTTTAATCGTTTAATAGGTAATAGGTATGTGAACTGTTGAATAAATGAAATAATTCGGCGACAAAATTAGCAAAACGGTCAAACTACAGAGAAAGTAAATATATTATAATATTTATTTTACGTAAAAATCAAATATTTTAATTATTAATGATTCTACCGCGTACGGTTATCGAATATTATGTCGGATTTCACAATCATTCAATTCAGTATTTATTTTAATCGCGCGATAAAACAAACAAAAAAAAAAAATGATTATAAATCAGATAGAAATCAACGCGCACTTTGTTCGTCGTACACAAAACGTCTATAAAATCAACAGAATAGAAATTCTGAGTTTGTGATTATAAAATAATGCCATCGACTTTTCTGCAATTCATCGATGACGATGATTTTTATCGGCGCATTTAACCGGATTCGAAATAAAAATAAAACAAATAACAAATCGTTCGATAAGTATCTCCCGCATCCGATATAGGCGCATGTTACGCACGCGATAACGTAATATTTTATTTATTATTTCGTCCGGATCGTTCGTTTTTTGCTCTCAGATCCGAGCAACGGAAAATGTTGTCCGATCTCATAGAATCTAATCCGAAATGCGAGACTAGAATTCTCGAAAAAAACGTTTCTCAAACGTGTGTAACCGCGGCGTATCTCGTCCGACGGAATAAAACGAATGAGACGATTGCATTTTCGATTGCATTTTCGATTGCATTTTCGACGACCTCGCCGTTTTATACGTGTACGCCGAGCAAACGATAATATTCGTCGGGTAACTAATGCGCGCGCGCGCGCGTGTTGGAAAAAACAAATATTATTCGACGGATTAATTGAAAATTAACTCTAAAACGTTCGAGCGTGTGTACGCCTGTACCGAATCCGTCGCGCGATTTCCGCGAAATACTCGCGACGATTTTCCGGAGCGCGTTTACTCGATGCCGTTTCGGATACAAAGTCGCGCGTTCGTATTGCAAAACACAAAGAGACGAGAACTCGCAATAATTCATGTTTACACGTGCTCCGTCGTAATTCGACGGCACTAAAATATTCCACAGGTGTTATTATTTACTATCGATTAGTCCTTAATGATTCGTGTCTACGTTTAAGCGATTTACCAAAACGGCACTAAAACCAATTAAAAATCTATTGCAGTCGCTGACCTTCGGTAAATTATATAGTTTTTGTTTTTGTTTTTACGAAATAGTCACACGAAACGTCCAAAAAGAACGCGTTATTTACACCGGAAACTTTGATGGAATTCGATCCTTTTTCGATTCGGACGTATAGCGAAGACTGCTTGGACGTGGATTTTAGTGGCAGCTGGTTTGCACCTATTCATATTGTGTCGTGGTTTCGAACTGCAATCGCCGAAGTTTGTTTGCACTTCTCAGCCGATTATTACTAAAACGAATAAGAAGGTCGTGTTTCAGGACAGGAAACCCGAAGAAGAGAAGCAATTTTCAACTTTTAACTCGTCGACGACGTGAAAAAAAAAATTCCATTCGAAATCGATAGCACTTACTTAATAAGACGGCCTACAGATTGATTATGGAAATCGTATTAAATAATAATATCGACCTCGTGAAACCTCTGTTATCGAGGTAAAAACAAATTAGTATAGTTTTAACGGTGTTTTAACGCCAAGTGTGACCCTGATATTCTGCTTCACATGCTAAATAATCGTAATTAATATCAATATCAATCCTTGAACTCGGTCTGCGTATAGCCCCGATAATAGTGTACTTCCTATAGGCGCTCAATAATATTTATATTTAAAACGAATTGTGTAATTATTTTAATACTTAAATTTTCGTTGAGAAATTCGTTTTTTTCTCTCCGTGCGATGGACATACCGGTGAACGGGCGAACGTGCGGCGACATTTTTGTTTCGATTTTGTTACAGTAAAGAACGAAAAACGCAAAATATCAAACAATCGAAACCCGTTTGTCGGTGTAAACCTGTATGGTCGAAAAAGGATATAGTACGCGGAGAATAACGGGTTACCACCGCGACGGGACAAAATAAACATGACGATAAAAGGAATAAACTCAATAGTGAAATAAAAGAGGAAACTCGTAAACTGGCACCGGCCGGTAAAGTCAAAGGAACGGGGGGTGGGAAATGTGCGTGAAACGACTCGAAGGAGAGGATAGCTCGAAGGAGTGTGAAAAGAACGAGTAAATGAATAATTAACTTTATGTTCAAAGTTTGTTTTTCAGTTTATTAAAATTTCACCGGAAGCGTGAAAAATGTCGGCCAGATTTTTATTTTTCACTTCTTTTCGCGAGTACCTGTCGTCGTCGGTACTGATAATAATTTCACAGACGATTATCTATAATACGTACTCGCATTTTGGCGTTTCGAAAAAAAGGAATTTCCAGCGGAAATAATAAAAACTAGTAACGTAAAATGTCATGAAAGTAGTGTATTGGACGGCAGACCGAAAAATCGATTGTTATTTGCAAACAAAGTCTGCTAATCGTTTGTTTTTTTTGATTTTGATCGTCGACCCTGTGCCATTCGCCGCGACTAATTATTAATCATCATAACATTTATTATTTAATTGTTGCGATCTCGATTGTAGCACCAGAACAAGAATCCGCGCGAGAACAACGAGAACAACGATCAATAATAACGGAGCGATTTCGATAACATTGAAAATGATTTTACATAAAAATAATATGCACGTGATTATTACATTGGTTTCTCGTGATACGCACTTCCCGCGCGGTTCTATTGACAAACGTCGTGGTGTTTCAGACGCGTTCCGAACGTTACGTTTTCAAAACCGTCCATTTCGACATTGGATTTCCAATAAAATCAACATAATTCGTATTACGTAGTGTCGGTAAAAATAAAACGCTACTAACGTTTCCACTCCGATATCGTCGTGTGTGCCTAGAGACCAGAGAGACCGTTGCCGCCGCGCCGTGTTCCCACTTCGGACCGTTATATTGTTATGACGCGTGCGAATTGCATCGAAAATACATCGATTAGCACGTGCTGCGTGTGCGTAGTACAAAACAATGTTCTCTACTACATTGTAGTGTGTGTGTACGTTTTGTTTTTTTTTTTCTTCCCCCTCGGGGCGAGTGAGATTAAAACCTGATCGTATGTTACAAAACCGTTTAGGAATAATAATTATTTGACGAAATGTTCTCGCGGTATATATATTTTCAGTCGACCCGAACGCGGTGAATAGTGAACGATCGTAAGGCGGGCGATATATAAGCGTTCGCGCCGTGTCTGGAGGAGGCGTTTTTGTGTTTTTATTTTCCGTCGCGTTTCTCGTCGTCGTCCAGTCTCCTTCCCCCCCCCCTCGACCATCATCGAAATGATCGTCTCCAACGCGATCCAAGCGCTGACGATGAGTTCGGAAAACCTGTGGCTCGTCTTCTTCTGGCTGTCGATTTTCGCCCTGTACCTGCTGTACGCCAAAGGATCCGGAAAACGCGCGAAGCACATCTCTCAACTGCCGTCGTTGACCAAAACCTATTGGACCTCGTTGCTGGTGACGTTGAAACTCACGAGTCTAAACCCGAAAGGTAACGCATGTCCACCGTTTGCACGATTAAATACTTCGCGTGACCGAACACCAACCGTTTTTCTAGAAACTTAAATTTCGCCTTTTTTTTTTTTTTTTTAATACGCGAATCGTTTTAACGTAATAACTACGTAAGTGACTCGACTCGGGAAAAATGTTATCGAATTGATTCCGAAAAATCAACGACTGACGCGACATTAACATACGTATCAGTCGTGTTGTTGTACGTCTAATTATTATTTAACAATTTGGTCTGAGAGGTCTGATTCGGTCGTTTTTCGCGGATTGTTTTTTTCGGAAACGTAGTCTCGTACGAAATATTATTCTAGACGAATGAAACCGTCCGCGCGGTTCTGGTCGAGTATTCGTATTTCTAAAAAAATAAAAAACATCCCGCCAATAGTACGTACTATGAAAAAAATATGTTTAGGAAAACGCAATTTTCATACCATAATATTATATTTCGTTTATAATCTGTTTTCAGATATTTTACCTTTCTTCGAAAAGAAAGTCAGAGAATACGGACCGTTGTTGCACTTTCAAGTGTTGATACGTCATTATGTCATTTTAAACGACCCAGAAGACATAAAGGTAAGCCCAACAACACACGTACAATTTATACACGCTTCTGAGATACGTCCAACGTGTAACCTAACCGTTTGTACCGATTAGTGGCCGTTAAATTTCTATCACTATCACGATAATTCGTTAGATAACATCAATAAAATAATAAAACCGGTACTCGTCTGTCTGATATTATAATTAGAGTCCGGATTTGTATGCATTTTCATATTTGTAATGAGTGTATGCATTTCGATGGGAGTAAGAAATGTGGACGATTTGTGTCACAGATAATGCATAGAAAAAAGTTTATTTTGCATATAAATGCATATTTTAGAGATGCATATTTGAACATTTTTGCATATTCAAAAGCATATTTTGTATAAAAGTTTATTAAGCCTATTATTTGGTTTCAATTTCATCGTAGAAATTATTAGTTCATTACGTATTGTTGGGAAATAAAAATGTTATTCTCCGTATGTCATATTTTTGGACAGTTTAATATGTTAAAATTATATCTCGTTTATCGCAAGTCGCAACACGGTCATCGGCAACAATGCTGACTGGTTTTATTATTAGATTTATATTTTCTAAAGTATTTGTTTTATTTGTTGACTATATTTTAAAATATTTAGTAGTTCTTTAATAAATGTTTAAAGTCGATGTCTATAATTAAAAAATTAAGTTTTTCAACAATTTTGAATTATTATTTATGGAAGAAATTAAAAAAATAAATATTAAAATGCATATATTTTGGGTATGAGAGCATATTTTTGCATATTATTATTAAAAAAAATAAGAGCATATCGAGTGCATATTTTGAAGTTTTTTGATGCATAAATGCATATTATTTTGGCCTTTTTGAGTGCATACAAATCCGGACTTTAATTATAATACATAACGTATAATTATTATATTGTAATACGATATAGTAAAAATAAATTGGACACTAAAAAATGAACAATAACTGCATTAAATGTCTGATCGATCCGTTGTTTTTTCGTACGTCCTGCAGGTACTGTTGTCCAGCCCGCAACACATCACGAAGGGTCCGGAATACGATTTCTTAGAACCGTGGCTAAACAAAGGGCTGCTGACGAGCACGGGTATGGCGGCGGCGATTGTTCTTTAGGTCGCGCGCTCACGTTGGACACGACAGATTCGTCGAGTGCGAATACGTTTTCGTGCTCATTAAAATAGTCCCAACGATATCACGTTCGTGAGACGTCCTTAGTGCGCACGAAAGTCGATAAAAAAATCCGTACGAAAACGCGTCCGATGTGAACGCGCGGCCTTTTAGTCGATAATATTAAACGCGCACTGTGAAAACGTGTGTCGATTGTTTTTGTTTTTTTACAGGTGAAAAATGGCATTCCCGAAGGAAGCTGCTGACCAACACGTTTCACTTCAAAGTGCTGGAGACCTACGTGCCCTCGCTCAACAAACACTCTCGTTCGTTGGTCAGAAATCTCCTCAGGGCGTCCGAAAACGGCAAAAACATTACGGAAATCGACTCGCACGTCACCCTGTGTGCTCTGGACATCGTGTGCGGTACGTTTTTACGTATATTATTATTGTCCGCCGTTCGACGTCTATTAGTCAGTCGGATCGATATTACCACAGATTTACCGCCCGTTGTTTTCGAACTTCTTTCCCCCCCCCCCCGCCCCCCCCCGTCCCAATACAATTAGTGCACTTTTTTAATCCATTTTTTCCGATTTACCGCGTGACCGTTGGCCGTCCGTTAGCTATTAATTTATAATAATATGAGTTTTATCATTCGAACACGATGACGTGTAAATGTTATACTTTGATCGAGGAATCGGAATTTTATTTCATTATTTTTTTTACCGACATATTATCTCATCTATATTATCGTCTGTGCCGCGACCGGGCACAATTCACTCGGTTCCTAGTAATCGGTTTAACTTACGGCTCAGTATAGTGCAGCTCACCTCGATTCGGTAACTCAGACAAACACGCTTACATTACTCGTAAAAAGGGAAACTAAATTAAACAACTCGCCAGAGTTATTTCTAAAAGAAAACATAACATACAACTCGTAAACTTCGAAAATATTATTCAATTACATTTTAACAACGGCGGCGTCATTTTTTTTAGAAATTGTCGTTTTCGTGGCTACGGAACCGTCGAAAAGTTGGCCCCAAACGTAACTCTAAACAATCTCTCGTCGCGTTTAAAACAAAATAAATATTATTGATAGTATTTTTTTCGAAAACAAAGAGTAGGTAATTTGATTTTTTAAATCGCACGATCGTAACAACGAGTCACAATATTATTACAAGTTAGTGATTTTCGATCACTACGTGGTTACTTTTCAATAACTTTACAACAATTATTGCAACTCGTTACTTCCCGTTTTTAATCGCGAGATACACTGGTTGAGCAACGCTGATCAGACATAACGCACAACACGATAAGATAACCTAATTGATTTGAATCGAATGAGAAAAAGAAAAAAAAAACCTATCGAAAACCTATCGTTCGAATCTATTTGATCGTTTTCGATGACGCTCAATCAATAACATCCAAAGTACGTTACGCGCGTTACATGATTTAACCGCAATAATTTATTTATTTATTGATCTGTCGTCGATCGCGCGCGCGGTGTTTTTAAATTTTTTCTTCTTCTTATTTAGAAACGATCATGGGAGTGAACTTGCAAAGTCAAGAGGGCGAATCGGCCGAATACGTGAATTCAATTAAAACGTGAGTGTGATCGTAAAACGTATTCATACGATATTATATTTATTATATTTGTTTACACTAATGTACTATTTTCGTCATATTTGACAGCGTCAGTAACATATTGATCAAGCGTATATTCACATTTTATTACTGGAGCGATTTCATCTTCAACGTCAGCAAACTCGGCAGGACGTTCCGTCAAGCTCTAAAGACCGTGCACGATTTCACCGAAAACGTAACTATGCTATAATATAGTACACTGTCGACGCGCATTATTATTATTTCGAGTTGAAAATTATATCCTACGAGTGACGGTTTCTTTTGGCTTTTAGGTCATAAAAGAAAGACGGACGATTTTGGAAAACTCCGAACTCAAAATACGCGACGAAAACGGTGAGATCATTATTAATTATTTATAGCGATAAATGAATCAATTGAAAACGATCGCGTCGGCCTAAAGCAATATAACGCGCGCGCGCGTGTGCTAATCGTCCGAGACGAAACCGCGGTCTGACGTTCGGGTTTGTTTCAGGGAAAAAACGAGTGTATTCTTTTCTGGACCTTCTGATTGGCATTTCTAAAGAGAACGCCGATTCGATGACCGACAGAGACATACGAGAAGAGGTGGACACGTTTCTTTTCGAAGGACACGACACGTCGTCGATCGCCATCACCATGGCCATAATTCATTTGGGACTCGATAAAAACATGCAAGTTAGTTAAAAAATATAAACATTATGTATATTTAATAATTCTGTGGCACGTCAGATTTCGAATCGAAAGTACTTACTTTTGAATTTCAAAAGGACGTCTTGAATTATATTCGTGTGCTACCATTCGTACGTAATTTCTATTTAACCGACAAAAACACATACAATATGTGTATTTACTATGTATTCCATTTGAGGGGCGTATTTATTTTTTTTCCCCCTTTTTCGAAACTGTCGTGTTTTTAATTCGATTCACGTTATTCAACAGGATTCGGTCAGAGACGAGCTTTATAAAATATTCGGTGACAGCGACCGGGACGCAACAATGGAAGACCTCAAAGCAATGTCAAATTTAGAAAGAGTGATAAAAGAGACAATGCGACTTTACCCAAGTGTGTCGGGTGTCACGAGAACGCTCAAAGACCCGCTCCGACTCAGTACGTGCACTATCAGAGAGTTTATCTTTTAATTACATTTTATTATACGTATCATTATTGTTACACGCGTTAAATTGCGATCCGGCGCCCGACCAACTGATTGTTATGGTTTAAAAATAAATATATTCGAAGATGAACAAAATAATTCTAATAGAATGTTACGTTGGTGGGCGAAACCTAGCGTATTATCTTTCTCGTGCGTTTTCAATCATAAATGAGCTAAACGCACGTGTGTGCCAATCGTTTTACTCCCTGCACAGCAGAATAATCTATCGAAATTAAGAATTTTAATAATATTAAAAAAAACACGACGCGGCGTTCTTCGAATTTTCCCAATACGACATGTGCTCATCATAATATCGATATTTTTCCGAAACGATTCTTTTGTCGAGCACTTTCGTTTTCGCGGAATGCAAAAAAAAAAATCTGCTGAATTTCTGTTTGTATACATATAAAGGGTTTTTCAATAAGAGCGGGCCGATGTTGAAATGAAATAAAACAAGCTGTGTGTGAGGTATTAACGAAATTATTTTTTTATTTTAAAGTTAGTAAAGTATGCCAATTACGTTTTAAATATAATATCATTCAAATGTCCACCACAGCTTCTCACAGTGGCACGAATCCGAGTGGTCCAATTTTCAATGACCCCGCCGCATAGATCTGGTTGAATTTGAGCGATGGCCTGTGTTATGTTTAATTTAAGGTCATCTGTCGTCGAAAATTTTTTGGGGAAAAAGAACGATATGGACGTGGACGATATGTGGTTTCAACAAAGTGGCGCTACGTACCATACATCGAACCCCACGATAGCCATTCTGAGAGACAAATTTGAGGGTATGGTTATCTCTCGCCAAGGTGACGTGAATTGGCCCCCGAGATCGTGTGATTTGACCCCGTTAGATTTTCTCTTGTGGGCTTTCTTGAAGTCGCAGGTCTATGCTAATAAGCCACAATCGACAGATGACCTTAAATTAAACATAACACGGGCCATCGCTCAAATTCAACCAGATCTATGCGACAGGGTCATTGAAAATTGGACCACTCGGATTCGTGCCACTGTGAGAAGCTGTGGTGGACATTTGAATGACATTATATTTAAAACGTAATTGGCATACTTTAAACTTTAAAATAAAAAAATAATTTCGTTAATACCTCACACACAGCTTGTTTTATTTCATTTCAACATCGGCCCGCTCTTATTGAAAAACCCATTAGTTGTCGTAAATCGTCGTCCGACGGGGGTCAATCAGATCGGGGGGTGGCTCGCATTACGATGATATAATCGCCGCTGTTTTGTTACAGAAAAGTACACGGTACCGTCGAAATCGATCATCGCCGTGGTCCCTCATTTCGTGCACCGCAACGAAGACATGTTTCCCGACGCGGAGAAGTTCGATCCCGACAGATTTCTACCGGAACGGTGTGCCGAACGTCATCCCTACGCGTACATACCGTTCAGCGCGGGGCCCAGGAACTGTATAGGTACGACACGACGACGCCGACGTCGACTGGGATGAAACGTTTAATCGTAAAGTATCGGTAAAAAAAAAAATAAGCGCGTGAAACGATTTGGCGAAAAAAGATGTCGTTTTTTTGTTGTTGTTATATCGGACGACGACGTCGTTACGTTTCGTCGAACGGTGTGTCACGACCAAGTGGACGCTCTAAGCCGAGGAGTGACAAGGACTCGGCGAGACGAAAAAAACCCTCCCCTTCGGCGTTACACGAATATCGGCTTTTCGCGAGATAATAATATTTTTTTATTATTTTCTAAAAAAATGTCAATCAATTCGATCGAGCCCGTCGTTTACGAGTAAAACGCGAGTTTGTGTATTTTTATTTAACGAAAACCGTTTGAAAAAACGTAAAAACGTTGATTTTACGATAAAACGCCAACTGCAATTATAATTGTAAACGGTTTCAAAAACACGAAATCGTAGCGCGAAAGTTATTATTTTCAATACCGATACGTTTTCTCTGCGATTTGTGCGCGACGATATTATACCGACAGTCTCAATTGGTTTTTGTTTTTTTTTTTTTTCCCCCGCGAAAACAGGACAGAAATTCGCCATGTACCAGATGAAAACCGTACTGTCCACCCTGTTGCGGTTCGCGAGCGTGGAGACTTTGGGGACGCAGGACGACATCGTCATCAGTACCCAACTGATAGTGAGAGCCGATCACTTGCCGAGCGTAAAACTCACGCCGATTCTCGACAACAACAACGTACGCGTTTAACTCCGCCTCGAACAGTATCCTAGTGTCCAAGTGTAAATAATTTAGTGTGCATTGTACATACTGTACCCGCTCCCGAGTATATACGTTTTTCTCTCCCCTGCCTCCTGGCCGGTTCGTTTTAAATATCCTATTCGAATTCGAAATAGTATTATTCGGGTGTTTTTTTTTTTTTCTACAAATTTTCAGCGTGTCTAAAACGACATCTATAAACGCAACGTTAATCGATTAATCGTCCTTTGCCGTTTAAATAAGTCGACGGTAACGATAAAGAAATATTATATAATCGTCTCTAACAACGCCGCAATAATTGAAGCGTTGACATGGAAAAGGTACTAAGTCATAAAAACCAAATTTTACAGGAGAAGGAAAAAACTGATTTTAGCATATTGTAAACCTTTTATTCGAAAAAAAACTTTTTTTTAACACAAATTTCTCACTTAAATACTCACAACTTAATTTTAATTAAAAACGAAAATATAATAATTGATATTTATAAATAATATGTGTATTAATATTCTTTATTTATTATTTTTTATTTACAAACATCTCGATAGAATGCATGGTATTTTTATTTTTTCGTCCAAAAAATCTTGTGTTCAACGTAATTACTAATATTTAAAGAAATTTGAGTTAGTTCTTTTTCCAGGCCATTGGCATATGTATTTAGTACCTTTTCAACGAAAAAACGAAAAATTGATTTTTTTTGACTTAGTACCTTTTCCATGTCAACGCCTCAATTAATCAATATGACATTTAGTTATGGTATACATTAGTAGACATTATTCTATAAGGAGTACTATGTGTAAAAATGTGTTTAGAGTTTACTTTCAAACGGATTTTCAATGTTAAATTATCAACCATTATTATCTTATTACTAGGGCTAGGGACTTAATGCCCTAAAAAACCTTAAAATATACATGCCCTTAAAAATTATTATATATGTTCTTAAAATATGCAAAAGTGCTAAAATATGCTCTTAATTTTTTTTTATTTTTCATTAAAAAACACTAAAAAAATTACAAACTTATATGTTATTAATTATTATTTTGATTGCTTCTTCTTTGACCATTAAACGGGAAAAAAAAATTTTCAATTCAATTTTAAATGCATATGGTTTTTATAATTTAATATTTTTTTAAATCTCACCTAAATGAATTGCATTGTGTCACTAACAATTTTCTTATATTTTCAAATGTCAACGAGCGGCGATTGCACGCCAATAAATTTTTGTATCTCGAAAACGAACGCTCGATATTTTTTTAAATAAACAGCGTGGAATATGCACTCGAGATAAAAATACAACAAAATATGCAAAATGTGCAAAATAAAAATGATTTCTTTGAACTCTCAGTACTATGAAACAATTTTATTTATTACTTATCTATTATTGAAAAACTGCAAACTCCTAAAGTCCCTAGCCCTACTTATTACGTATTATAAGTATAATAATTGTATCAAACGTTCATCTTTCTCGATATTTCGTTAGAATTATCGTACATCAGATCACCGGATGTTTCACAAACTTTATAATATAATTTGGAATTATTTCGAACTTATCAATTGGTCATCGTATGTTATTGCGGTTATTGTTGTTGTAATTGCGGTGTGTTTGTTTAAGTAGTGATGTTTCTACACTAGCTCGGATACGCGCTTACCTGTATACGTATTTTAATATTCTAGTTCACGCGAAAACACGTGTTCGTTACAATACTAAATGTAAAAATGTAAAAACAACGCCAAAGGTTTCGGTGTGATTATACTCTATACTTATATTATATAGTTCGATATTGTTGTGACCGAAACGTGTGTCGGACGTTTTTGAAAAATGTAATCGTCCTAAAACGAATAATTACTAAATATAATTAACACAATTACATATTATTATTATTATTGTTAAATATATTGATTTTGAATACATTGTTTTTTTTTTTTCCTACAGTCGATTTTTCGAGTAGCGAAACTGCGAAATCACGCGCAGAAACATTTGAGATTTTGATGATTAAGAAATGAGGTGAGCGAGAGAGCGTGTCTCAACTGAAATTTTAAGGGGAATAATGTTCGATAAGTATTCTTTACTGCTATAGCTCGTAGACGGCGCGAATTTCTCAATAATATTTTACCTATTCGTAATTTTTTTTTTACTATTCATTGTGTTATCGAAATAAATTTATATGAAATTTCGATCGCGAAAACATGGTTAATTATCTGCGATGATGAAATAGACGCAGCCGCGTTCAACATTCAAATAAACAAACAAAATGAATTCGGTTTTTATACTACTTAGGCAACACGAGGTTTATCTAATGGTAAGCCCGGAAATCGATCCTGACGAATATCGTCGACTTTATTTTATTACGTCGTCCTTCGAAATATATTATTGATTTGTTTATAGTTGCACGCATATGCTCTATTTTATTAACTTTTTTTTTAATAATTTTAAGTAGACAACTCATTTCCCGTATGAATTGATAAAAACTTGAATTGAATTTAGTATTTTTTAGATTTTTGTTGTTTTTTTTTAAGGGTGAAGCCGCATAGGGGATGACGAGCGCTACCCCGCCTTTTTCGTGAGGTAGCGAAATCATATTTTTTCCACCCCGTAAAAAAAAAATCGTGATTTTCGCACCGCGGAAACGTATACAAATAGAATTAGTAGTTACGTAATTATAACGATAATACCGTTATATCGTTGGACTGTTCGTTATGAATACATAATTATGTAACAATAATAATAACACTGACGACTGTTTATGTTTACGTGAAATCGGAATAATAGAAAGCCAATGAAAGCCGAGCCGCTCGCCCCGCCCGACCAATGACGGTCGAGCCGCGCACGCCATCCGATCGAGTGCGAAAGTGCAGCGGCTTTCTAATGCACCGTGTGCGGACAGGATCAGTCTAGCGTCGGCAGCGGTTCGGATAACTCTCTTCTCCGTTTCGTACGTTTCGGTTTTAAATTTTTCTCCGCGTCGCGCGTCGGTCAATAATGTCGTCGATTGTTATTAATTATCCGTCTCTCGTCGACGACTGGATCGAACTTTCGATAGTGACTTTTTTTTTTTTGCTTTCGATTTTACTTGTTTTTATCCAGTGCTTTCTCCAACTACTATTAGTTAATGTTCAAAAGCCAATACGAACGCCGAACCTCGACAGCGACCCACCGACAGGACGCGTAAGTAGTACCGATTATATAATATTTTATAGTAAATTACAGTAAATTTTCATTTTTACATTTTTAAACGTCATTTTTTAATATAACGCGACCCACTAAAAATATAATCGCGACCCATAGTTTGGGAACCTCTGGTCTATAGATAGGTAGTGGGTCATAGGCGCCGATAAGGGGTAGCGACCCGCTACCCCACTTTTTTTTCGAGGGGTAGTATAATCATATTTTTTGCCACCCCGTAGAAAAATCGCGATTTTTACACCGAAAACGTAATACAATCGAATTAGTAGGTACCTAATTACAATGATAAAATTATATAAATAACCTCTCTGTTTTTAATTGCTGTCGCAATAATTCGTAAACGTCTTCATCAAACTCGTTTTAATTTTCAAAAATATCCGTTTATCGATTCAATCAAATCAAAAATACCTTTGAATTTGTATTAATTTTTTTTTTTTATTATCATTAATTATTTTTCTACGACTAGTACTTACCAATTAAAACGAATTGTATACAAATATTTTACAGTTTTAAAATAGGTACACCGTTAAGCTCTTATTCGATTAAAAACGTGTCAACGATTCGTTTATTTCTGGAGGTTTTTTCTCCAACAATTTTCGCCCTACCCCAGTAGTTTTTGTACTGCGTTTAAATTTTACTACGGTTTTTTGAATTGGAGGAAAATAACGTTTAAAGACAGTGGAAATATTCAATACGACCGCACAATACACGTATATTATACATCTAACGACGTTATAAATTTTAAATCATAATCGATATAATTATTTTTACCCGTTAAAAAATAAGTTTTGTAATAAACGTCCTCCGCGTTTAATATACATACGACTGTCGCTGTCGTGTAGGTAGGTCGACCTTTTAACTCTGAATAATTTTAGTAGTCGCGTGATAAATTTACAAGTAATTGTCTCAAATCATCGGGTGTGTTGCACATTAATAATTATGAGAACGACTGAGGACCACCTTTGAACCGCGTCTTTGTCGGTTCGCACATTGTTTTGCATTTCATTAGAATATTGACAGCCCGTAGACGTTCGCGTCGAGTTTAGAATATTTAACATTAGTAAATAGCGAAATATAACCCCTCCAAGCATAAACATGATTGATTATACTTTTTTTTTCGCATCATATTCATTTGAAAATAAAAGTAATGAAAACGAAAATTTTCGAAATAAAAATGATTTACATCGCGACAATTCGTATGCTATTCTATTATCGTTCGATTTAACGGCGTGGCAAATAATTTGAAAACGTTTATTATTATATTATATAAAATTATTCTACTTTAAAAATTTATTCTACTTTTCTTTATTTTCTCTTCAACTCATTCACGCGAGTGTTTATTTTCAGAAATTAATTTTATAAAATCTGATTTGATAAACCGACTGACTGATGAATGCAGTGCCTCGTGTACTAAAAGTTACTAATTATAACGAATTCGCATCAAGTATTCAACAAACAAAAAAAATCACATTAGGAAAATAAATAGTTACCAAAGTAATGTTATTATACAATAATATTACGATAATTTAATTCTTTTACAATATTCAATATGATTCGAGTCATACTTGACGTAGGGAATTGAAAACGGTCGAAAAACGATTTTATATATCAAACGCGTTATTAAAATATTTAAAAATATTCGGCCAACAAACAGTGTGTAGTTTCTCGCGTCTAGATCACGCGCGTGATCGATCGATTCGAAATCGCGCGCGCGTTGGCCTTGACAGTAGCCGGCTGTTTCGTTCGACTGTCGCGTCGGTACACTATCGTTGTGGCGCGTAAAAAACACACGGGTGATCAATAACACTTGACGCGCGTCGTTCTCGATTTCTCGACAACACCGTCGTCTCCGATTGGATTTCGTTGAAATTTTCATTAAAAAAAAAAAAAAAAACGATGATCGACGCGAATTTCTATACTCTAGTTTTGTGTCCGCTCGCGATATTCGTGCTGTACATGGCGTACCTGCGGCTGCGGAAACCGCTGGAATACCGGCAAATCTCATCGCACGTGCCGTCCGTTACGAAAACATTTTGGGAAGAAATGCGATTTTCCTGGAGCGTGGCGACTAAACACCCCAAAGGTACGTATATACGAGTATATTATTCGGTCGACTTTGACGAAAAAACTTTTTTGAAAATGTACGTATTTGTGTACGGATTCGATGGCGGTGGTTTTCGACCTATTTGGGTCCGCGCGGCTCTTTCGATCGCGCAACTCGCTTGCGAATTACGATTAAAAAAAAAAACAAACGACTCGTCGTTACAGGGGCGTCCCTAGACAGTTTTCACGCGGGGGGAGAGGGCGAATCTATTTTTTAAATCAATAATTTACCCTAAACGTATTTTTCAAAAGTCAATTTAACTATATCGATTTTTTTTATAATGCGACTACGTTAGAAATAAGCTTACCCTAAAAAAGCAAATAAATAATATGTTTATTGTGTACTTATGTTTTTGATTATTCAATGATCATCAAAAATTAGCCCAACTAGTTGGTAGAAATTAGAGACCGGCTTTTACCTATTAACCCGACCGTGAATTTTACATGTTTAGACCGTATCGAATTACGTAATAACAACTTGCGTTTTTTTTTCAGAATATTTACAAATGTACATGGATTTGTTCGAAAAATACGGCCCGGTGGTTCATTTGAATATTACAGGACGATCGTATGTGGTGCTAAACGATCCGGACGACATAAAAGTAAGTCAGTACCTACTGAAATGTATTAAATTTTTCGATAATTGCATACGATAACACACTTATATTTAACTGAATAGACTTGGATAAATACAAACGTATATACAATACGTCGTATAATATCACATTATAGACGAATTGAAATAGATTAAACGACGGAAACGCGCAATTAAAATTACTATGCGATCGAGTACTTTTAAACGATCCGAAAATTATATTTTATCGTTGTCAAATAGATAATGTGAGTTATTTGCCATTGATTAAATCGACTGGATAGTTTGAATTTTTTTTTCTCGACCAATAAGACGGTCAAGTTTCTTACGTTTCTACGGATTGTTCTGTACACGTCATTATCGTGACGCGTTTATGACGGACAAAATCGATCCTTTTTTTAAACAGTTAATAACGAAAACTGCGACGGAACACTTTATCTAATACGCTTTATCATAAAAACTACAAACTAATTTTACAAATTAATAGTTATCACACACTGTGTCGTACCTAAATCACTGCTCGTTCCTCTAATTATTCTCCTCGCGTCAGTGTAATTAACCGTGTAAGGGTCTGCAATGACATCGACATTGTACTAGGATAATGCGATACGTTTTAAATTTCTCAACCTTGGTACCATGTGTGTACGTATATAGTCCATAACCGTCGTCGCATATTTATAAATATAAACAAACGTTATTTGATTCACAGTTCGTATAGTGTATTTTGTATTCCATAAATACTATCGCATTAATGAGCTCGTCGTCTTTGTCTTGGGGAAAAAAAAAATCGATTTTACCGCATGAAATTCGTGTTGGTGTAGATTTCTTCGAAGTAACTATAATTTGTACGCTCTCGACTCGTGTAAAACACGTAAACACCCGTAACATTCGCAAATTTACGATAAATCGATCGAAATGAAAATTGTAAAAAAAAAATCTAAACTCTTGAATAGATCGTATTGTCCAGTACACAATACATCAACAAAGGACCCGAGTACGACATGCTGAGGCCGTGGCTAAACGACGGCCTGTTATTGAGCTCAGGTAAATGCGTTGAAAATATATATATTATGTATATTTATTATTCTTGTGAGAATTTCGTTTCGAAGGTTCGAAATGGCAAAGCCGGCGGAAACTACTCACAAACACTTTCCACTTTAAAACGTTGGACATGTATAATCCCTCGCTGAATAATCATTCGCGGATATTAGTGCGAAAACTACTGGAAGCGTCCGCGGACGACCGAGGGGTCAGCATTCCGGAATACATAACCTTGTGTTCTTTGGACATGATGTGCGGTGAGTAAAAGTGCCCACTTCAAAGCGCGCGAACCGGTCGACTTATAATAGCAATAACACTACTCGACCGGATATTATGTATTTTTGAAACGCGTCGTCAGAAAATCGAGTCGATATTTTAACATCTAAGAAAAAGACACAAATAGTGTAGCGATTATACTCGGGCCGCGTCTTATTTGGTTGTTTTTTTTTTTTTTTTTTAGAAACAATTATGGGTACTGAAATGAACGCTCAAGAAGGCAAATCAGTTGAATACGTCGTCGCCATTAAAAGGTAAATATTATATTTGAATAATTGTTGTAATCGAATTTCAAAAACGATATGAATAAATACGTCGAAAAATCCAACAATGTTGGAGTTTCGATTGTTCGAACCGAAAAGGAAGAAGAGCAAGTAATCGCGAAACCTTAAAACGAAATGAAATTTTCAACTTTCAGAAAACGTTTTTATTCATTTCTCGGTAATAATTCGATTCTATTCGCCAAATTTATGATTTTGTTTTAAAGTGCTTGCAGATCGGTGATCGACCGAGTTTATAAATTTTGGCTGTGGAACGATCTGATTTTCAAACTCAGCGAATGCGGTCGAACGTTTTACAAATCAATCAAAGTCCTACACGATTACACCGACGTCGTATGTATAAATAATTTTTTTTTCTTTTCTTTTCGTATACTATTTATAAGACTTGACGTCTGAAAACTTCTTTACCGCGACGACGCCAGCAGCTACGAGTATATGGATTCCACGCGGCACAGTTTTCAGTTTCTCGCCGCACTGTGACAACGACGATGTCGATCTCAATGCCTGCGCGTTGATAAAACAAGTGTTTTCGATAACGACCGACTCGGTAAATCGACTTGAACGCCTGCGAAAATTATTTTTAAAAACACGAAAACGTCGAGAATCCCGAATACTGCTGACGTCGTCGTCGTTGTCCCGTTTGAAAACAAAACAATATTATTACGCGTTTCTCGTCAGGTCATTAAAAACAAGCGAATGTCGTTGTTGAAGTGCTCGGACGACGGCCGACAGTCCGACCACGCCGACAGTTCTAATAGTAATAGTATAGTATTTTCATACCGTTCGTTGTCCGTCGCGTCTCCTCCCGTCGTCGTAGTAATGTGCGGTTTTTTTAGAAAAAAATCAAAAGAAATCGTTCCTGGACCTGCTCCTCGCCACTCTGAAAGAACATCCGGACGAAATGACCGACCGAGACATCAGGGAAGAAGTAGACACGTTCCTTTTCGAAGGCCACGACACGACTTCGTTCGCGATGACGATCGTTCTGGTGCTGCTGGGCATGCATCGGGATATTCAGGTACCTGTACCTCTATAGCCGCCGGCCTAGTTCTCTCCTTCTAACCTAACGCAATATGATCCAAGGACAGAGCCAGGGACGAGGTGCGTGCCGTTTTCGGCGACTCCGACCGGGACGCGACGATGGAAGACTTGAACGCCATGAAATACGTCGAAGCCGTGATCAAAGAATCGCTTCGGCTGTACCCGAGCGTGCCGGCCTTTACGAGAGAATTGCAGACCACGTTACAACTGAGTAAATATTAATTTTCTTTAAAAACTCCTGCTCTAATATCATTTACATAACACTATCGGTCGGCAGAGAATCCGAGTCAGTAGTTTGGTTGCTTCCGAGCACTTCTAGTGCTTACGAGTCTCTAAATGTGCAGTTTATTTTTTTTTATTATATTTGTTCATTTTTATTATAATTTTATATCCGATACCGACTTAAAAACAAATAATAATTCTAAAAAAATAAATAAAATTAAACGTTGATTTCTTTCTTCTTTTTTTTTAATCTTAGTCTTTAAATTAAAATCGTTTATTAACTACTACTAGATATTACTTTATATTTTCAAACTCAAACGAATTTCTGCTAACAGCTGTTAGAAGTAGTTCTATGAAAATACTATTGCGATTACGATTACGATAGTTAGACGCGATGATTTTAATTCGACAACTTTCCTTGTGTTTTCTATTTTTCTCAAACACTCGAATGACGAATAAGTATTACTAGACTACATAATTATTAGAAAATATGCAAAATAACATTTCAAATGTAACATCTTAGTGACTTAATTATTTTAGGTCGCTTTCATACTTTTGCGATATTTCCAGACAAACGTAAAAAAAAAAAAAACTGGTAATTCTCAACTATAATAATTATCACTCGGGCTCATATTTTGTTACGTTCGAAAGCAATAATTACGTATTATATGTAACGCGTAACGTTTGAAAAACAAACTCTATCGATTTTTCATTTTGGAGACATAAATAAATATGATCGAAATGGTCGATCGTAAAAACACATTTACTCAAAAACAAAGAAGAAAAAAAAAGGCGAAATCGTTAATTATTATCTCATCAAAACCGTTCGATATCGGGTTTTTTTTTTTTTAACGTCGATTGCTAAAAATCGTTCGTAACGTAAGTAAAATCGTCTCGTCTTTTTTTTTTTTTTTTCAGAGAACTACAGTTTACCTCCGATGACAACGGTAGTAGTGTTTCCTTACATTTTACATCGCAGCGAAGACATTTATCCGAGCCACGAGGAATTCGTTCCCGAGAGGTTTTTGGACGCGGATAATAAGTCGAAATTTCTGTTCGGATACCTTCCGTTCAGCGCCGGCGCGAGGAATTGCATCGGTAACGCAAAGCGGATTGATTTTCACTATGTGTAAATCATTTTTTTTTTTTGACACTTGTATCGTTCCGTTTTTTCTAGGACAAAAGTACGCGATGAACCAAATGAAAACGGTCGTGTCGACCGTTTTGCGAAACGCGAAAATCGAATCCATGGGGAAAATGGAAGACATTGAAATCAGTATGCAACTGGTCACTAGATTCGAATCGCTTCCGAGGGTGAAGTTTTATCAAATTTAATTATTCCTAACGCCTTCGATTCGGTCTGTGCTCTCCCTAAATGGCCTAAATTACTAAAATATAATATTATAACTATAATAATTTTGGTTTAGACGGTCGTGTTCCGATTTGAACTTGAAATGTGTCCAAACTCGTTACGTTTTTTAAATTTACAGAAAATATCGTAAAATATTAACGTTTTTTTTTTTTTTGAAGTAATCGATAATGAATGTTAATTTTTATAGAAATAAATTTTGGTAGAAATTAAAAACTTAATTTCACTCCACTATCGTCGATTAAGTATAATATAATAGTTATGATTTTATGACATTCTAATGTGTTTTTTTTTCCTACAGAAACACTTTAAACGCCTACACTATAATATGCCTATAATTGCGTAAATAAATAAATAAATTTAAACGATCTCTATAGAAAAGAAAAAAACAACTATATAAATTGTTTGATATCGAAGTGATGATTAGTGTTTTGTTTATTTTTACACGTGCCTTTTCGCTCTTCTTTTTTCTCTAGAACCAGACACGATGATAATTCCCATGTCGATTTCACACTCGACGGGGCACGTTTCCGTCGTTTCAAAACTCATGAGAACTCAAAACGCATAAAAAAATAAAAATAATAATCGTAATATTTAAAATGTCAACGATTTAAGATAAAGTTGTGATTTGTCTTCGTCCTGAATCCACGGCCACCGTCAACTCGTGACTCTACCAGTAATACCAGTACTAGTATTCGAGATCAGTTCTAGAAATTGAAATATCATACGTAACGCGAGATTACAAGCCGCTGTAAACTAGTTTTATCGAATCGTCGCGATGTTACCGGTTGTCTTGGTGAAATCAAAATACGCACGAAAAGATAACGCGCTACCGGTAATATTTGATTTCGTATAATATTTGCGTATTGAAAAATAATTGAAAATTGTCGGTTGTATTGTTATAATGTCGAAAAAAACACATATTATTAACGACGACACGTCGTCGCGGTGCCGAATTACAAATAATAATAATACAGGGTGGGGCGAAACAAACAGTGCAGTTTTGAAAAGCTATTAAAAAAAAAACTACGCAACTTACAGAAATTATATTTATTTCATTTTCTTCAGTACATCATGCCGTTTTATGACACACATTTTAAAAATGACATGAGAAAGATGATGGCCGCCAGCAGCGATACATTGATAAAGGCGATTTCTGAATTTTTGGATCCATGTGAGGTCAACATTTTTCAATATGAGTGACGAGGCTCAGTGAATAAACAAAATTTTCGATATTGGGCAGAAAATAATCCACGGCAAATTCACAAGAGACCTCTTCACTCCCCAAAAGTGACCTTGTGGTGTGCGATTTCCAAATTCGGGGTGATTGGGCCTTATTTTTTTGAGGAGAATGGACAAACCACCGTAACTGTCGACGCTTAACGTTACGTTTCCGTGTTGGACAATTTTTTCGAACCTCAATTGGAAGAGCTAATGGAAGAAACAGATATGGCGGACATCTGGTTCCAACAGGACGGGGCTACGGTACATACTGCTCGAGTTTCAATGACTAAGCTGCGACAGATGTTTCCTACGCAACTCGTCTCTCTGAAGAGTGATGTGAGGTGGACCGCGGCGCGCTCACCGGACTTGAGCATTTGTGATTTTTTCTCGCGGGGCTACCTGACCGAATTAGGGAGGAAATTGGCGCTATACCAGTCGAAACGTGTCGAAATGTGGCAGAAAATTTCAGAAATCACCTTCATCAATGTATCGCTGCTGGCGGCCATCATCTATCTCGTGTCATTTTTAAAACGTGATACATAAAATGGCATAACGTACTGAAGAAAATTAAATAAATATCATTTCTGTAAGTCGCGTAGTTTTTTTTTTTAATAGCCTTTCAAAACTGCACTGCCTGTTTCGCCCCACCCCGTATGTGGAAATTCATCGCCGCGCGTTATTTTTTATTCGCCGTGGAAATTATGATATTAATTACTGCGTCGTAATTGGGAATTCGTCGCCCCGCGGGTGGAATATCGTAGGCGTCGTCGTCGTCGTCGTCGTTAACGCTCGCACGAGGGCCAGCCGCCGCGGGACTCGTCGTTGCGCATCGCTCCCGATAATAAGGGATTCAATATTAATCTTTTAATGCAATTCCATAACGATATTGTCGCGTAGGTGTACCCGACGGGAAACCCTGCTGCACGCGACAATAAAATATAATATGTAATAACGGGCGTCTAAAAGTCTGATTAAATTACGATTCGAAAAACAAGAACAATAGTGCACAGCGAATTTAAAGTTTTAATAAACGTCACCGGTAAGTAAAATATTATGGAATAGTCTACACAATGTGATATGACGATGCGATTTTCGACCGGACGAGCGGATTTTAATTAAAGCCCCGTTCACACGCTGATCGGCGAGGGACGAGCAATAAGGGGTTTTTTTTTCCTTCATTTTTTTGGTCGGTAAATAACTGCGAGACCCCCGGGGTCAAAATATCGGGAAAAATTTTAAAAAATTAATTGCCTGGCCTATAGATTTCAAAGTCTCCCAAAAGGCTAGCCCAAGATCCAAAATACTATTATAATAATATAATTACAGTGAAAACTCTTTATAGCGAAACTCTTTACAACGAAAAACTCTATATAACGTAAATATTACATAATAATGGTTGGTTTGCTATATAACCCATTAGTCAATTCATTCTCTATAACGTATTGTCACTCTCAATGACGAAAAATTTTTTTATGTTTCATAATACAATTTACGTGTTATCGTAATAAATATAATGCCGAAATTTCCAAAAAACGATTACATTCTTTCATTATCTACTTTTTATATCGTTATTATCGTAAAAATAACGATGTGTTTGATATATAATATTACATAGGTACATACATTTATACATAAATAATTAAAATTTTATTTTTTTTAAACCCTCTCTATTACGCAAACTCTCTATAACGAAAGAAATATCTTGGTCCCTTAAGATTCGTTATAAAGAGTTTTCACTGTATTACTTAACCCGTCATTGCTCGCGTGTGAGAATTTCCCTCACATTGTTTTTAAGTTGGTAACCACTGGCTTGTTTGTTGTTATATTTTTCCCAAATTCATAGTACCTTATGACGAAATATTTAAAAATTGATTTATCATTTGAGGGGTACTTAAACGTTCCGATGAGGAAACCTATTGCATTCTGAAATCAGCTAGTCGTGTTTTGTGAGCGATTTCCTCTACGCGCGAGTAATAGCGTTTGGATTTCGCGTTCATATTTTCGTTTTTACTTATTGTTATTTTTTATTCAATATTTTACTTTTTTTTGCCGTTAATTCTATTTTTCAAAAGTATGAGTGAGGCAATTATTTCGTGGTCAAATAAAGATAAAGAATCACTAAATGATTAGTGTAGTGATGACTGATGATAGTGAAAATGATGACAATACAATAACTGGAGAACGAAATATTGAGGAAATATTGAGTTCATAAAATTACATTTTTCTAGTAATTTTTCATATAATTATTTTCATTTTTTTCAATATATTTATAAAAAACATTCAAAATTAGTTTATTTTATGATTTATTAATTATTATTTGTTCTTAAAATATTACATTTATGATAAAATATACAAGGGGTGAGCGAATCTCTCTACGCGCGAGTAACGGCGTTCAAATTATACGCGCGAGTCATAACGGGTTAAGAATTTAAGATCTATTATTATGTATATAAAAGAATAGGGTTTTTTTTTATGTTCCCATTTTGTGACGACGCTATTTAACTTTTTCCAATTTTTTTTTTACAGAGTTGTTCCGAATACCTTCCTTAGTGTCGCCACGTCGCCCGATTTTCAAAATTCGACCCCTAAGGGGGTTAAAAGAGGTAAAAGGGTGCAACTAACAAAAACCGAGTAAAGTCACGGATATTCCGCGTTGACATTTGGTATTCCACAAAAAATAATAATCCAACGGCGTATTTACGGGGGATAGATCCCCCTTGGCCTTTTTTTTTTTTACCGATAGGTATAATAAATGTTATATATTACAGAAATACAGAACGAAATTATATGTTTGCCAACGTATATCCTAAATACGCCACTGCCACCGGCGGCAGTATGTTGTGTGAAAGCAATATTGTAAAAAAGAAAATCATCTGAATTTTCGGCCTAACATATTTTGTGTAGCTTTCGTACAAGATCGTGTGATTTTTCGACGGTAAGTATTTCTACAGTTTTATTTTTTATTTTCACAGCGCGTGTTCTCTCGCTCGTGTATAATAATTACGCCTAATCGCCGAAAAAATAACCATACATAATAATAATTTCAATACAATCAAACATTGGCCGGTCGGACGAAAACAACTTTCTACTAAAAAACGTGTCATAATTTAAATCGTTAGTGTGTGAGTAATGACGAAAAAAAAACAAAATAAGGACGGGCTAAATCGTGTTTTAAAATAAAAATTAGGGAGAGAGAGAGAGAGTGAGAGTAACTGGCCTTCGTGACAATGTGTAGACCAGCTGTTATTTTACAAGCACGTTGTGAGCGTTTAGTATACTTATCAGTGATTCTCAGTCGGTTGGTAACAGCCAAGCGATAACCGCTCATTATAATAATATAACCTAATGTATTTTCTTGACAATAATAGTCAATAGTGTTGTGTACATTATTTGCGTTATCGTTGTTTATTCTATAGCTTGCAGTAAAACGGATCGTTTGAATTAATGTAGTGCCGGTCTAATTAAACTTGAAATCGTACGATTAAAAGAAAAAAAAAAAGAAAAAAATGATCGAATTAAATGTTTACAGTCTCGTGTTGATTCCGTTCGTAACATCGATACTGTTCTTGGTACACTCGAGACTACAGAAACCGCTCGAGTACAGGCGACTATCGTCGCGCATGCCGTCTGCTACGAAGTCCTTATGGAGCGAACTTGCATTTTCGTTGACCATTGCGACGAAAG
Organism: Drepanosiphum platanoidis; assembly: GCA_948098885.1. NCBI lineage: Eukaryota > Metazoa > Arthropoda > Insecta > Hemiptera > Aphididae > Drepanosiphum > Drepanosiphum platanoidis. Next base: position 23,464,966 of record OX402532.1, on the reverse strand, counting down.
ACCCAAAAGGTACACCACAACTAATAGACTGCAAACGATAAACACGTAATCGTTTTTAATTCGTTTTATTAATCTAATTACGTATGCTGAAATAAATAATCGTTATCCATGTACTCTATGCTCACCGGACGTTAATAAATAAATAAAATAATAACGCAATACAAGTACTTACGACATAATAATCGTGGCGTTAGTTTATAAGGCGTGTCGTTTTAATTTAATGTTTTTTTTCACTGCACAGTGAAAACTATTTTACAATAGATAAAGGAAATATAAGCTTAAACGATATTATTATATACGAATTTTTTTTTTAAATATTATTAATAACGAAAAAACCAAATTAAACCCAGTTTTGTTTTACAAACAATTATTAGCATCAAAGTCGACTAATTTTTTGCCGTTTCGAGTATTAAACTTACACATAAATTAATAAGTATAAATCATTTAATACCGCTTTTACTATAGTAATAGATTATAATAAATAAAATAAAAAAACCTCCATAAGAGGGTTTTCGTTGCATTTTTTTTTTTTCAAACGAATCAGTCACACTTCTGATCGAACTATTTACGAGTCATTGGATTTATTAATTTTATTTTATTATTTACTTTTTTCAATATTGCGAGTTACACAATAAACAATATTCGAACACGCGGTCTGTAATAATATAGGTACTTGATGAATTCAATATTTGATATTATTGGACGCGAAAACGAGATGCTTATGAAATGGACGCAAAGCCTTGGTTTAAGTCTGTTATTTTTCATTTCGGTAATTTACTAATCCGTTATTGATGTGTTTTTGTAACCATTGTTTTCCCATCGTCGTCGTGTAAAATATTACGATACACGTAAAATACCCATTTGTAATACAGAAAGTCGACTGGCGTTTAAGATTCGCAATTTTAATTTATAGAATTACTACCGTTCATTATGGGATTAGTGAAGAATTTCGGTGCCATTTTCCACGCCAATCTCGCCGGGCGGTCTTACGTTATACTCAACGATCCGGATGACATAAAAGTAAGTAAAACACATAATGTATTATGTAAATCAATTCATGTACTTACACATTTGACGGAATATTTCTCACCATACGACCGTGTTTTTTATAAAGTGAACGTTATTTAAAAAAAACACTATGCTTTTTATCGCGTCGAACACGCGAGTAGTTTTTGGAAAAGTTTTCTACAATTTCGCAGGAACTGTACGTATGTTGAACGGTGCTCGTATAATGAAACGCACTCAATTCACTTGTTTAAACACGTTTTCGGGGCACGTTTATTGTTGATAAACACACGAATCACATTCGTATTGTCGTTTCGATTGAAAATTGGTTTTGTGTTTGTTTTAAAAATCGGACACTATGGGACGGCTGTAGGAATTTAAAACGACCAACAAAAACAATAATAACAACAACGTGCGTCTGTACAGGTGCTCTTGTCCAGTTCCCAACACATCAACAAAGGCGTCGAGTATGACATGTTGAGACCTTGGCTGAACGACGGCCTTTTGCTGAGCTCGGGTAGATCGAATGAGAGAAATATTCGGACGTGCCAATAAATTACTCGTCGATACGGTATAATAATATGTTGCAGGCTCGAAATGGCACAACCGTCGGAAGCTACTCACCGGCACTTTTCATTTTAAAACGCTGGACATGTACAACGTTTCCATAAACAAACATTCGCGAGTGTTGACGAACAAATTATCGGAAGCATCGGCAAACGACAAGGAAATTGCTATTGCGGAATACATAACCCTGTGTTCGTTGGACATGATTTGCGGTAATATATTTTTATGAAACGCCGAGAGTTTTCGATAATCGTCCGATTTTATTACGTCCGATGTCGTACGATCTAAAATTTAAAATCTAACCTCCAACGATTATCACGTTTTACGAATGTGAAATAATTAACTAATAAAAAAAAAACGCTTAAAACGCGATTTACATTAGAAGAATCTATCAGTTGTGGTCATTTTGCCTTGAAATAATAATATTTTATAACGCGAGTTTGAAAAGTTATGGATTTATGAGTGTCAGGTGCCGATTTGTTCGTTATTACTGTAAGGCTCGGATGTTTATGCACTTAAAACTACTGTAATATGCATGCATTTATGCACTAAAAAATTACGAAATATGCAAACAAAATATGCGCTAAAAATTATAAAATATGCATTTTCAGTCAATAAAAACACCAAAATATGCACAAAAAAATTTATTACAATTCATAAAACAAAAATATTATATTTTTATTACTCAGTAGTTATTTTTATATATTATTTTTTTTCACTACAATTTAAAATACATTTCTTAAATTTACATAGCGTTTTATTAACTTTAATTTATATTATTATTTATTATTTATTAGTGACTAATATTTCATTTTATTACATTATTAAATTATCAGCGTTACACTGTGATACAATAGTTTTTTTTAATTTCATCAAACTTGTAGCTGCGTCTGTTATCGGAAAGTAAATTTTTGTAACGTGAAAAACTTCGTTCTACAGACAAGCACGATATAAAAATACCTAATAAGGAACATTATTAATATTCTACGTTAAATTGTCTTGAAATATGCATTTATATTCTTAAAATCCAAAATTATGCATTTAAAATACAAAACCACTAAATATGCAAAAATATGCAAAATAAAAATAGTATTATTTTATTCAGTAGAACATGAATCAAATTTGTATCCAGGTTAGCAATAAATTGGATAAATAGAAAAAAATATGCAATTTCATAAACATCCGAGCCCTAGTTATCAGTCAGTTAAATGTATTCATCTAGTGTTGTAATTCACTTTTTTAGAAACGATCATGGGCACTGAAATGAACGCTCAAGAAGGTAAATCGCTCCAGTACGTCCACTCGATTAAAAGGTAAATTTGAAATGATTTGAACATTTCACATACGGTACCGGTCTATTCTATATCTATAATTTACACTCTTGTGTTTCTCGGTCGCTAATTTCGCTTTGAGTTTCTTCGAAAGACAAATACGTAATAAAAACGTATTGTACAATAATATATTGTGTACGTGTTTTATACCTCTATTTCAGATTTTGTACTTTTTCGAAATCGAGACCTCTTATTAGATTCTAAGCGAAACGTGGAAATTTCCCGACGATATTGGATTTAAGAAAAAAAATATTGATTTATTTTTTCGCATGACAAAACTACACCGAAACTTTCATACGGCATCTCATTAGATTATTACAAATTGGACACGGAAGTCTCCACGTTTAACATGTTATTGTTCAGTAATTTCCTTGAAAAATGGCAAGAAAAACTAATAAACGTCTATACGAGAAATGTCAAATCGATCTAAAAACGAGTTTTTTTTTCGTTTGTTGTCTTTACAATCAATCAAAAATACTATGTGACGTCGCGTCGTCGGTGCCATTACGCGTGCGCATCGATTCAAAACTCCGACAGAGAAAATCCGATTGATTATTGACTACGTTGACCGAGAAAAAAAATATGCTTAGAAGTAAAATCGACCCCGTGTACCGAATTTATCGGATTTAAATTGCACAAGAAATGAATACTTAAAAATGTATACTTTGTTTCATAGTGCTTGCAGATCGGTGATCGACAGGGTTTTCAAATTTTGGCTGTGGAACGATCTCGTTTTTAGCGTGACGAAAACCGGCCGAACGTTCTATCAAGCGATCGGAGTGCTACACGAGTTCACCAATAACGTTTGTACATGTTTATTTATATCGCGTTTATCTTTACCGTGGCGCATTACCAAATTACTTTTACCGTTCAGTCGTTTTTTTAGTTTTCCCTCGTCGCGTTTTATTATTTTTTTTCAGTTTTACAGAACAAAAGGGCCAAAATAATACTTCTCCCCCCCCCCGTATTTTTGATAATCCGTCTCCCGAATTTACATTATTTCAATGTTTTATCAACGATTACATTTTCGCTTCTCGTTGAGCGTTTTAAAATTCACACGACGACGCGGATTACACATAAACGATAATATTTGAATCGGATGATAAATAATTTGATTGGAATGAAAACGATTTTTTATTTCTCAATGTCGATCACGTGGCCTTCAAAATGTAATTTTTGTTACGAAATGTTTACAAAGAATTTGTCTATGAGAAATGTCTCACATTATCGTATTGTGTTTCATTTTGTAAAATGCTAGTCAATAATAATAATTATTGTTAACATAGGTTCTGATATCCAACTAGAATTGTTAGTTTCGATATTTTTCAGTTACAAAATGAAAACCTAAGTACCTAAGAAAAAAATAAACCGTTACGTAAATTATTGATGGGATTCAAAACGTCCGTTTTTAATTTATTCAATTTTTATTTAAAAAATAAATCCCTGATCTCTACAATATTTGAACGTTAAAATATTATATATAATATAATCGAAGCGTGTTGATAAGCAGTTCGGTATTTCTTAAGCAGCCCAGTTGGGCCACGGTCGTCACTTTCTTATTTCTAGTCGTTCGAGTTTCTATCCCTCCCCCCCCCTCGTATAATTTCTTATATCCGATACTTACTCGTCGTGGTGTTTCAATAGGTAATCAAAACCAAAAAAGCGTTGAAAAAAACAGAAAACCAGAACCCGCCGCCCGACGGTACGTAAAGTTGTGATTAGTTTTTGTTTTTTCGTTCTGAGCGATGTGTGTGTGTATTATAAGATACAAACGTTTAGAGAAAACAACGAAAGCGAAATCGTTCTTGGACATACTCATCAACGTGCTGGATAAAAATCCGGACCAGATGACCGACAAGGATATCCAAGAAGAAGTGGACACGTTTCTTTTCGAAGGACACGACACGTCTTCGTTGGCGATCACGATGACTCTGGTGTTTCTGGGCATCTACCAGGAAATACAAGTACGACGACGACGACGTCCGGTCGTGTCGCGCGTCCGCGCGGTTTGTTGTGTTATTGTGTATAAATTGTAATGATAATTCAAGGCGAAAACCAGGGACGAGCTGTATAGTATTTTCGGCGATTCGGACAGAGACGCGACGGTGGAAGACTTGCACGCCATGAGATATTTGGAAGCCGTGATTAAAGAGTCGCTGCGGCTCTATCCGAGCGTGCCGATTGTCTCGCGAATACTACAAACCACGTTAAATCTCAGTAAGTATTCGTATGGAAAAAAAGGCCGGTTTAATCTTACCTTTGTGTAAATATGCTTTTCTTCACTTTTCACGAGCAGTGAAAATCGAGAAATAATATTTATTATTTTTTCGCGTTTATTCCTGCGGTATAATATAATAATTGAGTGCGTTATAATAATCGACAACACTTAAATATCTATTAAAATTAGTCTAAAAATAGTCAATACGTTTATATTGTTTAGTACATGTTATGAAACATTTCTAACGAGTATTGAAGGTCAATCTTGAAGTAAGTAAATATGTTTATCGTTCTCGTACGAACCGTATTTACGTATATAGCTTACATTTGTTTGATTGTTATCAACTGCAAACAGTAATTGACCAACTCGTTGTAGAATATACCTAATGTTTTAGATTCTGAGTGAAACGAGAAAGCCGTTGGTTTTTTATCGCGAGCATTTTGTTATTTTTAAAAGAAATCGCTGATAATGGATAAAGGAGTGAAGAAATCGGAGGGATCTCAAGGGGTCGCACTTGCGTTTTTTTTGGAATCGCATAACGTTGCAAGCCGAACATTTTTGTCGTTGATAAATACGAGAACAGTTGTGCGTTGAAAACGTTTTTCGACCCTTGAAATCAGACCTGAGGCGAATAGAGGAATATAGAAATAGATGCTGATCCTCCCTTCCTCTTTCACTCAGAAACAACGTCGTTGGTTTAAAATACAATCAACACACAATTTCACCCGTTATATCATCCGATATTTGTATCTTTAAATGTTTTGTTTCTCTTTTTTTCAGAAAACTACAGTATTCCTCCGATGACGACGATAGTAATCTATCCGTATATTTTACATCGTACCGAAGAGATATATCCAAATGCCGAAGAATTCATTCCGGAAAGATTCTTAGACGAAAGCAATAAATCGAAATTTCTATTCGGTTATTTGCCGTTCAGCGCTGGTGCCAGAAACTGCATAGGTAATTTTTTTCCCCTCTTAGAAATGATTACAGATTTGTATTTTAAAGAAAACGTATGAACGTGAAACGAGTATTTTATTCTTGTTCTGTCGATCTTTATTTCAGGACAAAAGTATGCTATGAACCAAATGAAAACACTGATATCAACCGTCATACGGAAATTGAAAATCGAGACTTTAGGAAGAAAGGAGGACATCGTCGTTAGTCCGCAAATAATCATTAGAATAGAATCGCTTCCGAAAATGAAATTTTATCCAATCTAACACTAAAAAAAAGAACACGTGTTTCATGTTTGTGTTTACTCGAGAAATGGAATTATTGGTGTGTGTGTGTGGGACGGTGAAAATTATACTAAATCAAAAACGTGTACATATTAAAACAAATTAATTTTTATAATAAAAAAATTAAGTTATTTAAAAATAAAAATTAATTTTTCAATCGAGTTATTTTACAATTAATTTATCCGAAATAATTCACTTTGGCCGGTTTAAGACTTTTATGAGAATTTCGTAACACATATTTTAATCAAATCTGTTTCTATCATAATATGATTTCAACATATTTTATTTTTAAAACAAATATAAGTCACGTGTATTGGCATATTTAAAACCATAACGACAATCTTCGCGAAAAACTTCTAAACCTCTTCGCAACAATTGCTTCGATGAAAATTCATTATTTTATCATTTTACCGAAGTAAGTATTGTCCAAGTGAGCGGACGAGAAACGTGCGAAACGTGTAATACTGACTAATGGGTACAATTTAAAATTGAATATACGTAATTGATGTGATGAATTCGTGAAAACGTTTTCTCGACGAGTGAAAAATAGAAAAAAAACGACGTGAAATTTCAGAAAATGGCTTTGAAATCTGCAAAAAAAAAATCACCCGACGGACGTGAAAACCACGAAACGTGAAAAAATTTTAAACGAAAAAAGTCGTGTGCTTCCCGTTATTATTCAAACACATTTTTAGCTGGAAAAAAAGAAAAAGCCTTTTAAAGTCCGGGCCAGTAAGTAACGATTTTTTACTATTTCCACATAGACGACGTCAAAAAAAATTACATTTCAGTGTCGTGACGTTTCCGTAAACTCGTTCGGTCGTCGTGTGGTATATTTTTTTTTAACGACATATCGCCGAGAAGATTTTAAACCTATTTTCGATTTCCAAAAAAATATTTAGTCGGACAGCGCGGCGAAAAATAATATTTAAAAAAAATGCTACTTTTAAATGGTCAAAAAAAAATTGATCCTGGCAACGCCGGGCAGGACAGCTGCTTACGAGTAAAGGGCATTAGGCGTGCGATTAGAAAGCTTTGCCCATTTAGTTTTCGCTTTAGCCTTCTTAAAATTTGTACGTTTTTAAAATGTTCAAATCGTAATCTATCGACGACGACGAGAGAACGACACGTGCCTCGGCCGACCTTGTGCGGTAAAAAAAACTGGTTTGCCGAGAACTCGGCGGCGCGCTTTTACGCAACTCTGCGCGTCCCGGGGGGGCGGTCGCCGAGGAAACGCGATTTTTCTCGTCTGCCGACGACGCGAGCGCCAGTAGTCGACGAGTCGCGCGCGCCGCAGACGTATAAATACGAGCTCGGCTCGGTCGTCGTCGGTCTGAAACGCACAATCGTCGAAGAATCGGTCGGTCGGTCGGTCGGTTTTTTCTTTCGCGTTTTCTGTGCGACGAACGTGCGCGAGATGATCGACCATCGTGTCCTATGGAATCCGCTGGCCGTCGCGTCCGTGCCGGTCGTGGCGCTCGTCTCGTACTTGGTGTTCTCTCGGCTGCGGAGGTCGTCGGAATACCGGCACATCTCGTCGCACGTGCCGTCCGTGACGAAAACCTTGTGGACCGAAATGCTATTTTCGTTCAACATCGCGATGAAACACCCCAAAGGTATATTGTTTTCACGGCGCGTTTTGCGGTCCGAGGCCGGTTTTTACGTGGGGGGGGGCACCGGTGGGCCATTTCCCGGGGGACCCCGCACACTTGAAATGCGAGCGAAAATTTTCTCTCTGTAAACAATAATTGGTCGTCGTCGCGCGAATTATTCATTTATCGTTTGATCGTTGAAATACTAGTCGGCTCGTTCTTAGCGATCAACTGACGCGAGACATTTTATTGAGACAACCGAATCGTTATCACTGTGACCCCGAGCGTGTCGGGTACAAACGAGTGGGTAAAAGCCACTAGTGGTGTAATTCATATAAACCTTAATCAGAGCAACAAAACGGTCAGTTAAAAACTCGAAAATAAATCCCGGATGAAATTGTTACATGGAGGGTCAAATCGAGCGTCTAGTGATAGAAGTTTGACTTACTTCATTTATTGACTTTCAAAGAAAAGCCCACAATAAATATAACTCGTTTTAACAAAAAATATGACCCACACCACTATAGTGGCTTTAAAACCCACTCAAATGCAAATTTGAAAATTTCTATTTCCCGTACACGGCGTAGTATTCACAATGGCCGGTTAACGGGTCAAACGCACAACGGTACGACTTATAATACATATCGCTAAACGCGTACGAGTTTATTTCATTACCTGATTATTACGAGACGGTCGTTATCGATTTTATTCCGAGAGAGAGAGAGGTATAGAAAGTTTAATAATCAGGTAGCGTTATAGCGATTCTTATTTTTGAAAATAGCGAATAATACGATGCAAACGAGTACCTTACATAATATTTCAATAAATTATTTTTAATAAATTGTAATCAAATGCCCATTTAACCCTTCGTTAGGCGCGTGGTCTACACTTGTAGACCATTTTAATTTTTGATTATTTTAGTTAATTTTTGATACTTTTGTTTATTTTAAGAATGTAAAATATTCATACACACGTAAGGAACCATATTAATACTGAAATATTCAAAATAATACATAAATATTTGAAAAAAATACAATAATTATCCGTCAGTGGTGAAATTTTGATTATTTTTTTCATAGCATTTTTATTTTTAAAACTACTTACTCAATTATCTTCTGATTGGTCTGAAATTATAAATATCTTGAATCGACACGTTTACGAATGACCCAAAACAAATTAAAAATGTATATTTATATTTTCTTGGGAGTTATCTTCGAATGAAAATGGGTATAAATTACCATATTATAAATTACCTACCATATGCACATTGAAAATTGATTAAAAATCTATAAACACATCAAATGATTTCATATTTATTTTTACTTACTGTTTATAATTCGTTTAAATTCAATTGATTAAAAACATAGATAGTTATAGTGAAAATAATTTTGAAAATTTACAAAAAAAAAAATAGGAACACGGTTAGTCGCGGTTAGTCGCGTGGTCTACAATTTATTGTAGACCAGTAGTAATATTTTCGATTTGTTCAATAACACAACGCTCATCAACAGTCACGGTGGTACTGATTACAAAGTAATAAACATAAACAACAGCTACCCAAAAGTACAAGAGACTTTAAGTTATTTTTAAAGACTTAAATTGATAATATTTATCGCTGGTCTACAACTGTAGACCACGCGCCTAACGAAGGGTTAAAAACACCAAAAAACAAATGAGTAGGAAGCCTGGAATATTTTTATTTACGATAACCGTTAAAAATGTATAACGAATGATGTTGAATTTCTTATTTCTCTTTTTTTAATCGAACGGTTTAGTTTGTGTAAATTATTTTAACCGCAGTATTATGTTTTGACATGATTTAGAAATTATACCGTATTTCATGGAATTGATCAGAGACCATGGTCCAGTAGTTCATTTTAACCTTTCCGGACGTTCGTACGTAATGCTAAACGATCCGGATGATTTAAAAGTAAGTAAACTTCAATAATTATTATTATTCGTTTATTAAACACGTCATGCCGAATAACGCATGGTCTCTCGAAAAATTGAAAACCCGATTTAGACTAATCGTCGAATGATTTCGAATTGATTCGTTTTAATTCGTATACGAAAACTGAATATAATAATATTATGTTCGTGAAACTTTGGTAATAAAATCGCCGCGCACGTCCTAAGAAAATATAACCGGAACTAAAACGAATAAAACATTACGTCATTATAAAATATGTTGTCGACCTGTTTTTTACTGAATAAAAACTGATGATAAAATATCATTGATAATTTCGCGTGTCAAACAGATCGTCTTATCCAGTTCACAGAATCTCCACAAAGGTCCCGAGTACGACATGTTGAGACCGTGGCTGAACGACGGGCTTTTATTGAGCTCAGGTAGTTACGTAAATACGTAAATAAATTACAGTTTATTTAAAACACTGTTCGTGCGTCGGATTATTGACTTTATATCGTTTTTCAATAGGTCCGAAATGGCAAAACCGGCGAAAGCTGCTCACAAACACTTTTCACTTCAAAACGTTAGACATGTATAATATTTCCATAAACAAACACGCCCGGGTGTTGGTGAAAAAACTGTTGGAAGCGTCCGCGAACAATAAAGAAATCTCTATTATGGAGTACATAACGTTGTGTTCTTTGGACATGATTTGTGGTAATAATTGATCAAGTCGATCATTTTTTGTTGATAATTCTGTGTGCGATTTCAAAAATTTTAGTTGCTTACTCAAGCTATATGCGTTTAAATTTTTTAACTATTGCATTCAATTTCGATATTTATGATTTTAGAAACGATTATGGGCACCGAAATGAATGCTCAAGAAGGTAAATCGGATGAGTACGTGAGATCTATTAAAAAGTAAGCTCGACTTCATAGTCTTACAAAATAACAAACAGTTATAATTCTACTGTTTTTTTTGTATTTTTTTGACAATAATTAATTAGTTGCAAAGCGAGTAGGTACTTAAAATTTTACAAAATAAAACAGTACAAGTAAATAATAATAGTCGCACAGGTACTATTATTATGTACGAGTGAACTTTGCTTTACAAAACACGTAACATAAACCTGACTTTAAACCTATTAACAAAATTGAAAAAACCTAATCGACAGATTCTACGATATACGTTGATTTCTAATTTGCATTGGGTATTTAGCGCTTGCAGATCAGTGATTGATCGGATTTTCAAATTTTGGCTATGGAACGATCTGGTTTTCAGAATAAGCAAATGCGGCCGCACATTTTACAATTCGATCCGAGTATTACACGATTTTACTGATAATGTAAGTACGCGCATACTCATATTATTATGTTATATATATTTCACTATGACTCGGCCGGAATTATTTTAAGAAAATTTATATATTTATATATTATACTAGCTGAATAACCCGGCTTCGCCCGTGTGCAGTATAACTTTTTATTTTATCAGTTTTTTTCATTTTTACCCCTTTTACCCCTTTTACCCCTTTTAACTCCGGTAGGGGTCGAATTTAGGAAAATCCTTTCCCATGGGGTCTCCACTATATAAAACGAAACTGTTGACCAAATTTCATACTCAAAGCTCCAGCAGTTCCGGCCAGGCGAATTTTTCTAGTTTCACCTTTTTTACCCCTTTTAACCCCCTTAGGGGTCGAATTTTGAAAATCGGGCGACGTGGTGACACTCAAGAAGGTATTTGGAACAACTTTGTGAAAAAAAATTGGAAAAAAGTTAAATAGCGTCGTCACAAAATTGGTAGGTACATAAAAAAGGCCTGTTCTTTTATATATATAAGGATTTTAACGACCGCGTGATAAAATATTTTTTACTCGAGTCAAATACACGAGTACAGATATGAAACGGGTTGTGCGAGGTACATATTTTATTTATTTTTATAAAATAGTTGTGTTGACAAATTCGCGTTAAATTTAAAAAAAAAAAACTCTTCTCACTCGGCTTACCGACATTCTGCATTTAGTAATAAAATAATCCGGGTTAGTCGGCTCGACAATCGTCACGTTGCGCGAAAACGGTCGAAAAACGTGGGGCGGCAACGATACAATTTCAAAGTCGAACTAAAACCATATCGCGTTTAAAGTGAAATTTACATATTGGTTTTTCACCAGGTCATCAATACTAAAAAATCGTTGATGAAAAACAACGCGGAAGATTCAAATCGGTTGCCCGAAAACAAATACGGTGCGTGGAACTATGACGCTTTTTTATTTTTTTACTTAACTTCAACATTTGCGTCGGTCGTGTTACAGGAAAAGTGCAAAAAAAGTCGTTCCTGGATTTGCTGCTGAACGTTTTGGAAGAAAACCCGGACCAGATGACCGACAGTGACATCCGAGAAGAAGTGGACACGTTCCTATTCGAAGGCCACGACACGTCGTCCATAGCGATCACGATGACTCTGGTGCTGTTGGGAATGCACCGGGAGGTCCAAGTAAGCATATTATTGCGTTTTTTTAACGTTACGCCGGCGATACTGAAAGACGAAACCTAACGCACAAGGACAGAGTCAGAGACGAGATATTCGGTATATTCGGCGATTCCGACAGGGACGTGACGATGGAGGACTTGAATTCCATGAAGTACTTAGAGGCAGTCATTAAAGAATCGCTGCGGCTCTATCCGAGTGTGCCGGGCATCACGAGGCAACTGCAGACCACGTTGCGACTGAGTGAGTATTCGGAAAATGCGCAATACGAATTATATTTACACCGCGTACGTGACTTCTCGGTCCAATTCGGGCGGACGGCAAAAATGTGCGCGATGCGATTACGCGCCGCCGCGTTACTGTAATATTCCCGCGGATCTTAATAAAAACGCTCGTTTTAATGAGCCGAAACGATGTTGAAAACGTACCATGATTATTATTATTATTATACTACGTGGCGAAAAATCAAAACAAACGAAACCCGTTGACAATTATTTACATAATATTATCGTGTCGTTCGATTACGATACAAAAGGATACTTTTGTCCGCCACTCGTCGTAATAGAATATTGTAATAATATATGTTATGTGTCATAACATAAATTAGCCATATAAAAATATATAATATGTTTGTTTTTAAGAATAATAATCTATAATGTAATAATAATATCATATAATGTTAGAAAATAGAAATAACAATAATGATTATTATTTAATTATATTACCATTAACTAATAATAAAAGATAAAGGAGACGCACTACAACAACAACAAAATGATACATAAAAAGGCCAAGGAGAGGCTCGACACCAGAGACTTCTCCTACAGTGTCCGTACGTGTCGTGTTGTGCGTCTCCGTTTATTATTCGTGAAAAAACTCTAACCAAACTACATATTTTATTTAATCAAAGTTCTTTACTTGAACGTGAGTACATTGGAATCAAGTATAAGGTAAGAAAATAGTTTATAAATACATACAATATAACGTTTCTTCCTCTTATGAGTAAAAGGTATTAAAGAGGTAAATTCTTTTTATTACAAAGTGGCGCCCAACGTGGGGCTCGAACCCACGACCCCGAGATTAAGAGTCTCGTGCTCTACCGACTGAGCTAGCCGGGCTTTATCCTCATCGGTCCATCCATTAATGATGGCCGCTCTCTGATAATTTTTTAAAAAAGAACTGATGTTTTCATTTATTTGACCAGTAAATGTGGTTGGTTTAAAGAAAGGTTTTTTAGTAGCTTCCATTTTATTTGTTTTATTCTGGTTTATGATATGGGCGAAATTTTGTTCTTCATATGCAGTATAATCGGTGGGTACAGATACTCCGTTGAGGTATTGGAGTAGTCTAACTTTTAGTTCTGGGACAGTTCCAGTGGTTATTAAACCTCTTTTGGAAAGTTCTTTAGTTAGTTGGTCTCTATCTAGTGAGCTAACTCCAGAGCTTAAAAATGTACAGGTTGGGTTATTTGATGTAGTTGAGGAATTCTGTGTGTCGTTTAAAGACATTTTTATATGGGTGGAATTTTTTTTTTTAATTTATATTTCTAGGGATTTGTTTTTATTTTTCCTTTTTATTAGGATTTTATTTTTATTTTTAGTTATTCTATTTATTGGGAATTTATTTATATTATATTTAATTGGGATATGGGAGTATATTGCGAGTCAAATTCCTAAAAGGAAAGAGAGCCAACGAGTTGGGCGCCACTTTGTAATAAAAAGAATTTACCTCTTTAATACCTTTTCCTCATAAGAGGAACAAACGTTATATTGTATGTATTTATAAACTATTTTCTTACCTTATACTTGATTCCAATGTACTCACGTTCAAGTAAAGAACTTTGATTAAATAAAATATGTAGTTTGGTTAGAGTTTTTTCACGAATAATAAACGGAGACGCACAACACGACACGTATGGACATTGGACACTGTAGGAGAAGTCTCAGGTGTCGAGCCTCTCCTTGGCCTTTTTATGTATCATTTTGTTGTTGTTGTAGTGCGTCTCCTTTATCTTTTATTATTAGTTAATGGTAATATAATTAAATAATAATCCTTATTGTTATTTCTATTTTCTAAGATTATATGATATTATTATTACATTATAGATTATTATTCTTAATATTAAAATATACTATTAAAGAAAACAAACATATTATATATTTTTATATGGCTAATTTATGTTATGGCACATAACATATATTATTACAATATATTTCCGTTTATGGTGTTTGTTGTTAACAGAAAACTACAGTATTCCTCCGCCGACAATAGTGATCATTTACCCTTACATTCTACATCGCAGCGAAGACATATATCCGGATCCCGAAGAATTTATTCCCGAGAGATTTTTAGACGAAGACAACAAGGCGAAATTTCTATTCGGTTACTTGCCGTTCAGCGCTGGCGCGAGGAATTGCATAGGTTAATATTATATTATGTATTACCTATATTTCGTTTTGAATAAAGTAGTAGACTCTAATTCCAACTGTGCGTTTTAGGACAAAAGTACGCCGTGAACCAAATGAAAACAGTCGTATCGAGCATTCTGCGAAAGTCGAGGATCGAGACCATGGGCAAAAGAGAAGACATCGAAATCAGCGCGCAGTTGGTCATTAGAATAGAGTCACTTCCGAAAATGAAATTCTATTCGATATAATATTGTTTGTTATTGTTATTAATTATCAGCAAAGAGAAATTGTTCTCGTACGGTTTCTAAAACACTTCCAAAATCAAACGCTTCGTATTATCTGCACAATAATTAATTAGTGAGACTCGGCCGGAAAAAAAAAAATTAATTTTCTACTAAACTTTCATGCCGCCGTCACTGTATAAAATCACTGCACACTTATTATTCGCGTTCATGCGTGTTCTGTTTTTTATTCGTTTTTTTTTTTTAATAACGTAATTATCTCCGTTTTAAGCACCATGTTATTGTATGCAATTAAAATAATTGAACGGCACGTACCTATACGTACATCGAAACTCGTGTATTTTATTGATTGTAAATTCCTAATGTAATAAAATGTTATGTAGTGAGTAACGACCATGTATTACAAACATTATAATGTAATAAAATAGACGTTATGTAATAAAGTCGATTGTCGATAATCCGTGTAATATAATTATTATGATGTGACCGCGCCGAATCGTTTCCTGAGCTCGTCGTGGACGACAAGCTGTCGTCTCGACCGGTTTGGTCGAGTCAGAGAACACCGCCTGAAAAAGTGCATACCCGTGTTGACAATTTCAACAAACTACGTGCACGAGAAGGATATAACACGTGATAATGAAATCGTCAGGATGGTTGATTTATTATGAGATTCGGCCGCTCGAACAATCGAATCTTTAGATACGACAGCTGCGCCGACCGCTTTTCATCGAGAGTCCGTCGGTCCATCGGTCGATCGACACCGAGAAACATTGTAGAATGTGTTTAAAAATAATAATAATTATTGTTGTTTTTTGTGTGTGTGTGTGTGTTTTTGCGATTGAAAAAAAATACCGCGCGCGCGCGTGTCTGACACCTGCGTCGTTAAATGATAAAAAAAAAACGCGTAATAAATAACAACGAATACTACGATAACGCGACCGGTGTGTATGAAATAATAATTTAATTTCAAGGCAATTAATTTTAATAGTAATAATTATATTATTAATTATAATATTATGACCGAGTACGACTGAGTTTTAAATTTCGCGTCTGAGCGTGTTCCGACGTATTCTTATAGTGTTCGCAGTGCCGACGGTCGTTCAATTATCGTTAATTGTTAGATTTTGAAATCACGTCTCGATGTATTATTATTTGATCGCAGCGGGGAAAAACGTCGGAGTTAAAATATGACGTGTACGCGGTGTGTGTTCGCCGCTACGAAAACCACCGGAACATCAATCGCGATTTCATCTCGTCTGTTGCGAAATCGTCGTGAAGTGAAACGAAATGTCCGTTGAACGTGGCGCGACGAAAGGTATGTAAAAGCTTACGGTAGTCTTTTATTTCGAACCCGAAAACCCAATTACAACACGTTTCCGACGTGTTTCGACTGATTTTTTCTACAATAGGTCAAATATTAAACGTTCATATCTGTAAACGATCGTCAACAATCATCAACATCACCTAACCGTTTACAAAATTTATTGCCGTTGTTTTTTAAGGACTCGTTAGGATTCGTTTGAAAATCGCAGGACGATCACGCGGCATACTGAACATTTCACGAAAGTAAGTAAATTTGAATCTACGCGGTTTATACATAATATTTTAATAACGACAATGATTGTATCGTAGCGATTCCGTTTGAATTCCAATTTGTCTTGTTATACGACTTCTCGCCGTAACGCGATAAATAAAATAAACCGTATCGGAGAAAAATAATGATATTTTGAATTATTTATTTATGCATATTATGACAACGACTATATAGAATACAAAATAATAATAATAATAACAAAATAAAACAAAACAAACTTAATATTAAGTATAGGATAGTTTTTTGAGTCGAATGTTGAGTTGCTCTAGGATATTTTGATGTAACTGCGTAAAATCGACGGTTCGCTAATCACAGTTATTTCGAATAAAAACGCAAAGAGTACAATGTATATAATAAGGACGACTTTACAATATTCCTATGGCGATTGTTTGATGAACACATTGTTTGTGTATGTGCCCGTCCTGTTTGTCTAATTTAAATTCATAATCATAATATACGATCAAATGCACTAGTTCATGAATCATTAATTAACCGTACGAATGTCGAGACTATCGGGAAATTAATACCTAATTATCTCTAATAATCGAGTAGATGTATAAAAAGACCCGATACTTATGCAACGTATTCGGTTGTTGTTTGGACAACGAAATGCGTTCCGTTAAAGTAAATTAAAATAAACACATCGAACGAGGTAATCATATATTATGATATTTTTGGACGTGACCGCATAGGTATAATCATTAACGATTAATAATCGTCTTGTATTCGTCATGACGACATGTCGTCTATGTCATTTGCACGCACGCAGTGTAACGATTTCGTGTTCGTTTCGCAGTGTGTCGATGACAATAATTTTGTTCTTTCATGTCCTCGTATTGTAAAATAAACACGCGCGTACGAATCGAAAACAAATCAACCTTTAGACGAACCCACGAACCGTATGATCACGTCCATAGCGCTCGTCATATTGGCAAAGGTATGAAAAGCTGAAACCTTGGCCAGACGACGGCCGTTTTTTGAGCACAGGCTGACAGGTAACAGGTTGAGCACCTACGACGATGCCGAGTTTTGCGGTCGTCGTAAACATTAAACCCATTCGCGCGAGTACTTGTAAGAAAACTGTTGGAAACGTCAGCGAATTAAAGACCGTCGTCGCGGAACACACGACGCGGCCAAAAAAGACCAAATAATAACTTTGGAAAACTATTAGCGGGCCGCCGCCGCCGCATACGTTTTCAATGGTAATGATTAGGACTCGGAAGTTGTTGCATTTGCAACTTTTTTTCCATTGCTTGGATTTATTGTTAAGTAGGTTTTAAATTAATTTCATGGGAGTGCGAATTTAAATCTAAAAGTTTTTAGTGCAACGTTTTGCAATTTTAGCTATTTTTTTAATTTGGTTGCAATTTTGACAATTTTTTCAATTTGACTGCAATTTTGTTGTTTTTTTCTCATTTTTGTACAATTTTATATACTTGTAAATTGTGAAAAACATAATTTAATTTTTTTTGAAGGTAAGAGGTATGTTAAAATATATATATTTTATTTTATTTTTTATAGTACGCGTATTGATTGTTATTTCGAGATTTAGATCGACCGGAAATGCGACAAGACGATGCCGCGGTTATTATTAATACCCATATTATTTTTCAGAAACTAATCTAGAAATATTGGGGTAAATATGACGGTATATCGTGACTTGTAGATTGTACTATATTGTAGTTTTAAGTTTATTATAGAATTTTAGTTTAGTCTTCACTTCTTCAGTCTGCAGTATTTAGTCGTTTAGTGTGTCGCGTGTTTCGTCGTATTATACGTTTGTGTCTTATTATTTCGAATTTAAGTCGAAAATGCCGAAAAATAAGCAATCAATGTTTATAAAAAAAAAAATAGTTAACTTATAACTAAAAACCATTAATAAAAACTAATTTTAAGCGCAATTTTTAAGTGCAATTTTGGGCATTCTTTAATGCAATAATGCAATCAATTTTCAACGTTTTTTAGTGCAACAACTTCCGAGCCCTAGTAATGATTAAAAAATATAAAAATGTTTAACACCGAAATCAAAAAAAATACGTTTTTTTTTTAAATATATCCGGAACGGGCGATCGTTATTGCACAGAGTCGTGAGTAGATCGTAGAAAAATGTGTAAATATGTCACGATTTTTTTATGGAAAATAGACGAAAACGTATTCGACTTTTGATTGTAAATTGCTCGTTATTAACAAATATGCGTAGTCGCATAGTAAAAATATATATCACATACGTTTAAAAACCTGTTTTTTGAAAGGTTAAGGATGGACAACTTCGACCACGCGTATTATGGTATCGAGACGACAGAACGTTGTTGTAAAAAATAATATAAAAAGCCCACGAATAGGCGATTCTCTATTGCTCTCCCGTTGAATAATATGACGAGTTTGTTTTTTTTTTTATTCTACAAACACCGTACACTTATTTGTCACTGCGCTATTCCCCTCCCCGGTGGCGTTGTGAATAAAATGTTTTAAATTACCATCAGTGGAACAAAAAAAATAATACTGTTCGCGTTTCTACATCGCGTGCGCGCCCGTTTTATCCGCGTTGCGCGGGCATCTATTGTGCGTGACTGTCTATTAACATTCGACCTACGCGACGACCACGCTAAAACATCTACCGCGTCCTTCGGAACACACTAATTATTCGGTAGCAGATCGGTATCTATCGGTAATGACAGCGTTTCGACGAAAAAATAAAGCTGAAAATTCGATACGCCTCTACTGTGGAGGAGAAAAGCGGCGGCCGCCGCCGCGGCCGATATTTGAATCGAACTCGGCGGCGGCGTGTTCTCGGAAACGGATTCCTTTTATTTTCAAAAGTAGGTAATTTATGAGATAAATTAAAATGTCGCTCAACAGTAATAGTACGTCAACAATGGCAACAACGAGGAAAATAATTTGAATTCTTTAAGAAATCGTACAAAGGACGTTTGTAATTCGAGCGTGACAACCGCGCGCTCCTCGTCGAAAGGATCCGAGACGAACACTTTTTTGGTAACTCGAAAAAGCAAATTCAACCTATTGGATTTATCAGGTGGATTTTCGGCAACGTTCAAACGGATATAATATAATCGAGTGTATAAATTAATATTATACTTGACCGAATTCGATTTGAAACACAGAGGTTATCGGCTATAAATCTAAATAAATATATAATAGATTAATAAATATTATGTATTTATTGAGATATTCAACGACTTGGCCGTGGCGCACAACATACACACGCGAGTACTACGGATGCAAAGTGCAAAATTGATCGCAGACGCGGTTGCTGGATTCGACTCAGTCACGATCGCGACGCGCCGCTGTCACATCGCGCGATTCTCGATCGCGCTCGCACACTCGTTGTTATTATTGACGGACGCATCCGACGCGTTTTGTTCGCGTTTTACGTCGAGACGTTCTGACCGTCGCGCGTCGTCGCAGTGTAAATAAACGACGACGCGAACAATATTAACAGTGAAAACCATGTTCGAATTGAATTTTTGCAATCTGGTACTGATTCCGTTGGCGTTTCTCATCTCGTACGTGGTGTATTTGCGGCTACAGAAACCTCCGGAATACCGGCACATCTCCTCGCACGTGCCGTCCGTGACGAAATCCTTATGGAGTGAAATGCTATTTTCGTGGAACATGGCGACGAGACATCCGAAAGGTACCGACGATACGTTTTTTTTTTCTTCAAATCAAACAAAACAAAAAAAACCAAACCAAACGTGTCATATTATTATAACGATCTCGCCGTCCGACCGACCGAACGGAGACGACCGAAATGTCACGACTGGCATTTATAGGTCACCGCGCTAAAACCAACAAACCTTCGGACCAATCGTATCGGTTATCTGAATATTATAATATTGTAATTGTTGTTGTTGACCGCACAACGACTCCGATCCGTTTCGCCGTTAGAAATAAATTTAGGATAATTATGACGTGTGACGATAAGAACGAGAACGTTCCGATAGAAGTCGGGCACACTTTTCGCGCCGACTCTATACTCCATATCCGGCTAGCAACGGCCCAAGGCTTAGAGAATTATTTAGAAAGTATTTCATCTGGTAAACGATTGCATATAAATCTAACGCACATCGCACAATAGTAGTAATTTCGCAATTGAAATATCAAATAACACTATATAGTCATAATAACTATTTAGATATTTTAATGGCGAAATAATCGACTCGTCTGGGAAACGGCGATTCGACTATGGATGAATTCGACACAAAGTAAACGCACGAGCATGATTTAATACAAAGTTCCGAGAGACGCGGCGATAAATCTGAAGATCAGAATATCAAAGTGCTCTGCAGATTAGAATATCAAATCGCAAAAAATTACCAATCAATCACGAGTCTATATTATAATTTATTAGAGGTCGGATTTTTATGATTTTACATATTTGTTTCTAGTCTATGCAGTTAAATGGGAGTGAGAAATCTGTACGATTCATGAAACACAGAATTCACAAGAAAAAATTTATTTTGCATAAAAAAGCATATTTTAGGGGTTAGAGAATATTTAACACGTTAGAGAATATTTGAGAATATTTTTCTAACATCAGCATATAATGAACATATTTTACGTATATCAGCACTTTGATAAATACACAATGTTCACAAAATGATTTATTTCTGTGTTTTAATAAAAATTAATCTCCTGGTATTCCTTATCGATTGCGATAGCACAAAATAATATATAGTTATTAATTGTTATTGTAAAATTAATTAAATTAAATATATTTAAAACCAAATTAATAAAAAATAAATTTAAACTGAATTTTTTTTTTAATATTAAAAGAATATTTTGCATATTTAAGGACATAAAACATCATATATCTGGTATTTTAAAAGAATATTAAGAGAATATATTGCATATAATTTTATGTGACATAAAAACATCATATTTTAAGAATTGTAAGAGAATATAAATCCGACCTCTAATTATAATATTATCATCGGCTATTACGTTAGAGAAAATTAAAAAACGATTTTTATCGGAAAAAATATTATGACCGCGCGGCGGCGGACCAAAGAGAACGGAGGAAAAGCACGTGATTCTAACGACCTTTATTATTCGCGTTATTATCAAAAATGACATCGTAGTAATGCAATAAATAATCGTTTATTAATTTATTTAATTCGTTTGTCAATAATAAATAATCGTAATCAATATTGATGTTGGCGGTTTTACCGTCGCGATAATAATAATATGATATTATTACCCTTCGCGATTATTTACAACTATCCGGTGACGTAACTATAAGAGCGATCAGAGGGTGCAATCGTATTTTTAGTAATTTTTATCGCGGGCCGTATGTTTGAGACCACTGCGCTAGAGTATAATATTATGTATACCTTGTTCTTAAATATTGTTATTAATCGCTGAGTTTTTTTACTTGATAATTTTAGATATATTACCATTGTTTACGGAGCTTATCAAAAACAACGGACCGATAGTTCATTTTAACCTCGCGGGCGAATCGTGTGTTGTCCTAAACGACCCGGACGACTTGAGAGTAAGTAAAAACGTCAGTAATAATTTTACATTATCGCTCGCACAAGAGTCTGCCGTGTTCCTTGTCGAATTTATTAAATTACAAACACGAAAACCTAATTGGTTTTTTTTTTTGGCAGAAAAAAAATGATAATATACGATCGCACAAACGAATTTCACGTTTTTTACGCTTATCGGTTCTCATCGCACTCAGTTCTGAACGTTGGACTTTGATAATAAAATACATCATAACCTACATAGATTAATATTGTCTTTCTAATATAATATAATATATTAATATTGTGTTTCGTCTTCTACGGCTTTTGTTATCGGACGAGGCTCGCTTGTGAGAACCACGCGCTTCGTGATACGAAACATTGAAAAAATTAGATAGAAACACACGACGACGGTTATAGTTTTTTTTTACCGGTAAAACGTTAAATAACAACTCTCCGGTCCACACTCACTCGTCTTACTGATTTGCACGTGAAAACCTAAAGCTGGTCACTAACAGAAACACTCCCCGTCTGTTGTCGAATACACGCTAAAACCGAGCCCGATAAAAAAATTTAAAAAAAAAGTCGTCGCGTGAAAATCATAGTTCTTTTAATGTGATAAAAAAATAACCGTTCTTACCGTCGTCGTCGTTTACATTCAAACGTATTAGGTGTTCTACCCGTGTAGAACAAAATAACGACTTCAAACACGAAATCCGTCGACAAAGTTTAACAGTATCGTTTTATCTCGGTAAAACTCAGTATAAGTTGTAATAATCAGGGTTCGGATTTTATAGCATTTGCTACTTATTATAGGATAGAGATAAAAATAGCAGAGTGGGCTATACATTTGTTTTACGCATCGGGGACTCTAAATATGAAATTTAATTTTGCTATTTTTTGCATATTTGAAGAATTTTAGATTTTTAGTGCTATTTTTGAAGTTTTGGTGCTATTTTTCGCTAATATTCTTAATTCTACGCTTTATTTTGTATTTTTCATAAATCTCGTTTATATTGAATGACAAATAGTATTAATTTACGTGAATCCATAAGAAAAATGCCCACATTTTCGTTTCATATTGAAAATTGATAAATAATATGATATTATTTAACACGACGTCATAATCTCTTTTTAAAGTCGAATATATATTTTCATTTATACCTTCTTATTGTTCCATATGATTGTAGATTCTATAATATACCATCGACTGTAATTTTGATTTGTATTTATTTATTATATTTGCTATTTTTGATGTTTTTAGGGCATATTTTACGGTTTTTTTGGGTCATATTAAAGCGCATATTTTAGAATTTTTACTGCTATAAAATCCGAACCCTGGTAATAATATACAAACATTTGACCGTCGATTTTATAATTCATAAAATGTATATTTTACTGTCGTAGGTTCTATTAACCAGCACGAAAAATATAAACAAAGGCCAAAGCTACAGCATGTTGAAACCTTGGTTAAACGAAGGCCTTTTACTGAGCTCGGGTAATAATACAAATCTCTGTTTGAATTGAATGACGCGATTGATTGGTACCAGAGCCGACGCCCTAGGAACAAGGCGGAGTAGTACATTTTTTTTTTTATTGTTCTACAGAATCCGCCCGATTATTTTGTATTTCACGATCGAAATTGTGATGTAATTCGACTACCTATCTTATATAATATAAGAATGAATCGCAAAATGTGTTGTAAGCGCATAACTCAACAACCCCTGAACCGATTTCGCTAATTCTTTTTTTATAATATTCCTTGAAGTACGAGGATGGTTTTTACGGAGAGAATTATTAAGAAAATTAACCCTAAGGGGGTTAAAAGGGGTAAAAATGGAAAAAATCCTGATTCACTGGAGCTTTGTGGTATTAAATGTTGTCAATAGTTTTATTTAATATAGCAGAGGCCCCTAAAGAAAGGATTTTCCAAAATTCGACACCTACCGGAGTTAAAAGGGGTAAAAGGTTTAAAAATGAAAAAAACTGATAAAATAAAAAGTTATACTGCACACGGGCGAAGCCGGGTTATTCAGCTAGTGAGTTTATATTTTTTCGATAATTACTAATTGTCGATCGACGTTTGATCTCTGGTATCAGTTTGTCGTTGCTCGAAACAAATATGATTTTCGGCCTCGGCGCCTGATTGATATACGTACTCGAGCGTGTCGTATCTGCAGCGTTCACTACCAATGCGTTTTTGTTTAGGCGCGAAATGGCACGATCGTCGGAAGCTCCTCACCGGCACTTTTCACCTCAAAACGCTGGACATGTACAACGTCACGATAAACAAACATTCGCGGACGTTGGCGAGAAAACTGTTGGAAGCGTCGGAAAAAGACGGGGAAATATGTATCAAGGAGTACATAACACTTTGTTCTTTGGACATGATCTGCGGTAATCGATGTACTTTTAGTCTGATGAAAATCCAACGCGCGTGTTTTTTCCGAAATTATTCGTATACCGGTCGCTGTTTTTTTAAGAATTTTTTTTTTATTTTCCTAGAAATATAACGTGTGTAATTTTACTAATAACAATTTTCATTTCACTTCGTCCTGAAATATAATAATTTATTGTTTGTATTCAGATACGATCATGGGCACTGAAATAAACGCACAAGAAGGCAAATCGATCGAATATGTTAACGCTATTAAAAAGTAAGTTGTAAAATATGCTAATACGATGTATTCGTGAGCGCGTATAATACTAAACGTGAAGTCAAAGCCTTAAATGATAAAAAAAAAATTTATATATAATCATTATTATTTTACTCGACCGATTTTCCACGTGTAAGTAGAATTAAAATTATGTTTTCAACTGTCGCATTGTTTTTTTTTTTAGTGCTTGCAAATCAATAGTCGATCGGATTTTCAAATTTTGGCTGTGGAATGATTTGGTTTTCAGAATAAGTGATAGCGGTCGATTATTGTACAAATCAATCAAAGTGCTACACAATTTCACCGACGATGTTTGTATATTTTTTAAACCTATTATTTTACCACTCTCACTTGGATCTTGTCTTAAAAATACTAAAAGATTATCAAATCGTATATCATTTTCTCCAAACGTGGCTCTCTCTCTCTCTCAATCTGTCAATAATTTTTCTTTTTTTTCGCAAAACCATTAGAGTTAGAACTTAGAAATAAAATACAGCGACGATTGGGCTCTAAATTATTAATAAATTATATGATACGAAAACACGTTTAAATTTTCTAATTTTCTAATTAAAAAAATATACGATGTGAACTCACTGTATACATAATATGTGAACAAATTATAAAATTCTCAATTATTATTATACCAATTGAAAATCACGCGATCGTGTTTGATTCAGGTGATTAAGATTAAACAAACGTCGTTGGACAACTTGAAAAGTCAAAACGAGCAGCTCGAAAACAAATCTAGTACGTACAGCGCGTGACATTGTAATTTAACAACGACTCTATGGAAATCCGCGGTCTTATAAATCGTTTTCAGGTAAAACGCAAAAGAAATCGTTCTTGGACATACTTCTGAAGGTCTTGGAAGAAAATCCCAATCAGATGAACGACAGAGACATCCGAGAGGAAGTAGACACGTTTCTTTTCGAAGGTCACGACACGTCGTCCATTGTGATGACGATGACTTTGGTACTACTGGGACTGTACCAGGATGTCCAGGTAAGATCGATTGCGCGTGCGCGCGTGCCGTGTGCCGTGCGGAATAACAGTAATCAGTTTCGAAATAAAATTAAAGGACAGAGCCAGAGAAGAAGTGCTCGATATTTTCGGCGACTCGGACAGGGACGCGACGATGGAGGACTTGAGTTCCATGAAGTACTTGGAAGCGGTGATCAAAGAATCGCTTCGACTCTATCCCAGCGTACCGATATATACGAGAGAACTGCAGACCGCGTTAGATATCAGTAAGCAATCAATTGGTGGTGATGGGTAAATGGGCGATGAAAATATTACTGTAGCGCAGTGGTTCTCAATCTTTTTAGGACCGCGACCCAAATTTTCTCCCAAAAATCTATCGCGACCCCCATGGTTTTACATTTACAGAATCGAAAAAGTAATTTCAAAAAACAAATTTTTTCTAATTTATTACTTATTTACAACTTTATAATAATAAAAAATACCCGTCGTAATAATAATTCCCGTAATAATTCGTATATTACTTTATACTATATACTACTTTATACTTAATAGTTTATACTATATTTCTATTAGTATTTATTTTCTATAGTCTATACAATTTAAAAAAACATAAATTTCATACAATCTGTATAATTTAAAAAACTTCTCGCGACCCCCCGAAAATTGAATCGCGACCCCCCTGGGGGGTCGCGACCCACAGTTTGAGAAACGCTGCTGTAGCGTATATATTACTTATGTCTTTCGATTCACTCGATCGTGAAAATCAATTAATGTCAAGCGTATACGATTAAAACGCATGGGTCTTTCTAGGTCGCTACAAACTCGTTTACCTTAAAAATTAGAAAAATAAACAGGAATAATGTTAAACTCCGAGGTTATCCTGCAGACATCGCTTTAATTTCAGTTACTCGGCTCATCTAATTCACGCCTGAGCGTCTGATATTATGCTCGTCTTGTGCCAAATCTGTTCCTAAACCGTCTCACCCGAACGCGAAATAAGAACATTTCTAATCCAACACTAATCTTCGACGACCGGTATCGACGAGACTACGGCGTACGTCTCGTGTGTACATCACGTCTTTCTGACTAAATAACCGCGTTTCACAAAAATTTAAAAAAAAAATGAATCAAACGTTATGAATATTTTCAGTACACGCGGAATTCACATATTAAAAACTTCAATTGAAATTGAAAAATAATTATTTCGATTAATTTTTACACTGAAAATAAAAAAGAAATTTACAAGCGTGCGTAAAAAGTTTGTTATTTCGTTCGATAGACTTTTCTACAGTCGTTCTAGACAATGACAATAATAATATGATAATACGATTCGACTTGAATAAAAATGTTCTGTAATTATTTATAAAAGTTCTAATTACGCGTCTTTCGAGTTCCACGTTTTAATACATTGAAACACGTCATGCGTGTGTTATTGTATTATTTTGTCATGTTTTACGAGTTTGGTTATTTTTTCAGAGAACTATAGTATTCCTCCGTTGACAACGATATTCATAATTCCCTATATTTTACACCGAAGCGAGGACTTGTATGCGAACCCCGAAGAGTTCATACCGGAACGGTTCTTGGGCGAAGACAGTAAATCAAGACATATATTCGGATACTTGCCGTTTAGCGCTGGTGCAAGAAACTGCATCGGTATGTACGACGATCTAATATTTTATTAGCGCCGATGCGTTTTCTACTACGGAGATCAATGCACAAATTCTAATAACAAAATCATTATTAATAAAAAATAAAACTCAATATTATTATTAAACTACGCGCGTGGCTAATGTTTTAGGACAAAAGTATGCCATCAATCAAATGAAAACACTCGTGTCGACCATTCTACGGAAATCGAAAATCGAGACTTTGGGGAAAAAAGAAGACATTCAAATCAGTATGCAAATAGTGATCAGACTAGATTCGGTTCCGAAATTAAAGTTTTACAAACTCTAACCCTCCGGAGTGCGTGCCATTATATTATGTACAATGTTTATTCGGAAAGAGGTTTAGAAAAAATGCCACAAACCATTTGGAAAACGGTGACAACGATATTTTCAACTTCGCGGGATTTAAAACTTACCAACAATGGACTGCGACAAATTTCATTTATCAAATTAAATATTTAACCTTGTGTGTTGATTATTGTACGTTATACTTGTTTGTATTGACATTGTCAAACTCTGACAATGTACCTTATCGACATTATTCGACACTTAAAATTGCAATCGATTGTAAAACTCATCAGTAGTATTACGGAAAATAAAAATGTATATTTTCATTAGTTGTTTATTTCAGAGTTTGCTGTAATTAAAGCGCAAAACTCGGGTAACTGTTTTTTTTTTTTTTTTGAAAAATAATAATACGAGATCCCATAGATAAAAAGCATCAAAAGCATAATGAATTTCTCGATTGCCGTGAAATTCGGCCTCAAGAATTATAAAACGTTTGAATTTCTTATCAGAATTTGTGTTTTGAATTAAATACGCGTACGTGCGTATGAAAACGCGAGCAATTCGCATACGAAATCATCGGCGGTCAGAGACGAATGGTGTGCGTGTATTATTACGGTGTGTAATTATCAGGGCTAGGATTTGCATGCAATAAAAAATTGTAAAATGTGCATTTTATTTACAAAAATATGCATTTTAATTTTTATAAGATAAACACAAAAATATAGTTACAAAAAAAAAAAAATCTATTGAAATACAGGTTGGCTGTTTGTCTTAAAAATAAAATAAAATAATTTAAAAATTAATAATACGTGTGTTACGTGCTACAATCACATATTTTTTTAAATTTTCGAAAATGAATGCTCGGCGATTGGATCGTAGTATGGCTTTGTATTGACTGAAGCTCCGTTCAACGTCACATGATGTAGTTGGCGCGTATTTAAGTAAAGACATTTGTCCTGGTGTTAGGTTACAACTGAAATTGTCCTCGTCCGATTCACCATTTAATATTTTATTTATTGATTGTAGAGTTTTAAATCCTTTATTTTTTTTGTAAAATCAAGGATAATTTGTTCTTAACTTTATCTGCGACTCTTCCGTTACACTCAAGAAGTCGATCCCTTGCGTTTATTATAATCTGTAGACTTTCACGAAGTGTTAAACTCTTGTTTTGTAGTTTAATTATAACTTGGGATAAAAAGCAAAAATTACTTTTAATATATGCTAAATCATTTTTTAAATTTTGATTATCAAATAATTCTTTAGCTTATTTTATCGAATCTGATTCGTCATCTAATTCTGAGATCACAGATTTAATTGAATTGAAATTATCTACATAATACGTTAGTGCAGTCAACCACGTTGCCCATCTTGTCAACACTGGTTTTGGAGGTAAAGGTAAATTTGGAAACATTTTACGTAATTTAAGTGTTCGGCTTGGAGCTTTTAAAAATATTTTTTTTACATTGGCTATCATTTTATCAACTGTAGTGTATTCGGCTCTTATAGTCTCGCAAACTCTATGAATTCCGTGGGCTAAACATGTTAAATGTATCAGATTCGGAAATATTCTATAAAACATGCATTTTTCGCATTTTTATAATCGAAATATGCAATATTATTCATTTTATTCGATATATGCATTAACATGCATTTTATCCAAAATATGCAAAATAATAACACCACCATTTATCTCATCGTGAGGTGATTCGTGGACATTACTGACAAAATCAATAATCAGAAGTCACAAAAAAAACATGCTGTTGCATACAAATCCTAGCCCTGGTAATTATAATAACGAGACGGTCGTGGCGATGATCGTAACTCGTGTGAAAACAAAAGAATCCAAATCGTCCTGCCCTGCGGTTCGACGGACAAACGAATTTTGCTCGCGAAACCGCCGCGCCGCCGCCGCGGGCACGACATATTATCGTCGTCATTGTCAGCTCGACGACGGTTCTAGAACAATATTTGTATCGCTCGGCGTCGACGAAATCGGCCTCTAATTATTACTATATTGACGCCGCGATTTAAACGGTGTATTTACGAACATCGGGTGTTAATCTCGGGTGCATTTAAAACTGTTACGTAATGTCATTATTATTAACCGTTTACGATTATAGTACCACTCGCTCGACGGACGCGTCATTACGTGTCGCGCGTTTCTTTTCGTACGGATGAAAATATATTCTCGTATTCTCTAATCCGTTATTGATCGCGTTCGTTTTTGTCTCCTGTGTTTTCGTTCTACGCGTCCGCAGAAAATGTACGACGAAATACTCAACTTCTGCAGCGTCGCGATCACCCCGCTGTTGGTGTTGATCCTGTGCGTGGTGTATTCTCGGCTGCAGAAACCGCTGGAATACCGGCAGCTCTCGTCGCACGTGCCGTCCCTCACGAAATCCTTTTGGACCGAAATGAAACTCTCGCTGAGCGTCGCGACGAAACACCCGAAAGGTACGCGGCGGTATTATATTGAACGTCCCGTCAGGGTTTTATCAAGTCGAAACGAGTTTGAAAACAATATCAGACCATATTGTTTTATCATTTTTCACCAATTTTTTACGAACAACAATGTTTATTTTCACTATTCTCATCGTCCATTTCGTCGTCGCCTATCTATTCTGTCGGTGATACATATTGTCAAACGGCTGCGGGAGAAAAAGCCTCAACGTTTCACTTGAAAAAGGCTTACTTATTTTTCGTATCGCGGTTTTGGTCTGATTCTACTCGAAAATGGGTCTGAACTTGACAAAAGTCTCTTCGTCATTATTACAAGACTCTCGTGGACGTTTTTTCTTGAAAAACGCGTCGTCGTCCCGGGCTCGAATCGGGATAAACGAAAGGAAAAATCCTGACGAAATCGAATGCGATTTTCTAGCGCGATCCTTTTCGAACGCTTCCTCGTTTCGCCTGCGGCTCGTGATGTATAATACGCGAGCAGTTTCGTATTTTCAACATTTGTACAGGAACCGAAATACACTACTGTGAAAATAACAACTGATTTTAATATTTTTTTTTGAAAATCAATAGATATATAAATCGTAGATACGAGTGCTCAAAACTTCGTCGGTCCACCAATAGTGTACTAATTATAACCGCCAATAATGTATTATGAGCGGTCGCCAATATGAAATTTCATTTCGTTTTTACAAAAAAATCGTAAACGTACGAACGTGTTTTTTTAAATTATAACCTGTATGATCGCGGTCCAACGAGTCTCTTTTGCCGATTGGTATTTATTTTTTTACAATAATCACAGAAAAATCGTATAAAACAATACGCATAATCGTGTAAAACGTCACTCTTTTTGACGAGGAAGTCGTAGAACCGAATTTCTCCTTCGACGAAAATCAAAAACATTTGACATTTGATAATTAAATGATATATTTTACAACATCTATTCTTCGGCTGATATTTAGAATTTAGATGCGACCGTTTTCGTAGAAGACGGATAAATCGCACTCTATCGCGCGGTGGCATTATCTCAAAACTGCCAAAAACCGAGTTACAACCATTATAATATATCGTTATTCGTTTATACCGAATTTCTGTGTGTTTTTTTTTTAATTATTATTGTTTCTGTTTTAATTACTTCTAGAACTGTTACCGTTATACATGGAATTAATGAAAGACAAAGGCCCGATAGTTCATTTCAACTTGGCCGGACGATCGTATCTTTTACTAAACAATCCGGACGACATAAGAGTAAGTGTAATAATTGGTTATTATTTTTGTATAGACATTGATAAACCGATAATTAAAACGTCATATTTTACGAAATAAAATATGTCGTTAAATAGCGTATTGCGGCGCGCCGCGTTTATAAAATTATTAAACCAGTAACGACATTACGATATTATGACTAACGGTGTGACTAACCGAGTGAGATGTCGTGATGAAATATACGTAAATCACGATTTACTTGTTTTTTGACTTTAACCCTAGAATGGTAACGTTAATTTACTTCACACTGTGGGTAATGATGCGTAAAATATCATATTATTCCCATGTATTTAAAAAAAATAAATACCAAATGTCATATATTCTTATTATTACTTAGTTAATATTATCCCTGAACACGTTTTTTTAGAAAAAAATAACTTATAAAATTAAACAAAATCAAATCAAAAATTGGTACATGTAATATATTATAGAAACTTTGAAATCCAACAGTTTATACTGAATAACATTCCTTGTTTAAGTGTTAACATACTTTATAGTTATAAAAACAAATATGATACCTATGTCTTCATAAAAAAAATATCATGAAAAAAAAAATTGCTTGTATACAATAAGTATAGAAATAAGAAATTTAAAAACACAGTATTGGTAACCGTGCGTATATTTTACGTAGTTCATTTCACATTTATTAGTAACGATACGTAAAACTTACGTATGGAGGTTTTAGAAATGTTGTCATGCACAGAGCTGGAGGTAAAATGTGATAAAGCACTTATCAAAAAATATACTCAACTAACTGATAAAATATGCATATCTAGAATTCTGAAGCAATATCATCAATAATAACATTGTGACCACATTTTGAGTTTTAGATATGCGTAAAATTTACGCACATTACCGTTCTAGGGTTAAGCAAACATACGCGATTCTCACGGTGTTGATCTGACTAAATCGTAAAGCATGCGCCACGTGATTCTGGGTTTACGATGCACTCTGTACCTACGTTTATATCTCGTTTTTTTTTTCTTTGATCAGCACCGCGCGCGCGAAAAATTATTCGTTACATTGCACTGCAGGTGCGGACCGAAAACGAACGAATT
Organism: Drepanosiphum platanoidis; assembly: GCA_948098885.1. NCBI lineage: Eukaryota > Metazoa > Arthropoda > Insecta > Hemiptera > Aphididae > Drepanosiphum > Drepanosiphum platanoidis. The sequence continues at coordinate 23,432,505 of OX402532.1, read as the reverse complement.
GCGTATTTCTTATAGTAATGACTTTATACTAATACGATATTATTATTACCACAACCACTTGTGTTGCGTTAGATTCTACTGTCCAACGCACAGAATATTAACAAAGGTCCAGAGTATAAAATGTTGAAACCTTGGCTGAACGACGGCCTCTTGATAAGCTCAGGTACGTGTGTTCGACGAGAAATCTAATAAATAATAATATTATCCTAAACGGATCAGAGACCGGATATTTATATTGTTTATTTATATTTTGAGAATATATCGGTTTTTAAATTACAACGTTAAATCAAAATCAAAATTAATATTTTCGATAGATTAGTTTATTTTGTGACCAGGTAGCAAAGATTGTTCGATAGTTGTCTATACTTGTCTCATATCACTTGAAATATTTAGGCTGCGATTAATTGACAAACATAATGCTAATACGCGTGTTATTTTAAATACAATTAAATACATTTAAATACAACTATAGTAAGGAGGAAATATTTTTTTTCCGTTTTCGTAGAGAATATTTAAAACGTTTCGTCGTACGTAAGAGCGTTTTGTTTTAAGCTTTTAAGAACGTAAATATCCGCTCTCTAAACATAAGATGCGCACTGGCCTCAACACTAAACAATATTGTTTTTGTTTTGTAGGTTCGAAATGGCAAAACAGACGAAAACTTCTCACAAACACGTTTCACTTTAAAACCTTGGACATGTACAACCCTTCCATAAATAAACATTCTCGGGTGTTGGTGAAAAAACTATTGGAAGCGTCGTCCGCGGACAACAGAGAAATCTCTATTATAGAATACGTCACGTTGTGTTCTCTGGACATCATTTGTGGTAAGCGTGATTATTATTGATTCCATAATATTATTGTCGAATTGAAAAAACCAGATGGTTATCCGTCTTACGTGGTCAGACTGCAGTTTGCGATTAAAATAACACCGAGGGATTACTTTCGGTACGATTCTGAAGAAAAAAATTTCGATTCTTTAGAAAAAAAAAGTCATCACAACGCCTACACGACGGCGGCGAAATCAATCTTAAAAAAAAAAACTTTCAATAGTTATCAGTTCCGGTTTCTGAAATATCGAGCAATACTCGCGTTGTTCTTTCCAAACGCGCGTTAGGTTGGGATTTTCGCTTTCGACTTTCGCCGTTATTACTCGACGCGCGTGCATTAGCTTTTACGCGGAATTTAATAAAAAAACCGTAATTTATATGACCTATCGTTTTTCGTTTAAAATTATTCAAATCAATTTTCAGCCCCAAACACAAACAACACGTGCAAACAATAAACGCGCGTCGCTGTAACGGCGCGGCGCTCGACCGTGCAGATTATACTAATAAAATCGAATGAAAAAAAAAAAAAAATCGTTTTATTATACAGGTCCGATCCATCACGTTGATTTATCTCCCAACCGACCGTTATAATTAGTTTATAAATAATCTTTATCAAAAACTAATTTCCTAATTATATATATTTTTTTATACGTGCATTTAAAATTAAAACGATTATCAATTACTTTTCAAAGCCGATAGATTTTTAACTCGCCGTATAGTAATAGTGTGTGTAAGTACCTAATTTCCCATGTCTCGTACGAAAAAATAAAATTCAAATCCTTTGCCACGTGTTATATTTTCAATCGAAAACTGTTACTAATATGGTGAGTATTAACAGTACATAAAGAACCATAAACGGTTCGATCGTAATTAGATTTTTATGTCATTCGAAATTCAAATATTAAACTTATTTACAGTAATAAACAACGTTTATTTTATTTGAAATTAATATTTTCACTTGGCGAGTTTAATAAGTTTCAGCGGCTGTTTACACGTGATTATTTAGTTATCAATAACTGCGTTGTGTCTCGTTTTTGTTTAAGAAACCATAATGGGCACTGAAATCAATGCTCAAGAAGGTAAATCGGTGCAATATGTCCAATCGATAAAAAGGTAGGTAATTCAACGCGAGTTGTAAAATCCATGCTGCTTTGCTCGTAAACACACAAAAGTTTAACCACGAATCGCAAATCGTTGATGTTAAAATTCATATTTCACTCTCGAACTTTAGAGACGGAGGTTCAAAATATTTTGACACGTTAAATCGAACTTTTTTATTACTTTTTATCGACTGACCCGTCCGCCGTTATAGTGTATAAAACGAATTCACAAACACCGTGTAGAAAATGTTGAAATTGAAATAATTCACGATCGATTCGAATTTATGATACTGTTTTCCAAGTGCGTGCCGATCGGTGACCGATCGAATTTTCAAATTTTGGCTGTGGAACGATCTGACATTCAGGATGAGCGGGAGCGGTCGAACGTTTTACAAATCGATCAAAGTGCTGCACGACTTCACCGACAATGTTTGTATCCAACGATTATCATTATTATTAACATTCTATATAATATAATAATGCAAATATTACAATGTCAGTGGTGTCGAACACTTATAATATAACGGGCGATGATGGGTTATCCGAAAACGTTGTACATATTATTGTTAAAAGTCAACGTTGATGACGGGATAATTTCACTTCACTCGGTTTTTGTTCTTTTTTTGTAACTCGAAACACCAGACACGCATTCCATTTACACACGTGTTTGTATATATTATTATAATCAGGTGATTAAAAACAAACGGACGCTATTGAACGACTCGAAAAAAATCCACCAACAGCCCGAAAACAAACACGGTATGTCGTCGGTTATCGTTATGATCTATGAAAGAGAGAAATATCGTACGCGTATAAGTAGGTTTTTTTCCTTTTTTCCTTTTTTTTTTCTAGGAAAAACGCAGAAGAAATCGTTCCTGGACATACTACTGAATCTTCTGGAAGAAAACCCGGACCAGATGACCGACAAGGACATCCGGGAAGAAGTGGACACGTTCCTGTTCGAAGGACACGACACGTCGTCCGTGTCGATGACGATGACCCTGTTGCTGCTGGGTATATACCGAGACGTCCAAGTAAGAGTGTTTATTTACATGCATCGCGCGACAGATGAAAAACAAATAAAAAAAAAACCTAATCCAAGGACAGAGCCAGAAACGAGTTGTTCGACATTTTCGGCGACTCGGACAGGGACGCGACGATGGAGGACTTGAATTCCATGAAGTACTTGGAAGCGGTGATCAAGGAGTCGCTCCGACTTTACCCCAGTGTGCCGGGCTTCACGAGAGAGCTGCAGACCACGCTACGCATCCGTGAGAACAATACCTAATGAGTAGGGCTCGGATTTTGTAGCAAAATGAAGCATTTTAAGTAGCCTAAAAAAGCAAAAAAAAATCATTTATTAAATTTAATTCTAAAAAACAAATTTCAATTACACATCAAATTAAAAAAGGAATTTACGACCATATATTTGGTCAAGTTACTTTCATTAAAACTCATTCTAAAACTAACCAACACTAACACTAAAGTATTAGAACGTGCTATAAAAAAACGCAGTATAATATACATGGAAATAAGTAAAATTTTCAAGAAAAATATGTAAAAATTAAGAAAAAAGAACCAAATAGGGGAAAAAGCAATGAAAAGCAGGTTTTGTGGAAAAAAGCAAAACAAGGTTTACTTAATTGAAATCAGAACGATTCAAAACGTATTGAAATCCGAGTCCTACTAATGAGTTATAACTAGGGCCCGGGCAAGTTCGTGCACTAAAAACTATCGAAATATGCGTTTGAAACCATCGAATGACATGCGATAAATATGCGATTTATACACCAAAAAGAATGTTCGCTATAAAATGTCGATAACAATTGAAATAATTTCAAAAATAAAAACAACGATCGGGCAATAAATTTTTTTCAAACAAAAAAGCTTCGTACGACACCCACTTATGAAATCGGCGCGCAGTTCAAACGTTGTACAATTCGAACTGTTTGTTTTCATGCAGACATATTTTTCAACAAATTTTACATTTTCCAACCCAGGTCTAACTAACCGACTTTAAGTACGTTTGCCGAGTGTTATCTCTAACTCATTAGACCGTTAGAAATAATAAAAACGCCATATTTATGCAGTAAAATGCAATTTTATTTTAAAATATGCACACGTACGAGTATAATTATTGTAAAAAACCTCAAAACACGCGAAGATGTACGAAATAAAATTCCATTTTTGTGTAGGTATACTCGTTTGGTTTCGATTCAAATTCATAGCTTATTTAGCAACTCTGTAACGTACTCGGTAAAAACCTGCAAATGCACGAACTTCCGGGCCCTAGTAAAACAAATGTACGCGATCTCGACGTTTATTTCTGACGAACGGTTGAAAATGTTAATTTTCGTTCTTCGACGCGCGAGGTGGTCCCTCGTAGATCAATATTATACAAACCTGACGCTCGGAACCCGAGTCCTTTCCCTTCCTTAGAACGGCCCCAGCGTGTGTCTGTAACGATTGACGATGATGTTTTTTAGAAAACTATAGAATTCCTCCGATGACGACGGTGTGCGTGTTTCCGTTTATTCTACATCGCGACAAGAACATCTTTCCGGATCCCGAAGAGTTCGATCCGGAACGGTTTTTAGACGAAGAAATCAAATCGAAACTGCACGTGTTCGGCTACATACCGTTCAGCGCGGGCGCGAGAAACTGCATAGGTAAATCGAATGGGTTCGACACCGCGCGTTGTCGTTCAATTTCTTTCCTTTTTACCGACGACGACTCGTTTATGGACATTGATTTCAGGACAAAAGTACGCCATGAACCAGATGAAAATCGTCGTGTCCACTGTGCTGCGCAACTCGAAAATCGAGACCGTGGGCACGAAAGAGGACATTAAAATCAGCATGCAACTAGTCATACGAATGGAGTCGCTCCCCAGCGTTAAATTTTACGAGATCTGACCGATTCTAGCCGAGTCCGCGGATACACGTCCCGTTTCGCCCGTTACACTGCGCGTCGCACGCGTACGTCGAACCGCGCGGTCGTAAACTCTGTACCCGTTGTGGAAACGCGCCGTGTGCTCGATGTGATCGCTATTATTCATTATTGTAAAACGTTAACAGACGAACGTTTTGTTTTTCAACCCGGAAATGCGTTTTGTTTTTTTTGTTTTTTTTCCGGCCCAATTCCCCGCTTATCCTGGTACGCATCGTCACAACTCGGCGGTGCGCAGGACATCATTCGGCGGCACGTTATTCAGCGACGCTGTGAAAAGCTTTCGAAAGTCCTCGAAACCAATCGCAATACACTGGTAGGGTGTATAATATTATAGAGTGAACGTTGGCGAGTTGAACGCGAGCGTCTTTGGTCCGCGTGTACGAAAACTGTGCGCAGTAGCCCGAATGCGTTTTACCAAATTACCGCCGTTTCAGGGAGACGCGCGAAAGTATGTTGTAAATCATTTTCCGTTGTCGTTTCTATACTATTGCTTATAAGTAGGGAACGGATTTAAATGCTCTAAAAAACAAGAAAAATGCCTTAAAAAAATGCTTTAACATCAAAAAATGCACTAAAAAAATGCCCTTAAAAACTTTAAAAATGGGTTTATATTCAATAAAAACAAAATTTTTAATTTAAAACTTATAAAAAAACACATTATTATAAAAAGTCTAATAAAAAATATTTAAATACAATACAAGTATACAACCTTAATTAATTAACTTTCTTTAATCTTTTTCGTTAATCTTCTGCCAATCTTCACAAAATTACAATTTAGATAAATAGTTTATCGTACCTTAATAGTTATCTTAACTAGTTTATCTTTACCTTAATGTGGGTAATAATCTGTTGTAACTTGTATGTATATATTTTATGTCTACACGTGTCAACAATAATTTCGTAATTTCGTAATATAATACATATTTAGGTATTTTAATTTTTTTTAGAATGAATGTGGAAAAAATGTTGAAAAAATGACTTAAAAACCACAAAATGCACTAAAAATTTCAAAAAATGCTCTAAAAATGTATTAAAGTCTTAAAAATGCAAAAAAATGCAAAATAAAAGTTACATTTTTTAATTCTTTGATGTATGAAATGAACTTTTTGCTTGGAAACCAATGTTTTCGGACATTCAGAAAAAAATGCAATTTGCATTCAAATCCGTTCCCTACTTATAAGTAAGAATTTAGTATCCAATTTAAGTAACGGTAGAAGTAACGGTTTGTCGGTGTAGTTTTTGACGAATCGACGAGAGAATTGTTTTTGGTTTTGAACATAGACAAAAATGAAAAAACGATTTCTACTAATTTTAAATCGCTATTTGTATAGGTCGACAACCGAGTGCGTCACTGCGGACAACTTATGTTTCGAACAAAACGAGTAGTGAAAAAATTCGAAAATTTTAGAGCCTCGAGGGGGGAGAGCGATCAAAATCTCAAAACTCGGCGGGCCCGCGATGTCGTCTTGCCGATCCGGCGCTGTATAAATAGGGTGTGCGGCTAATGGCGATTTTCGTTCCTATCGGATTCGTACACTTTCGATGCGTCTCCATTAAGGCGATTTTTAGCGTCGACAAAGTTGCATTTCGCCCTCGGGTTTCTCGTCGCCGCCGCCGCGTCGGACGTAAACAGATTTGTTATGATGACGGAGTAACCGCAGGTGTCGGCGTAATCTCGTCAATAGCCGATCAATCTTTGCCGGAGTTGTTCCCCATTTATTAAATTTAATGAAAAACAAAGCGCGTTAGGCGTAAGTATATATATATAAGTATATACTTATGCGTTCGCGGCTTTTCAATCACAATTTATTTCCACTCGGATATATTATTCAGACCGATGTCGTTTATATTCCATTTTTGCCGGACCGAATTTCCACGAAATCGATTACGAAAAGAAAACGCCGCGTGGTATGGTGGTATAATTTTGCGCACAGTGTTTTTTATGGCTTCGTTAAAAACCGAATTTTTCGAATTTTCGAGAGTGTTTTCTATGGCTTTGTTAAAAACCGAATTGAGCCTAACCTTTGAGGTTGAATTTTCCGGACCTTCTATTGCTTTAAACCAGTGTTTCCCAAACTTTTTATATCTTTACCGCCCACTTCCGAAAAAAAAATCCGACAAACGCCCCCTTAAAAAAAATATTGTTACAAAAGTATGCAATGAAAAATGAAACGTATTGTTTATAAATATTCATATAATGTATAGGTACAATTGAAAATAAATATCTTAATGAGATGGATGTGGTTGGTGTCTTCGATTCAGCCATGATGTGAAAAACGTTTAAAATTTAAATAAAATAATACACAACAAATTACGTTTTTCAACAAATTTAGATCACGTACGGTGTTTCTATTATTGCGAAAACGATAGATGAAACAGTCACCGCCCCCTTTTTTGTAATGAAATGCCCCCCGATTAAGCTTGTAACTTCCATTGCCCCCCTGGATAGCTCTAGCGCCCACAAGGGGGCGATATCGCCCACTTTGGGAAACACTGCAGTTTAAACCTTCCCCGAGACTTGGCCAATTTAGTTAGTGAAATTCGTACTAAAATTTTACTACTTTTCGAGATATGCGCGTGCACACGAAAAAAAAAAATGCTTTTATTTTATAAAACGTTTATGATTTTTTGTAATGGCTACAAATATCATTCGTTACAATAGTAAATCGTAAGCGTCAGTGGATATACTTATGACGAAGAAAAGAAAAAAAAACGTGTTGAAATAGCATAACGTAAAGTGTGATAAACAATAAATTGTTTAATTTTTTAAATTCGTCTTGATAAAGTATACGTACTTGCTCGTTTGACTTATTTACTTATTTCATTCGAGCGGTTGGGTTTTCATAGCGTTTCAATTAAAACATCCGGAGGGAAAAATACGTGAAAAGTAATTGGAATTAATTTTCAAGAAAGTAAAGCGGCCGCGTGGTATTTTAAATACTTTTAGGAAAAAACGTACAGAGGTGTTTACATTTGAAAAATAATTTTCAAAAGTATTCCCTAAAACACTGTGCGTATTGATTCACATGGTCCAAATGAATTGAAATTGTACGATTACTACGATTGAGTTTGTTATTCGATTGTTATTAAATCCAAATGGCCGACGGGTAATCAAATTACGGACGTTTTGTAACAGGTGAATGACAACACATTTTGTAATCACAGGAAATTGCTATGCGCGTGTACCTCACCGCACACGGCAGGAGTGCTTCGTTGAAGAGTGCAAATTCGATTGTTTTTTTTTTTCATTTTCTAAGAGTTACACCGAAACACAAAATGCCGTAATCGCATATTATATAAAATTTAATATCGGTTCAAATATTGTAATCGTTTAAAATATTCCCAAATATTTTATAAGCTTTTAAATTTAAAAAATTAACTAAATTATCGTACAACATGTCAAATGAACGGAAAACCCGACTTTTATCTAATCTCGTTTTGACTATGACACAAAATAATATTTGTGGATTTATAAATAGTTTAAACGTTTAAAATAATACAATATATTGGTACGGTCCGAATAATATTGAATATAAATGATAAAAAATTAAAAATGTAACTAAGAAATATAATAATAATTTAATAATTTGAATTTAATATTAATACAAATATGCCCAGGAAGCCACGGAGCCCTTAGACTACAGTTCTAGTACGGTTTGAGAACCGCTGCTGAAGCGATTATCCGATTATCCGATAACCGAACTGAATCTTTCGAGCGGCGGAGACAGCGACGAGGTCGGCGAGAAACGAGGTGTCCTTTTTCTAAGGATGTGCGAGCGAACATTTTCAGAGGCCAAATTATACACACCGATCAAGTCCGTTGTCGGGGGAAGGCAGGACGAGCACTTCAAAAAAATCCTCACAGCAATAATTAACCAGAAGCATTGGGCAATTTTTGTTTTTCGTACACTATAATACTTGGATTATATTTATATTATGTATAATATGACATCCACAGTAACAATTTGATTTGTAATAAAATGAATATTAAAAATATTAACGCATTTTGTTGCATATTTGAAACACGTTTTATAAACGATATTATACTATTATATATTTTATTGATATGGAATTATGTGGAGCTATCTATGAGATTATAAACAAACTAATCAATCATTTTTTACCGTAGATTTTAAATCTTATATTATATAAAAATGAATCGCAACATGTGTTGTAAGCGCATAACTCAACAACCCCCGAACCGATTTCGCTAATTCTTTTTTTATAATATTCCTTGAAGTACGAGGATGGTTTTTACGGAGAGAATTATTAAGAAAATTAACCCTAAGGGGGTTAAAAGGGGTAAAAATGGAAAAAATCCTGAGTCACTGGAGCTTTGTGGTATTAAATTTTGTCAATAGTTTCATTTAATATAGCAGAGGCCCCTAAAGAAAGGATTTTCCAAAATTCGACCCCTAAGGGGGTTAAAAGGGGTAAAAAAGGGTGAAACTAGAAAAATTCGCCCGGCCGGAACTGCTGGAGCTTTGAGTATGAAATTTGGTCAGCAGTTTCGTTTTATATAGTGGAGACCCCATGGGAAAGGGTTTTCCTAAATTCGACACCTACCGGAGTTAAAAGGGGTAAAAATGAAAAAACTGATAAAATTAAAAGTTATACTGCACACGAGCGAAGCCGGGTCATTCGGCTAATTGATTAATAAAAATGTTTATTAATCGTTGTTAATTAAAACGTTGTTTTGCCATATATCATTTTGTATTATAATAATAAATTACTCATTGTAATTATATGAAAAGTATATGAAACACGTAAAATGTATAAACAATGATAATGGTTACTATGATTACAGAATAGGTACATATTATGTACATATAAAACGTTACATTTTTAAAAATATTTGTGGTGGGCCACCCTTAACACCTAGGGGTTTCAAAAAAATAGTTTATGTCCTATTCTCAGAGCTACCAAATATATTATACGAAAAATTTCATGAAAATCGGTCGAGCCGTTTCGGAGTTATAGTATGGTAACTATAACATTGTGACACGAGAATTTTATATAATATAAGATATTTATCGATATGGAATTATGTGGAGCTATCTATGAGATTATAAACAAACTAATCAATCATTTTCACCGTAGATTTTAAATCGCGGCCGTTGTGCAGGTGGCAGCACATGCTATCAATGAAAAATTAAATCCAACGACCTAAACATGTTTACGCAAAACAAACGAAAAGCTATTAAAAAATGGTTTCAGTGTAAAAACACCTATTATGAAATTGATAGAGGATAAAATTTAGGAGGGAACCTCATCGGCGTTTTATATTATGACGGTCGTTTCAAAATAATAATTAATAGTTGTTTGATTGATTATTATAATATAAATTCATACATAAAAATAACGTGTACTTAATTTTCAAATCTGATCCCCAAATGCATAAGTGTTGATTCGCAAATGATTTCGAGGACTTTTTGCTTTTACTTGTAAAAATAGTACCTTATTTTATTTTGACTGTGGCATTGAACATCTAAAGTTAAACTATAAAAAGAAAAAACACAAGTTTTATAATAAAATTTGAGAATAAAATTGTAGATTGAAATCGTTAAAAACATAATAAAAAGTTAAAAAATCACTTACAGAGTAGAAAGTTATGGAAAAAAAGACCACATTTCCAGTTTCAAAATTATATTCATTAGGTACTATTGTTTTTTTTTTCATTTCTTTCTGTGAAACAATTCCCACATCTGCTTAAAATATATACAATATTAAAACATTATGTATTAAACGGTTGTTTTAAAATAATAATTAATAGTTGTTTGATTGGTTATTATAAATTACGTTATTATGTAAATTCATTTATAAAAATAACGTGTACTTAATTTTCAAATCTGATCCCCAAATGCATAAGTGTTAATTGGCAAATGATTTCGAGGACTATTTGCTTTTACTTGTAAAAATAGTACCTTATTGTATTTTGACTGTGGCATTGAACATCTAAAGTTAAAATATAAAAAGAAAAAACACAAGTTTTATAATAAAATTTGAGAATAAAATTGTAGATTGAAATCGTTAAAAATATAATAAAAAGTTAAAAAATCACTTACAGAGTAGAAAGTTATGGAAAAAAAGACCACATTTCCAGTTTCAAAATTATATTCATTAGGTACTATTGTTTTTTTTTTCATTTCTTTCGGTGAAACAATTTATTCCCATATCTGCTTAATATAATATATATACAATATTATAACATTATCTATTTTGACGGTTAAAGCAGAAATACAATTTAAACTTGACAGAAAAAATATTAAATATGCATTCAACGATTTAATATCGGGGAGTATAATTAACAAAAATATTATAAAGCTCGTTGTGTGCAAGTTTAAAATAAGTTGTCCGAGCAGTGATAAACGGTACACCTATATCGATTGGGACGTGTATTGATCGCTGAAAACTTTCCGGTTAGATAAAAAAATCTGGTCCCCATATCCATAGGTGTTAATTCGCAAATGATTTCGCTATTGAAAAAAAGGAATCCTTTGCTTTTACTTTTGAAAATAGTACCTTATTTTATATATTTTGACTGTGGCATTGAACATCTAAAGTTAAAATATAAAAAGAAAAAACACAAATCGATAAGAAATTTGAAAATAAAATTGTAGATTGAAATCGTTAATAATATAAAATATAGTAAAAAGTTACTCGCAGAGTAGAAAATTATAGAAGAAAAGACCACATTTCCAGTTCTAAAACTTTCTTAAAATGTCTTGAAAATTGTGTCACAAATTAGAGCCTCGGTCAGGTACAAACGGCCAACACGATACACACGGTAGTCTATATAACATGCGCGGCCAACATGAATATAATATTTTCGTGAGCCACGCGGATAAATACAAACGATATCAAAAGCCAAAACGTTCCAATTATTATTACAGATTAGATCAATTTATATATTAATAATAAAGATGGCTGAAATTTTAATTTTTGTAATTAAAACTCCAGCCGTTGGCCTCCTCCGCTATACGAAATATATTTACGACCGACCGGTGTTTCAAGTGTAAAACGAAAATCAATCGAAAATATAATATACACGTGTACAATTAATTCTAAAATATGTAAAATATCATTATTACATCTCGACCGGCAGTTAGAATTAATTGTATTATTATTTTTAATTTGTATGATTACACTTCACCGTATTACATTGCGTCAAATTAAATGTACTAATAATCAACGTCTATAATAAAATCGACTTCTCCGAATATTCTACCGATGTCTGCGAGAGATTTTCATGATTTCGTTGCACATTACTATGACGCGTTATATTAACTCTAGTAGTAAACTCTGGAAAACGAAAATAAATTATCGTTATTAACCGGTAATAATTTAAATTTTTAGGTTTTACTATTACATCGCTTCGTATGGCTTTTTTTATTGAAATTAAACGATAAAAGCCGAAATGTCTCGGAGTCACGTTTAGGTCAAAGGTTTACAAAAATATTTCACACAAACATGAGAGTTAGGATTTACACGTCTACAACGGTTAAAAATAATAAGTCAATTTGGAGGGCAGCGACACATTTTATTATGAGCCAATAATCATATTCATTGTAAGATTGTAACAAACGGAAAATAAAGGCAGATAAAGTACACGTATGACAAAACTAATAAATTCAATTACAATTTTGACAGAATATTTTAAAATTAAATTATATAAAAAAAAAAAAATTATAATTTGATAAAAATATCAAAATTAAAAATTGATATGAACATAAAAATAACACAATAATAATTCAAACTACAAATAATTGACATCTATATGCTAAAATTATAATAATGCTCTAAAGAGATTGTGCTAAAACATTAAAAAAAATAAGATGCAGACAAAAATAAATCACTAGAAAAAAAAAATTAAATAAAAAAGGAAAAAATATAAATTTAAATATTCATATATACATATATAAATATGTAAACATTTTTTCATGGAATAAGATGAGATAATAGTAATTTAATGTGGTATATTAGCCTTTTTTTGATATATACGCTAACAATATCAAGTGAATCAATCAAATTGAAAAGCATTTTATGTTCGATTTTGTATAACTTATTTTAAACAGACCGAAAAATAAATTATGTCCGACAATTACTTTGAGTTCTCAGCATAATAACTTGTGGAGACATATCAATTACAATAATATTGACATTATTATGCATTAAGTTTCGATTTTTTTTATTTTTTAAGAAATTTAATTTGTTTGAGAAAAAAAATTATGAATTTTTTTTAAAAGAATGTGGGAATCCTATGGCAAATACTAACATACTTAATACAGTATCTTATACTACGACGAACAGGTGGCAACATTTGATTCGTTAATGTTAAAAAATAAAAATAAAATTATACTCCTACGCGTTTGTTTAAGATCATACACATAGTGTAAGAAGTCTGCCATTTATCACTCGACCAATTTCTTGGGCTTTTCCCATGGGAATATGTCACGGCCAAAATGTCCATAGGTGCTTGTCTTTTGATAGATTGGGTTCCTTAAGTTTAAGTCCCTGAAAATTAAAAAAATAAATAATATTATTAACTCAAAACGACGTAAATACAAAAATTATACCAAATATGAGATTGATAATTTCAAATAATATTGTTTATATTTCTATTAAAAATAATTTTAAAAGAACCCCGATTTTTATTTTTGACCTACACTCTATTTTCTAGCCATTAGAATATCATTAGATAGAATCGAAGAATTGTTCGCTATAGTAAAACAAAGCATTTCCGTCCACATAAATCAACTGACCAATCATTAAAATGGAATTTCTAAACCCCAGTTCTTTATTATATTATGGTGGTTCAATTGCGAAATACCACAAAAGCCACGGTGTTTATAAAATAGAATATTTAATTATGTCAAACAGTTGTATTACGCAATATATTATTTAAGAAATTTCAATCCATTCTCAAAATCACCAACACTGAAACGTTCCGAATAAAATAACAATTTCCATATACAATGGTCGGCACAATATTATCAGGACATTTTTTTATCACCTCGCCCATTTCACTTTTATATATCATTTATTTGAATTGTATTTGAAGTTTGAATATTATTTTCTATTCAATTAAACGCCCTATTAATTGTTAACAATTTGAATCAATTGTTTTTTACTATTAATGTTCTTTTATTTTTACTAACCTGACAATTTTTCCAGGTCTAAGATCAAAATTGCTCTTTACGATTTTCAATAACTCTTTTTGAGTTTTGGTAGAAGTGCCATAATGGAAAAGTGTAATTGATATTGGCTCAGCGACTCCAATTGCATAAGATACCTAATTCCAATAAAATTCAAATTTCAATAATTTGTTCGATTATTTGCAGATGAAATGTTGAAAACACATACTTGGACAAGACAACGTTTACAAAGACCAGATTTGACCAAAGATTTGGCGACCCAACGTGCAGCATACGCAGCTGATCTATCGACTTTGGTGAAATCTTTACCAGAGAATGCACCACCTCCATGAGCTCCCCAACCACCGTAAGTATCAACAATAATTTTACGTCCAGTCAAACCCGCATCACACTGAAACGGAAAAAAGAAAGATTAATAACAAGTAGTTGTAATTAATTATAACTGACTGTAAAATACGTACTTGTGGGCCACCCATTACGAAATGTCCACATGGGTTAATGTGGAAAACTGTATTATCATCAAGATACTGTTGTGGGATGACGGTAGTAACAACTTTGGACATAACATCTTGACGTAATTTTTCTAAAGTTATTTTTTCAGAATGTTGAACAGAAATTACAACTGTGTGAACTCTTTGTGGAATGCAAGCGCCTCCAACCAAGCAGTATTCACATGTAACCTGAAGAAGTGAAAATCAAAATATATATTACAGTCGAAAACATTTTTAACACTATTGATTTGTCAACAAAAAAAATAACAAGATAAAAAAATTCTTTATATTGTCATTCATTAACAATAAGGCTCGTATAATGAATAAAAAATAAAAAGTATTATTAATATATTTTAAGTTTTACCTGTGTTTTTGTATCGGGGCGTGCCCACCAAAGTACTCCATTTCTACGGAGTTCAGCTATTTTCTCGTTAAGCTTGTGAGCTAATACCACAGTTAAAGGCATACATTCTTCGGTTTCATCGGTAGCATAACCAAACATGAGACCCTAAAATGGGAACATGATATTGACAATTTATACAACAAAAGTGTTTAAAATATAAGAAGCAAATGCAATACATGACGTTTTTAACAACATTTTGGACCTCAAACAGGCGATATGTTAATTATTTTTAAACTAAAAATATAAAAACATTCACCCCGATAAATGTTAAAATTAAACCTTATTAAAATAATTATGTACCTGAAAATAATAATCAAAATGTTATTTAGTGAAAACATTTTTTTAATATAAATATATGATGTATTAAGTACTAAAGTATTCAAAATTAACATGTTCCTAACATTGATAAACAAATAAAAAAGAAGAAAATTTAATAATAATTCTATTGAGGCCCACCTATTAGTTTGAAACTAAATCATCAATAAGGAAATAAACCAAATTCAATATCAACAAAATAATTTTTAATTTTAATTATCATGAATATTATTATATTTCTAAAACTTAAAAATTAATTTTTATTAACACTCTTCGATAGCAGACAAACTTTGTTTATTGATTATTAGGACATGACATTAATGTAAAAATTAAGTGATTATTATAAATTGTTTTAGAATTAATTTTATTTTTAAATCAGTTAGTAAACATTCTATTCAGACACAGTGGACTATAAAAATATATTTATCCAAATTATATTAGATACAAAACACCACATTCTGTCATGCATTTTCGTGATCAAAAATCATGCAATGTTATTGTAATAAATGAAACAATGGAATGCAATTCCTTCAACTTTACCAAAATTATGAGATCAATTTGGTTCAATTCTTTGTATATCAGTAAGAATGTGTACTACACTGCAAATTAATAATAATTTGTTGATACTTTTCTTGTAATTCTCAATTTCTCTAATTACTTTCCAAATAATTTAAGTCAGCGAAATAATTGAAAATTCGTCAACACTTTACCAATTTTTAACAGATGTCTAGAAAGACATTTATTGCACAATCATCTTTAAAAATATAAGAAGTACACGCATCGTTTTCGCTCGCCTCAGAATTAAAATTAATTTTTTAATTTTAGTAAATTATATACCTAATTTATATTATATAGTCAGCATATTGAAAACATGACAAAATTACACAAGTATTTTAATATTTTCTAAAAATCTACATTTTTCTTTTTCATAAAACATACCTGATCTCCAGCACCGACCTCCTCGGCAGGTCTGTTGATATGCACACCAGCAGCAATATTTGGCGATTGTTCATCAATAGCAAGCATCACCGAACATGTCTTGTAATCAAAACCTGGCAACCCAACGACGGGACAACACACAACACATAGCAACAATCAGCAACTTAATTGCAGTTTAAAAAATGTTTTATTTTCATTTCAATTAAACAGAACATAATCTATCAGATTTTTTTATTTTACTTAAACTGTATAGAATAAGTATAAATAAATTATTACTGGGAAATAACTAAATCGTCCTACTCTTTCAAACAATTTTGCTCAGAAAAATTGTTGATATGGATACAATATTCTAAATTATAATTAGCTTAGAAATCTTATTTTAATATAATAATGGATATTTATTTTGTATTCATTATTATGGCCTACACGTAGTACTAACACACATTCACATACATCTTGTTGATAATACAATAATTCACCATACAGAACGCCTACCGATACTTTAAATCACAAATGGAAAATTGAAATGTTTAACATTACATTATACCTACCGAAAATCTATAAGGGTAAAATTTAATTTCATCGATAGGTGATATTTATCGATAATTTTATTTTTTTTCATGCAATAAAAAGCTGATAGTTTCTATAGTTTAGTTCGTGGAACTTTAATTTTACATGCAATGATAAATTTAATATTATTGTTAAACAGTATACATATTAGGTATTAATAATTTGTGAGACCCAATAAAATTATATTAAAAACATCTTTCTTTCTTATCGATCAATATATACTTTCATTCTATAATTGTTTGGATAAACATACACTGAAATTTAATAATCATTAATTCAAAACAAAATGCATCATATGCAATAAGCATGACTGAATATAAGTAGTAGTAATAATAATAATAAGCATATTAAACTTTAATATTAAACCTGTTTAAAAAATTAATATTAATTTTATGAACTATGTATGAATAAATATTATGTATGACATGATGAATTTGTGGATACCTTAGCACTTACAACACATTAAAAATGATATGAACACTTACCTCACTTAAAAATAAATGGGAAAAAAAATGAGAGAGAAAACGTAAATGCTTTCAATTCATCATTTTCATTATGTAAATCCCAATAAAATCCCAAAAATACAAAAAGCTGATCTTTCAAAATATGACAATCACAATATTTTTTTGGCACTCAGACATCCCCCGAAAACCAATGTTTTGTCTATACCCTACCTGATCCCCAGCCCCAATCGCATCTTCAATTCTGTTTATGTGTACACCATCCGCAATATTAGAAGACTGTTCATCAACTGTGACGAGAACATTGCATGTCTTGTAGTCAAACCCTGTTGGTGGTATATGTACATTTATATGATTTAGGCTATACGTATAGATTAGCTGAATTTTATTTAAATAACATCAATAAATTGGATTGTTTTATTAGTACTTATGATATAAAAAAATCAACCACCCGTTTTATTATATACATAATATATTCACATTCAGCTTAGAAAATACTGAAAAAAAATGTAAATATTATATTGAAAACTAGCAATGAAAAATGTAATCTATAGTATGATCATGTAATTCAACAATGTAAGTCTATAAATAATACAATGAAAATCGTTATATGCATCAGCAATAAGTTTTATTTTCTAAAGCAATTTGGTTTTTTTTTTTTTTCAAATAAAAGAATGTAAGATAACAAGTTTTAACCTTGATTAGAATCTACATAATAATCGTTTAAAATTAAGTTCATCTGATAGCTGTGTATATTGAACAGTATATGAATGAGAAATATATTAGAAAAATGTGAACTGACTACAATAGATTTGCAAATAAAAATGTAAATATAGAATATTATTGTATTTTCATTATAAAATATTGAATAACACTTTGTTGAAAGCGAAAAAATAAGGCATGTATAAATATAACAATACGAGTTTCTCTATTGAATCACAGTGCATTAGTTCTTAGAAGTGATTATCTATGAAATTCGAGTTAAAAGATACACTAAACCAACATATGTATTTTAAATAGCCTATGTGGCATTTTAAATGTTATCAATAGATAAATATAAAATTAAGAACTTTAAAGTTCTTTAACTATTAAAAAATACTATTTTTATTACTTGTTAAATTTCTTTATAAATATTAATCGCATAGAACATTTTAATTAGTAGCTTATTCAAATATAAACATTTATCACAACACATATCTACGTTGAATTTCAAATACATTCATCATCTAATTGGATAATTTTACTTCACTTTGTTTAGTTATCATACAATTTGTAATCCTGCCCTATTGACTTTGTAATTGAATAGTCACATTTAATGATAAACATTACTATTTTGGCACCTATCAGTCCCATTAAAAGATACACTTATTACTAATAAATTACGTTTAATTAAAACTTTTAGAAATACTGAATACCCAAACTTTTTCTACCAACTTATAATTATACTATGGTTATAAACTTAGTTTTTACCTTTTGATGAATCATCATAGCCTATGTGCTTAACTGTATCACGGACTACTTTTTGATAATCAACATTGGCTTTAGATGTAATTTCTCCACAAAGCAATACCATTCCAGTTTTGGTTACAGTTTCTTTAACATAATAAAAAATGATTTAGATTAAAAAAATGTATGAGTTTTGATACTAAAATTAAGTACTAACATAAAAATAGTTATGGTATACAATTATCTGGTAATCGAGGGGTATCTAGTTGTGAAAGATTGAATCCAAATAATAAAGTATTAGAAAACATAATCATTTATGATCGATATTAGTCATATAACTAATATATAAATCTGTACCACGAATGTACATAATATCAGATAGAGAATAAACTCAGATAGAAAAGTGATATTTTGAAAAAATGTAAATTTTGGATCAACAGTCAAACATATGGGTACATTCATAGTGAGAATTCAAAATTTTGAACACAGATTATTCAAATATTCATATTTTATAGGTTATGGAGGAGTAGAGCGAAATCTGTATCAAATATAACCTTAAAAATATATGTCCATGAAAAAATCTAAGATCAACAATGTCAATATTGATACTAACATAAATAATATGTATGTAAAAATGTGATAATAACAATAATTAAAATACTCACCACAAGCTACTTTGGCGTCGGGGTCTTGTTGCAGATGTGCGTCCAAAATAGCATCGCTGATCTGATCGCACATTTTGTCTGGCGAACAGTAAAAGAAAAAAAAAAAAACCAAAAAAATTAATAAACGTCCGATGAAAACAAAATTGAATTACATAATATATAATGGCATCGTCGCACGCAGTGGACTTTTGGAGTAGTCTCATTCTCTCTTTCGAAAATAGTATTTCTCTCCTCTGCCGGGGGCAACCACCGAGCGTATCGGGTTCATTATTTTGATATTTCCGTACAGGTATTTGCGCCGGTGACCGATTGGCCGACGGCCAGGGCATTGCGTTCTCTTATCACGGAGAAGTGCGAAAAGTACCACGGACCGTGTCGTGACGATTTCAACGATAATATTTATGTTTACGGTATATTCTATACAAGGAGCGTGTGAAACGAACCGGTCGGTGAAAATACTCGGCGGTATCGATCGCGAGCAACAAAAAGGGTCGGAAGGAAAACCGTCGGACACCGACGCCGGGAAACGGTTTTCGGCGAACGACGCAATATAAATGGCAGCTAGCGAGCGATCGCACCTTGAACGCGCGACGCGGCAACACGCGCGCAGTGCGAGGCAAAAAGCACGTGTTCGTGCGGTGCGTGCGTCCGTCCGCCAAACGCGTAGAACCGATGCGGAATCGCGAAGAGGAGCGGCAAAACCGCCGGGATTTTTAGCGCGAGGAGAAGGACGAAAAAACCACCCTCGGTTAGGTTAGACGACGAGCTCACCTGGATGTCCTTCGCCTACGGATTCGGACGTGAACAGGAACATCTCGCCGTCCGGGCTCTCTGGCGGCAGTCCTCCGTTGGAGTGTCCGTTGGCGAAGCCGTTGGTGTATGCGTGTTTCTTCTCTTCGGGCATGATGGTCTGTTCTCGCGCCGTGTTTGTTCGGTGACTGTGGTAACTGTGTGCACGCGTTCGCGGTTACGATCGACCGTGGTTAAGACCGGCCTCTTGCGCGTCGGTCTCGTTGCTGCTGTCGCCGAAGGTTCAAGGTCTGCTGAAACGAAAAACAAACAAAAGCCGTCAGAGAAAGCGCCAGTGAGAGATAAGGCGGCAGCGCGGCGGCGGCGACCGGTCGTTGTTATTATAAAATAATATCGCAGTGATATTAGACCGCCGCCGCCGCCGCCGGTGTTTGATAGTAGTGGCGGCGGTGGTAGAAATAATAATAATAATAATGACAAAACGGCCGAGATGCAATTATTATTATTCCGTGGAAAAAAAAAAAAAACGTCCATAGAGTGCGAAAAACGTGTTACGATAACGTTACGGGGGAGGAGTGGCGGTGGCGATTAGGTAAATAATATTGTGTGTTACGTGAGAAAAATATTATAAAAAAAAATAAATACGGACGGCTGACTGGCTGGCTGGTCGGCTGGCTGAGATGAGATGAGCTGAGCTGAGACGGGCACACGACGGAGACCGGAGAGCGAGCGAGTCGATCGGCTGCCAAGTGCGGAAAGAAAGATCCTGGCCCGGAGACGGCAAATATACAGTCGGGAACAGAAACGCGCCGGAACAGTGTTGCCAACCGCCGAGCGATTCGATAACGCCGCCGGTCGGTGAGCGGGGCGAGGGACGTCCTACCGCAACTGCCACCGCCGTTCCGCCGCCCCCACCAACGCGACCGCGTGCGCCCGACAGTAGCGGCGCGCACTCCACACGTGCCGCCGCCGACGACGACGACGACTTCCCCGCCCTGCCCGCACCGCGCGCCGCGAGAACGGTTTTTTTTTATTGTTCTCCCTAGACGCACATTATTTCACACGATTTTCATGATACTAGCTGTCCTCCCCCCCCCCCCTTGTTTTGCCGTATGAAATTTTGGATTGGAAAAAATAACTCGACTTATTGTATAAGTATACGGCAGGGGTCAGGAACCTTTTCGCAGGAGAAAGAGCCGTTTTTAAAGTTAAGAGAGCCGCACGGGTTTGAGAGCAACCATTTTCAATCGTAGAGAAATTGAACGGCTGAAAAATACGTAAAATAATTTTGTAGCTGAAAAAATTATATTACGAGCGTATAAAAGATGATATTCCATTAGGTTTAAAAGTACTATAGGTAACGTATGTATATATTGTAAGGACAATTTTTCGATCCGAGTAGAAATATTAAGGAAATATACGGTTTTTGGAATATTATCCTTCTTCTGATCAGCCGTTCAATTCGGTAGGCGTTAAAAATATAACAATACGTCTTAAATTTAGAAAACGTAGAAAAACTTTATTTCATTATTATTATTGTTATTTATCCAAATCGTCGCCGACGGTTGGGTTTTTCGGTTTTTCGATTTTCGGATGCAAACGTGTCCGAGATCATGACGTCTATTAATCTGCATTACGGTTCTCTGGGAGAACGAGAGTTCGTGAAATCCCCGCGACGATACGATTTCATCGTGTTTATTTCATTTATTGTATCGTCAGTCGACGGTATCGTTCGATGAATCTGCAGTGTCTCGGTTACGAATTCGACTTTGCGTTTAAATCACTTTTGCCACTATCGTTTGTCACCGTCGTCGTTCTTATTTTTACGAAAAACCGTGTCCTAAGGAGGACTATTTATCTGGTCTACGGCCTCCGGACCACAAGATTTGAGACTTATTTCGGAGCCTCTGATTTCGCACCGTTCGTTCGTAGTGTTTATAACTGACTAAATAAACATTTAGCTGCTTTTTAAATACGAGCTGTTCTGCAGAGTGTTTTTTTTTTGGAAAAACTCGACTTAAGCTCGTGATATTGCGGACCTTAAATACATGATGTTTTATAATCGTGGTAAATCTTATAGACAAATAATATGACACGAAAACAATTCGATACTTCTCGGCTGAAACGGGAAGACATTCTTAAATTTTATTTAAAGTCGACGTTTTATGAAAATAAAAATACACAACAATTTTGACCGCCTTTTTTCTTTTTTTTTTAATTTCTTTTCGGAACCTTTGAAATCTTAACCCGGGCACACCGGGGCCGGGTAAGGACTTGCGTTTTTAAATATACGACTAATACAAAATATAAATACATATTATGCGAGTGTATTATTATTGTTGTGTAGGCATGTACGTCGTCGCATTGTTATCTACCGTTTTTACATTTCGTGTAAGGTCTACGACGTGATGCGTAATAATATATTCTGTTATGCTATGTAGTACCTACGCTCTGCGGCGGGTCGGAGGTCAGAGGAGAGGAGATTCCGAGATTAACCGTCCAGAAAACATTTTTAGACGGAAAAAAAAAAAAAAACGCTCACAGTTTAGTCACCTCGATCTCTGCGCGTCTCATAAATAATAGGCACTGTGTAGACACCGTGCGGTAAACATAAAATGTTGCAATAAAAGAAATAATATTTTGATTCGACGAAAACCTCTCGGGTTACAAAATATTAAATTTAAAAAAACCAACTGGCTAAGCTTGATTCGGCGTTCACGAATTCGATGCGATCATATATCGAGTTGTGTTGTTTATCGACTAGGAAAACGGTAAAAAATTACTTTGAAGACACAAACGTTAAATTATTATTATAATATGATATAATACTTATCGTTTTGTAATATACTTTGCGGATAATCCGAATCATAATTCATTTAAATATGTATGCCATACGTGTTGATTGACTAAATCAATGTATACGTAAGTATTAAAAATATAAAGTTTACCGTAAAGTAAGTATAAAAGTGAATGTTTTTTTTTAGTTTACCACAGTGTAGTCAGTATTTTGTATACTAGATAGATTTGTCCGATGTCTAGATACATTTGACTCTAGATTACATTATCTAGATGATTTCGAAAAGTGTAAAAATTGAAAAATTGCGATGAGAAGAAAGCCCTCGAAGAATATGATATAAAAAATGAGATAGGACAAAAAGCACAAGGCCAAAGGACAGACCTTTGGGCACATATTATTAACTAACCTCTTCCACAAGTGGGTGTCGATGGAAAATTAAAGTATACACGCCTCTGATTGGACTAGGTGCCTATTTTTTATTACATCTGAAACATCTCGAAGGTTACGAATTTACGAAAAACAATATTGTTAACGGACATCAGAAATTTGAATTCACTAAAAATACACGGACGTTATTTATTTATTTATTATTTTTTTACATAACGAAATAATGTTTCGTATAGTATTTATCGATGTAATTTGATCCAGTTGAATAATGTTCGATAAATAAATAACGTAAACTATTAAACACCGAAACGAATTATATTGTTCTTCGGACCCATCGGCTGATTAAAACATTCCAATTTAAACTACAAGGAATTCATAATCGACTCGAGTGTTTCACCCAAAAACCTCTATAGGACATTATTATTTTTTATTTATGATTTCAGTAGTTCGCTGCAGTATTCATAATCAAACGAATCGAAACACTTAATAAATAGGATTTTAAACAACACGCGTGCGTCGTAACCAGTAAAACGTATAAACGCGATGTGATTTGAAAATATTTGATATGTGTTTGCGTATGGCTTATTCGAGGTTCTGCTATTGTTAAAAGAGGATAATATTATGATATATTTTGTTGTTATACATGACGTGTATGTACCATCGATACTTTTTTGGATATTTTACTTACGTTTACAGAAGATAACGAGGAACGCGATCTGAAATCAACAGAGGTCATCGTGTTTTCGGATAATTGGCCCGGAAGCCCTGGCCGCCAGTCATTAAATAACACCCGCGTGCATACGATTTGAAATTATTTCCAAATCGGAAAAGAGGGGGAGGGGGGGGGAAAGAAGAAAAAAAAGCGTACAACGATATAATATGAAATATAACTTGCTGCGGTAGGTATACTCGATTTTAAATAATTTTTTTTTTTTTTTTATTCGCATCTCGTAATATTTAAAACACGTTAACAATAATTTTATATGATAAAAATAAAAACACAAAGCGCCGTGTTTTCTACGAAAAGTGAATTCGTGTTTAGTCTATAACATTTCTGAGATTCATCAATATATTTAATTCGCTACACACAAAGTATAATCTTACAGTTATATGGTACAATTAAGTGTTGATTTTTTTTTTTTTTTCTCGTAATATACACACATGTATATATACATAATTCGCGCGTTATAAAATCTACTCTTTTACTCAACAGCTAGCATTATATAATATTGTTAGCGTTATTATCATGGCTATAAAAATTAAAAAACCTCAACTGCACGGTTTATTCACGAACGGCGAAACAATGATTATTTCACGAGATTATTCACATTTAAAATTTATCTCGAATATAATTTTATGCTTTTAATTGCCGTAAAAACTACGAAGGCTCTTTCTTTTATATTTTTGAAAAGGTCACTGTTTTTCATCGCGCGCGCGCGCGCGCTCGCGCGGTGTTACGTCGATATGAATTTTCCATTTCCAAACACGTCATTTTATTTTCATGTGGGCCCTACACAGTAGGCCCCGTGTACCGCCTACTCTCGAAGAAAATTATTCCTATCCGAACGCTGGCTGTGACGATTGACCACGCACGGCTAATGATAATTGTAAAAATCTATAATAACAAACTATCGGTTTATTAATAATTATGTAATAAATAATAATTTTAAGCTACGAGTCGCGGGTCTGGTAGAACGGGGGAGAGTAAATATATATCTTATCTATTTTTAGATTACTTTTTATAAATTCATCTAATTTAAACTTTGAATAATTATAATTAAATATTGATAAACGATAAACTGTTGGTTCGGACGGTCCGATATTAGATTAATAATGCATATCAACGCCTTTCAGCGAGGAAGAAAAAAAGAAGAAGTTATCTCTGAAAATGTGCGTATAGGTTACACCAGGTAAAAATCAAAAGTTTATATCGCTCACATGCGCGAGAAAAAGGAATGAACTTTTCGAAAATCCTTGAGATCGAATTCAAATCAACAATCTTCTGATAAAATAATTATTGTTATCTATCACAATTCTTAATTCGCAGTTGACGGATGATCATCAGAATACGCATATTATGTATTATATTATTCAAATAATAATAATAATAATTTAATACGTCCAATGTGTAGTGTATTTTATTGTCTAGAATGAAAATAAACCTACTTAACACATCATATTATTATTGAAATTATTACACGCGATTGGTACTGTGTGTTTGCGTTGCGAGTTTTAATAATTTATCACGAGATGTCACGATAGTGTTTCCAATGTACAAACCACACTAATAAGTCGTCAAAAAACGATGTCATAATATAAATCACTTTGTTATCAAACTAAAATACGTGTTTCTGGATGACCCTTTCAAATCGACTAAAACCAAACAATCCCATGACTGTCTGCCGCGCCCATTGCGGTCAGGAATCGACGGTGAATATGTTTCACTTAGGTGCGTCGTTTTCAAAATGACATTTAATACCATCGTAAGAATGTTTATTCGTCGTCGCGCAAACGCTATATTTCCTCTCGCGACGCCGTTGGGCTGTTTCACACTAAAAGCACTAGGTTTTAAAGATAAAAATAATATACGAGATCATTCGGAACAATGGATCCAACTGTTTTCGTATAACTTTGATTAGATGATTATTTTTTTTTGTTTTATTTCATAAGTTTCATAACTTTTATAAATGTCACCCACTGTGTCGACGTCGATCATCGGATTGATGATTAAATTCACACAAACGAGAGAGAATTCTGGGCTCAAGCACACTCTTCGAACCCTTGAAACAATACATTTCTAATATACCACACGCGTTTATATTAGTCGATTGAATGATTTATGTATAAAAAAAAATAAGTGTTTTACTCTACGGTAGAAATTAAGATCAACAGCATAGAACAGTAGATATATTTTTAAATAGATAATTCTCAGAAAATTAGGTACAATAATATTGTGTACGTTCTGTTTATCACTCGCCTATTTTTTTATTTTTTTTATGCAGGTATAGATTACTATAATTAATTTTTTCAGTTTTTTTTTTTTTTTACTTCGTCGTTTTAGTAAAAACGTAATTAAAAAAGAGTTTTTATTTTATTTCGTATAGGTTCACCGTGAGATATATAATATTATATTGTTATAATTTTTTTTTATTTTTCATCAAATAGGTACACACAAAGTTGTTGTTGTTAATTACTTTTGTTTGATTAACAGTGCTATTATTCCCGAAAAATGTATTCGATTTGAATTCGATCGTTCCAAAAAAATAATTATTAATAATATTTACGTAGAGGTATTTTGTCCACTTAATATGTCACGTTATCTGCACTTTGAGTGCCAAAAAATTAAAATAATATTTATCCCGGTCGGCCATAGGTTTTATTCTAAGAGTCTGATTATTCAATTCAATTTTAATTTAAACGCCGTATAAATAAATAGATATTTTGGGTCTACCTTTGTATATTCCCAGATCCGACCCCGAGGACGACCAGGAAATCTGTCGTTTCCCTTCGAGACCGAAACTTCTTATTTCTGCTAAATTATCGAACAAAAGATACAAAAACATATTACTGATATTGAAATAAATAATGTCAAAAGTGCATAAAAGTCTCTACTTTAGTGCGCGCGGCATAGCTTTGTACATTCGATTACACAATATTCATTTTCAGGTCTTCGGGAAAAAATCACCCTCAAAGACAATATTCTGACTTCTGAGATTCGTTAATTTTTTTTTGTTTTTTCGAAACTAAACAGTTGTCTGAGCGTCGTGAAACCGTATACCTACTACGCAGTTCCAATAATTATATCAAGAAAGTAAAAACGCATTCCGTTTGTACGAATTAGGTAACCTAATATACGTATAACTCCTACAACAAAAATCGGAGTATGGCAATATTCAATCCGTCGTATTCGTAATATTAATGAGAGTTAGATAACAATGTCGAACCCGATTGTTTTTTTTTTTTTTTGTGTGTAACTCGTCGGAAAAAAATACCAGAAAAATAAATTTATTATTAATAATCGATACGAATAATATTATGATTTCATAAACGACTTTTAGAAACAACACTGCCCAGAGGTACTCGAAAAACATACTTTGGCTTTGGTAGAGTATAAATTTCAATAATCTCAAATACCTAATTAAAAAAAAAAAAAAATGGGAAAAAACAAGAAAACAAATGATAAAAACACACTGACGATTGTAATAAACTATTTAAACGAGAAACGACCAGAGCGTATTATTATAATATAAAGGCGTGTACGTACACACTATACTCGTATAATATATTGGTTTCGAATACATAATAATATTATAAAATATGGAATGCGTGAAAATAAAAAAGATAACACGCCGCCGCCGCCGCCGTGTATAATACGTGTCGAAAATGTTCAATTTACCCCAAATTATAAAAATCATTGTAAATAATATTTCTATGGAAATTCATTATTTCAATGACGATAAGCACAAGTAAAATGTATATCGCTCGTTGGCACGGTGAAAAAATTGCTGCACATTCATTAATAATGTTTCGTCTGTGAAAAAAAAATCGTATTGCAAAGTGCAGACGATAATGAAACGCGGATAAGAGTTCGCAATTTCTTATTGTTCGTTACATTATCATCGATCGACTGTTATAGATACAATATTATTGCTAACCCCGACTGACCAACAACCATCGGGCGCGGATTTTCAACGACTAGGTACCGTTTATCATTCATAATCAACATATTATTATTATGCCGATTTACGTGGTTTTCTACGAGCCGGCGGCGGCGCTCTCAAAACACGCCGAAATATTGTGCCCACGACGTTCGAGTACAGCTGCAAGTAAGTGTGTTTACGCGCGTCGAAAGGGTAGAAAAAAATTGATGTAAAAAAGTAACGTAACTTTCGCACGCCTGCCCGGTACGTTCGAAATCGGTACGATTATCCTTAGTTTCATACTCGTAGGCGGATATTTGGAGGGGGGGGGGGAAAGGATCGAGCTCTTCCCCAGAAGAAGGTTCAGAAGTTCCCCACACAATACGGCAGCCGGTCGAAGAGTGAAACTTACAATATCGCAGAGAGTGAGTAGTATAGGTTAAGGTAAAAATGCCAAGCTCTCCCGCCGACAGATATGACCAATTATCCGCCTGTGGGTTTAACTATTATAATTATTATTGTTGTTACCTCTTATTTCATTAGAGATTCGACAGCGGGTTGCCAGGTTAAAGTAACCGGCAAGGAATCGCGCGATATCAATACGAAAATAGCCTTTGCTTATCGTGGTATCTTATCAGACTCAGACAATAATTAAATATATTATAAATTATTATTATTATTATTATTATTATTATCATGTTGTGTAATTACGATTAAAATAAAATCGATATTAAAAAGTTTTAATTATGCATCACACAGTACGGTGATTACGTCGAGTTCTCCTATATATTACGAGCGCGGAGATTTTATCCTTAGCGCGTAACCATATCTACGGTCGTATTTATCGTATATACGTATATTGTATACCTATATGGAAATTAAGTACCAATTATGTCTAAAAATATCCTGTGAGAAAAAGCTTTTTTCCTCCCCCCCCTCCCCCCCTCCCCCCGTTCTAATATAATATAGGTTGGTATACGCGAAACGTAATTATTATTGAAGTCTCTACGGCATCGCAATTATTATTATAAAACGAATATAATATAAATATTTGAATCGAACATTCATTATTTTATTATCAATTATAATTATTCAATAAAAGTTGGTAAAAATTAATCTCACCATCCTCGCGCGCAGATAACAAACGAGTACTACTGTAATATTATAATACTCGACAGATAAAAATTCAGTAATGGCTAATGAGTAGGTACTACGACGTATTGCGTATTTAATTAATGGTAATCTACCTATTTCTCAATATCAAAAAAAAAAACTAATTTACATCAAATAAACATTAATTGTATGCTGACTACCTGCAACCTATCAATATAGATAGAGTACCTCTATAGATATAGTAGTATTTAAATACGAAATATTATATTATAGATACGCGATAATAAATTACATTAAATTTATTGAAATGTCCAACGAACCTTTGAGCTTAGAGTATAGTGAAACGAGTTGGAAGGAAAATTAGTATAAGATTATTCGAAGGTTTTTTTTTTTTTTTACATTTTGATTTTTATCGAAAGAGAGAACGTATACGTACGAGAGATTCGTTTTTAATCGAAATAATCGAGACGTTAAATAATACTAAACGACGAGTCTTTTAATTACGTATTTTTACGCGATTCCAGGCTTTAGGAGAATAGCTCGTATGATAATTATTTTAAAATTATAAACACAACAATATGACGTGTAAAAATGTAATAACTTCGCTGTGGCGCCTGTGTGCCATAAAATAGTTATATAAATTTATTATAATAAACCGTTTGACTGATATAATAATAATAATATGATATTGTCGTGTCTATAGATGCATCGACATTTTCCGGAAAAAAATATAACCTCGCCAATATTTACGTGAACAATAGAGAGCGTGACAGTTTTCAAGTATGGACAAAAAAAAAAAAAGTGCCGAACATAAGTATCTCGTATATCATTTGCGCAAAAGAATTTAACACCGTTATTGCTCGTATTTTCTCAGGTACATGCTGATTCACGTCGAAACGAATCGCCCTGTATAATGAGGTTGTTTTTACAAAATTTGAATTATTAAAACCAATGCTTTGGGTTTTTTTTATTTCAATGCGATAATATTATTGCGCGTACGAGCGCCGTCTTAAATATTATAAACCACAACTAATTATTTTATTTAACTATTTGTTGCATCATTTCATTTGTTTAAATAAAATTTTATTATTATTATTATTATTATTATAGTAGAAATATAAAAGCCAACCGATAGAGAAATATATATTATATTAATATAAAATATAAATGATAAATTAAATGAAAAAAAAAAAAAAAACGGTTTACATATTATTATGCATTCGATCCGTATGACGTAAGTGCCTAGGTATGGTAAAATAATAATTATTAAGTTTTCTAATAACCTATACCTAATAATAACCGATTGTGAAAAGTCGTAATGCGAAAATATTTCACGCCTAATTCCTAACCAATTATTATTTACTTACGTTTTGTTTAGAGTTCAGCAGTCGATTATTATGGCGTATATCACCTGCCTTAACTGTTGCACATTATTGTAAAATTGTGAATTGTACGCGATTTAATTTTGTCTTATTTCTGTCGCCGTTCACGAATAAGATAATCGACTGACGTGTTTCAAAGTGTGCACTAAACAAAACAAAATAAATAATGTTCAATGGTTGATATTCATTTGACAAAGTATTGTTAAAATTGTATAAAATCATTTATAAAAACTATTAAACATAATTGAAATTACCGATTACGACCGGTTTCGAACGTTCTTTGCCTACTTACTGTAGGTACTCGGGTAAAATAAAAAAAGCAAAATTCAAATAATATTGTTTGGTGAAAAAATATTTTTCATATTATTTAAAAAAAACTTAGTTGCCATATTATAAATCCTAGACCAAATTCTGATAGATTACAAAGTAACTTTGGGACAACTGTTCCGGAGGACAGTGTTATTAAATTCGTGACGTTTCAAAATCTGTATTCGATCGAGTGAGTAATTATTTTATCAAACATTTCGACATGAAACGTTGTGCACTTTAAGAAAATAACTGTCCGATATTAGAAAAAAAAAACATAACCCTCCGGCAATAATATTATTATCAGAGGGTAAAATTTATGAAACCGCACAATATACATAAATGTACTTAAAATAGTATACCTAAAAGCTAAAAGCGGTCGAGAACTTTATGGTCTATCCTTCCCACCCCGTTAAAAAAAAAAAAAAAAACCAGGAAATCAAGACGAGACGTAAATATGCTCGGTGGCAGCTAGCGATTAAAAACACAGCCGACTGGTTTGAAAACAGAAAAAGGCAATACTATTTGATTCCAACTTAACCTAAGCTCCGGGGGGGGGGGGGGGAGGGGCATTTCGGTCTCTCGATAAAACCAGCAAATTTGAAAGGGGGCGACGCGTCTTCGAATGCGGAACGCGGTGAAATTTTACAGGACATTTTGGACAGTTTGAACAAAGAAACGTAAATGCGTAAATACTGGACACACAGAGATCGTATCCAAAAAAACTAAATAATATTTCACTAGCCGGCAGGTACGAAACGGGCAAGAGAGAAATTCTTAATTTAAAACGTTTAGAAATAATTATAATATTAATAAACGTCGTTTTAGCTGTAATTATGAAACATAATGCTGACATGTTATTATTATAATTCCGCTCAATTATAAACCCGTATGTATATATTATATAATAATTGTTAAACTTACTTGTGTATTAATAAAAATAAAGATGGAAATTCAAAAAGAGTTATCTCCGTCAATCGTTGGTTTATTATTAAATTTATGCGCATAACAATACTATTATATAAAATGTAAAATATTACCTGCAAATTTATACATTTGAAATCGACACGACTACATAATTTCGAATCAGATAAGCAGAAAACAAATAAAAATAACAGTGTCGGCATTTTTTTGTTTTTTTTCTACTTCTTCATAATATTATATTAAAATGGTATAATTTTAGAAAATCCGTTGCTAATTCAATAAAAAAAAAACTTGACAGATAATCATAAACGACACCATGCGAATCAAACAGTTTATCAGTGTCAGATAAGAAAGTAGTTTTCATTTTCCAGTAAAATATTAGAGAAAAAAAAAGAAACAATAAAAACCGACTCGAAAATGATGTTTCGAGTTACTACTACTCGCCGTACCGATAATTTACACCCACCCGTTGTTCACCGAAATTGTATTAAAAAATTTTACCGAGTTTTCAGAGACAATAATACTTATTATGTGTATATCATATTGTTAATGCGTAATAATACCTGCCTAGTACTTAAAAAAATAATACGTTACACGTTTGTGTAAAATTGCATCATGTTTTCGTGATTATGAGAACGGATTTTCAAACGGAAACGGCAGAACAAAAGCGAAACGATCGTTTACGACGACATTATCGTGTTGCCGCCTCGATCGGCCTGCGCGTAATAAACATCGCGGTAAATATCCAAGTGATAAGTTCGAAGTTGGCTCTGGGGTGAGAGATCTTTTCGATTTTAAATTCTGAACGGAGCGAGCAATGTGTTTTTGATTTTTTCGCGACGAAACTCTAGGTGTGGTGAGATTTTAGACGCGCGTTTGAATAATCGAATAAACCAGAATCGAAAACAGTAGTGTTATTGAAACCATAAATATCACCAGTGACGTATTTAGGACTTTGACAAGGGGGGGGGATATACGTTGGCAAACATAAAATTTCGTTCTGTAATATATATGTAACATTATTATACCTATCGGTAAAAATAAAGGGCCAAGGGGGGGATCTATCCCCCATATCCATCCCCCCGTGTGAATACGCCACTGAATATCGTTTTTCGAATGCGACGATTTTGGTGG
The DNA here is from genome assembly GCA_948098885.1 of Drepanosiphum platanoidis. Lineage (NCBI taxonomy): Eukaryota > Metazoa > Arthropoda > Insecta > Hemiptera > Aphididae > Drepanosiphum > Drepanosiphum platanoidis. The sequence continues at coordinate 23,399,745 of OX402532.1, read as the reverse complement.
TAATAATAATAATCGATTTGGCTTTTTCGACTAGCCGAAACCAATGAAACGTATTAGAAAATAATATATCGTGCGTTTATCGATTTCACAAGTATAGATAATGATTTGCCGACGTCTGATTTTTACTCCGACATCATAATATTATAATATTATTATACTCGACGTTTATCGAGAGTAAATGTTCGTAAGAGTTTGAACACACACGAATAATAACAATACGATATTATACTGAACGGATTTTTAAGACGAACGAAAATGTGGAGAAAAAAAAAACACCGATTGACGGTTTGATAAAAAAACAAAAAAAAAAAACATTAAATTGTCGACGTCGCGCGTCGTCGGTGAGCGAAATAAGTCGATTTATCGATTGAATAGTTTCGTTTCGTTTCGTTTTTTTTTTTTTCGTGCCTAATATTTTAGAATATAATATTTATACAATAGAAACGATTAATTACGCAGTCGAATCGAAGCAGAAAACGAGCGCGAATTCTTAAACAACGCGTTGATAAAACGGTAATTATTATTATTCGTTTAATTTTTTCAAATGTTTACTTTGTGAATGTGTTATTACGAAAAGAATTATTATAACGTGAAAAACAACGCCGCGACGTAATACGAGTAAAGTGTACGGGCAAAGTAAAAGTCTTTGAAAAATGCAATTTTCGATCGATCGGGGAAAACGCGCGAACGCGCCTCGTGTTTATCGAATCCCCCAACGGGGGGGGATGAGGGAATAGATCCCCCCCATGACCTTTTTTTAAATATTTATAACGATTTATATTGCATGCGTTTTTTTCTAAAAACAAATAATCGTCCATGTAAATTTTTCACAGAATAATATGTCTTATTTAGAACATTCTTATACACTGTGTGTATGGTATAGTTGTACTGGTATAATAATAATATTTTTTTTCTGACTAGTCAAAGTTAAGTTAGCTCGTGAGATTTTCAAAATTTCTAACTCGGTTGAGAGTTAGTTTAGTGAAAAAGTAACTCGGGTCAGAGTAGAAGTTAGAAGTAACTAGTAAGTAAGTATTATTTTTTTTGTAATTTAAAATTACCGTTTGTTCATATGTAAAGTATGAAAATGAATTAATAAATCAAAATCTTACTGACTATATCAATCACAAAATACTATTAATATTATGATTATAAATATAGAGTTAATGAAGAAAAAAAGTGCTTTTTCAAAAGTCAGCCACTACCTTCCCCCCCCCCATGACAAAATCATTCGACCGCCACTGGAGTCGGCAGAATCGATCGAAATCGACCGTATTGTTTAAAGTACGAATTATTATAGAAATACAAGTGTTATTACACAATTATTGTAATATTCGTGCGGCGCTGTGTTATGCGAACGTTAAATAACGAATACGATTATTATTATTGATTCTAAACCGCGTGCGGAATGCGTTCTGATGGAAACGTATTTTTTATTTTTTTTTTTTATCTACTCCCCGGGTCTAATAAACTTCAATCGCCGATTGCGAGCGAAAAAAATTCACAAACATAATAATAATATACGCGGCGAGTGTCCGCGTGACGTGCACAATAATATTATATCGATACGCAATAGAATAGCCGCGTTGCGTACAATACTGTTACGACGACGTATTATTTGTTAGTGATCTCAAAGTCAAATTATCTACGGGGGCAATATTTATTTTTTCGAAAAGAGTTCGCGGGCCAAATTTCAAGTGTCCTCTTTTTTACTCATACGCTAAAAATCCATTTATCCAAATGATATGTACCTAATAATATATATTATTATGAAATTACTTTTATTATAATATTACTGTTACCGAAATTATTTTATGAAAACACGAACAAAGTAGTGGTCGTTTTATTTCACGAATTATTACTACGAAATTATCATTGAAAAAATATATGATGATGAACATTATGGACTTGAAAAATTAACGTTTTCAACAACTTTTTCGTACGTTTTCTCGTTCGAAATGTATTTTTATTGCGGGCCACGTGTGATTTGAGACCGCTGCTGTTTTAAGGCGCGATAAAAACGAAAGCGCGTTCCGATCGGCGTGGACGGCGATCGCGATTTCTCTCGACGCCGACGATTCGATTGGATTTTCGCGCGAATTACAATAAACAAAAAACCCAAAACACGCCGCGAGCGTCGCTTTTGAAAAAGCTCTACGAGTTCGAAAGCTTTCGAAACGGAGATAATATGTGGGGACGATCATCGTAACGACTTCGTCCGATCCGATCGGCGGTACTCGGGCGAAATACACGAAGAAATTGTGTATAGTTGGGGCGGGGGAAACTGAAAGTCACGATTTTTAGAAAATTGGCGGGCCAATAGAAAGCAGAAAAAAAAAGAAAAAAGGACGTTAAAAATATTATTATATATTTAAATATTATTGTGAATAAAAAAAAGGCAATCGGCCGGCACGACGCGACGAATACGACTAAGCCGGATAATCTATTAGCCATGCTATGCCCCTATAAAAATAATAATATTAAGACATATGTAATAGTTCAATACTATAATAGATAAGAGAATTATTCGTATCTACGTTTTACGATAAACTTCATATCGATTTTATAAATAAAACCTAATAAAATACAGAAGAATCCGGACATTTTATAATATTTCTAAAAATCAATTGGAAAACGTAGAGTGGCCGGATGAAAAAAAAAAAAAAAAAAAAGGGTACGCCAGTCGCCCCCCCCCCCCATCACTGACGTATAGGAACTAGGGCGAAGGCGGAACCGGGGGTGGGGGGGGGGAAGTGCCTTACTGCCAAGTGAGTGATGAGAAATAATCGAAAAATAAATATATATCGACGACGGTGAATAGTTTTTAGATATATTTTTATTTTACGCGCGTCTCGGGTTGATATTGTTCGTTCGAATTTCATGTGTGCCGCACGACCGAAGGGAAAAGTCCGAGAGGGTTAAATTCGTCGAGATTAAAAAATCGGTTTTCGAGTTGAAAATTGTACGTATGTTCGCACGACGCGGCTCGTGTGATAATTCAGACCGACCCGTAGGGGGTTGAAATTTTTTGCGACGGGTTTTTCTGTTTTAGAACGAGACTTTTCTCGACGAGAAGTCTCGCGCGGAATCGAAAATCTACTCGGCAAACGCGGGGTTTTTCATGACGGTTCCTTATGTCGTTTGGTTTCGGATTTCACCGTTTACACAGTGGCGTAACTATAAGAGGGATCAGAGGGTGCGGTCGTACCCGGGCCCGTTCGTATAGGGGCCCAAAGAAATAAAACGATTTTTCTATTAATTTATTATTAATTGAATATTCAAGTGTATAATTTTTTTAAAATTTGTATTTTGAAATAAGTAAACCTATGAGTGGAGCACAAAAGCGCAAAAAACTAATAGAACAAAAATTTAAAGATGCTAAACTGCCCAAATTAGACAGTTTTTTTTTTTAAAAAAGACAGTTGAATCTACTTCGGAAAATCCTACTATAACTACATCTGTTTTTGAAATACCACATGAAAACTCCGAAAAAAATAACGTTACCGATATTTGTCAAAATATTAACAATACCTGATGATTGTGATATTATGTTGTTAAGTAAAAATATGGCGATCATTTGCACAAAACAGTATCCTACTGATATAGTTAATTTTAGTAAGGTGAATACACTCCCCCCGGATCTTCTTAATATATATACCAGCTGGGACGATGGGGGGCCCGTTGAAAATTTCGCTCCCGGGCCCAAATTTTGAAGTTACGCCACTGCGTTTACACTACTACTACATAATATATTTACCGACCACGAAAACGCTTTTTACTTTTCCTAGTCGAATAATTTTTTTTACAATTAAATTACCTAATTGTAAAATTACGATATTGATTCGATCAAAACGTGATTACTGATTACATTTTAAATTCTATACCCGGTAAAAATGTTATATACGCATTTCGAGTTGAAAACTCGACTTACATCGACTTTGGTAGAGTAAAATAACATATTATTTTATAACTAAAAAATAAACGGTCACGAGGTTCTTAGTTTAAAATGTTTTAAAAATTGTAATTTTCCCAGTTAAATCGTTGGAGGCCCGTGTGAAATCACTCCTTACGTGTTGTTTAGCTACTGCCTACACCGACCGGAGCGATTGTTTTTCACCAGTCGCGATTCCCATAACATATTTTGTAGGCACATCGATTGTGAAAATATTATTTTTTCATCTCGATTAATGAGACGATTGATTTTTAGACAGTGGAGTTGATTGAAATATTTTAATACGACGTATGTTTGATCAATGATAGAGTAATAGTGTTTTTATTCGTCGAACGTTTTAGAATTTAATAATATAATAATACGCTGTGCATCAGATTATAATAATATGTCACCAGAGTAAATCGTCGCAGTGGTTAAATATTCAGCTCGCGGTGTGTCGTGAAATGTTTTTTTTTTCCCCCAAAGTTTTGTTGTTTCTGAATACAAAATATATTATGACACATGACGATCGACTCGACGACGTCGAAATCGATGAAAAAAAAAAATAAATAATAATAATAATAACCTTGACGATGCGAAATGCGAAAAAATGTAAACAAAACTTACGGTAGACTCGTCGTCGACCAAGTGTGTCTAGGTAACTATGCTTGGGCTTGGGGCGTGCTGGGAAACGGGAATCGACTTGGGGGCGGACTGTTTGAAAACGATTCCAAGCGACTTGTGTCGAGAATCTACGTATTTCACGATGTTTGTTTTTTTCCTTCGGCGGTTTTCGTTCTGGTCGACGACGACCGAATCGCGATAGCTAAAATAAACGTACTCTCAAACGTCTCGAAAAAGAACCGGAATTAAATTATTATTATTCAGTTTAGTCGTGAATATTTTTTTTCCATTAAAAATTTAAAAAACAATTTCGTTTTTAAATATCTATATAATTATACACAAAGGTATCATAATAATTATCGAGTGCCGCGCATACGTCGTCATTTTCGGTAATTTTTAGTAGTAATAATTTCTCAAGTGCATTCGCGTCTGAAGAACCCGGCAGTCGCTTATCACGCATGGCGAAACAAACAAAAAGGAAACAAAGTAATAATTAGCATTTTACACAACGCCAAGACCGCGGCGGCGGCGGTGGATATAATACAGTGTGTTTCTTTTTAAAGGTAACACTAAATAATCGTTTTCGGGAGGAGTTTAAACGGCAACGGGTGTTTTGAATACCAAATTCAGACGGACCGAATTTTTTTAAGTCAATTTGGTCCTTTTTACCATAGCTCTAAAATCAAAATTGACCAAATGACAAACAGTTTCGATTAAAATGATTGACTTTTTCAACAATCGTACTAGAAATTAGAATTTTATTAATTGAGGCGTTGACATGGAAAAGATACCAAGTCAAAAAAAATCAATTTTTCGTTTTTTCGTTGAAAAGGTACTAAATAAATATGCCAATGGCCTGGAAAAAGAACTAACTCAAATTTCTTTAAATATTAGTAATTACGTCGAACACGAGATTTTTTGGACGAAAAATACCATGCATTCTATCGAGATGTTTGTAAATAAAAAATAATAAATAAAGAATATTAATACACATATTATTTATAAATATCAATTATTATATTTTCGTTTTTAATTAAAATTAAGTTGTAAGTATTTAAGTGAGAAATTTGTGTTAAAAAAACAGTTTTTTTTCGAATAAAAGGTTTACAATATGCTAAAATCGGTTTTTTCCTTCTCCTGTAAAATTTGGTTTTTATGACTTAGTACCTTTTCCATGTCAACGCCTCAATTATTATGAAATTTCAAGTATTTTCTTTGTATCCGTACGTTTGCAGACATTATTAAATCATTTAAATTTAATTTTAAGGAATTTAAGGAAAAACACTTGAAATTTCATAATAATTAATAAAATTCCAGTACGATTGTTGAAAAATTCAATCATTTCAATCGAAACTTGTTGTCATTTGGTCGATTTTGATTTTAGAGCTATGGTAAAAAGGACCAAATTGATTTGAAAAAATTCGGTCCGTCTGAATTTGGTATTCAAAACACCCGTTGCCATTTGAAAAAATGCAAGTTGTATTGCGCACGAAAAGATCTAAAAATGTAAAAATCATCAAGAAACGTGTACTTATGTATTCCCTATCTCCTCCCGAAAACCGCATATCAAATCCGATGTCACTGGACAGAATTATTATTTAGTGTTACCTTTAAAAAGAAACACACTGTATACCCCCCGCACAGACGTTAAATTAACAGATTACCTCACCTCGATTGCGCGCGAGCATCATCACCGCGTCGTCGATAAGAATCAACCGTCCGGTGGCGATTAAAAAAAAAAAAAAACGCTCGTTGTTATAATATTGATAAAATCTACGATTTCCCAATAGATTCATCGACGAATTATTATAATAAAGCGCGATTTTTAAATCGTGAAATTACGGCGGCTTCCTCCGAACAATACTAAAACTAAAACAAAAACAACACTCGAATTTACATCCGTGTTTACGGATAAACGCAGGTAGTGTGCTCTCGCGGTAAACACGTGATTAATAGGGCTCGGATTTTAAAGCAAAATGCTTCTTTTTATATTATATTTAAGATGGGAATCTAATTTTTATACATACATTCGTTTCACGTCAGTCTGATTCCAAATAAACGAATTTGTTTTTTGCTTTTTTTCAGTGTAAATGCTTTTTTTGCTTTTTTCAGTTATTCTTGCTGTGGAATTTTTATACGTTTGTTATGCTATAGTAATACAAAAAAAAAAAAATGTTTATATGATTAATAAGAAATGTGAAAACCCGCAATAATAATTTATAATATAAATATACATATAACATCCTGTCCGGGACGATAGAGTCAGTTTCACTTCTGAAAATCTTTGCCGAATACATGGTAGCAAATTCTTTTTTCAATTTTTTTTATTCGGTTTTATAAAATTATAACTAATTTATATGTTAATTTTTAGTCATGCTTTTTTTAAATATGCTTCATTTTTGTTATTTATTATGCTTTAAAATCCGAGCCCTAGTGATTAATAATGATTAAATTAAAACAAAGTCGATTCGTGTGTTTCGTTAACGCCCGTCCCCAAGGGTGTTGATGTTTGAAATCACTAATCGCCTAGTCTTTAAACAAAACATTCGAAAAAATTAATATTCAACAATATCGAATAGACAAAAGCGCCCCCGAGTCAACGTAGATACATTATCGCAGTTAAACCTGAAGCGTATGGCTTCGTTAAAATTAAAACTGTAACCGCTTGTGGAATGACTCATAAAATGTGATCTTTTGGCGAAGAATGTGATAACCGACCGACCAGTTTATATCTAAAATTTCGGGACAAACAACACAAAATATATAACCGAAGCATTGTAAAATACCTTTTAAATCTTAACATTTTATCATCACAAAAAAATACAGCTATTTGGTATCAGTGGCGTGGCGATGCAATTTTTTAGAGGCTTTGGTATAAAGAAATTAGCTGTAATAATATAAAATGTGAATTGCATTCCAAGTACATAATCATGTATCGGTTTAGAACAATGATAGTTGGCCCCATCAAATGTAACAGTTTGCAACGCCCACCGCCGACTAGTTTAAACGAAATGTAATCATTTGTTATAAAATGTTTGTAACGCCAGTTGTATCAAAATTAATTCATATAAATGGTCTTACCTTTGGATTTTCTCTCTGAAGGCCTGCGATGGCTGCCGACACTGAATTGGTGGAAAAGCAAATGAGGAAATGAAAGCAAATAATAATAATAATAAGTATAAGAGGCAACAAAAACTTCAGATTAATAACAGTTTGTGATTGGTTCGAGTTAACATCATGCGAGAAATGACACGTTTTCATATGGGTTAGTCATCAGTTCATCACAGTAAATATTATATATCATGTTTCTGAAAGTACATATTATTTTCGTTTTTTCTTTCTATTCCTGCAATTATTTTTGAAGAAATTGAACACATTATATAAAATTACACTTTCGTTATTAATAAACTTCATTTATTTTATGTTTGAAATGCAAATCTGAAAAACTACACAAATTATAAAGATAATTATAATCACTATACAAAACGTGAATATTGTTACACACAAAATATGCTACGGAAATTTTACTAGTGCTATTAAAAACTACAACAGTCTTGAAATAATAACAATTAAAATTAAGGAAAACAATTTATAATGAGTTTTGTAACATTAAAAAAAAATTTTTGAACACAAACCGAATTCATTTAATCAAAAAAAAAAAAGAAAAAAAAAAGTTATTATAAAAATTAAACATAGAAAAGGTATACAAAGGTGTATATACAATACATACAAAAATTAGAAAAAAAGATTTAATACTTTATTCACGTGAACAGACCAATCTCATGAGGGCTAACAGACATTACGAAAAAAAAAAAAAAATTGTTTTAATGTAAAAAAAAAACCATATGTATTTAAGTCTTCAGTAGCATACAAACTTATAATAGATAATAATAATTGCTTTTTCAAATAGCAGCGATGTTAGGTCCAATGGGTACCAATATCAACACGAAGCCGGCCATTAAAAATGCAAATATTAATATCCGTGGGTCGATTGCCAGAAGAACAGATCTAATTTGGTCCAATATTTCTATAATTATAATAAATATATAACAAATTAATACGAATAATTTTATATTAATTATTTTCTACTTAAGAATAATAATATGGCATGAGATCAAGGCAGTTCATCAGATATTTATTGGTAGGCCACAACATGAAAGATTTAAATTACCCGAGTTCCCACTTTCCGCTAAAAATATGTTTATTAGTTTGTGTATACTATAATCGAATGATGAATGTATGTTGAAGATAACCTGCAGCGCTATAACGGGGTCATATTTATACACAGTTTTCTCATCAATTTAAGTACACCCATTAACGATGAGACTTTGCCTGGGAAGACACCAGTTGAAATATGAAATAAAGATGTAACAAATAGCGATTTTTAAAGTGAAAATAATAATAATGTAGAAAAATGAAAAAACATTTTATAATACAACTGGAAGAAAGAATAGAACGAGTGAAATTCCATTATAAAATTCTGATGATGTACGTCAAGAAAAATCTTATGGAAATTTTAATTTAAATGCATATTTACCTATACAATAACATATTGTGGCATGGCATGCTTATTTGCTTATTGTAAATATAATTTACAGATTGTATTAATTAAAAAAGAAAAAAAAAAGAAAAAAATGCATTTTCATAATTATTATGTGAATGTATCAATTGCTTTAATAGTGAATTATCACTATAGGTTTTCATTTATACACTAATAAATAATAACATTGATAAAAGAAAAGACTGTATTATATAAAACTGTATAAAGACCATATTTATCTATTGTACGTGTTATCATTTTAACTACCAATAAAATTAAAATTTATTTTTTATACTATGAAAATTTATAGTTTAGTAATAACATTCATACTTCATTATATAAACTACCCAATATACTATATGCATATTATAAACTAACTAAACCTTCCATTTTCATATATTATAACGATAAAATTATGTATAAAAATATTGCAATTCGTTGGTAAGCGAATAGATGTAATGAAAAATAATAATTATGATTAAAATTAAAATCAATTTATTATAACAACAAATTGTGGATACTATTAAACAAATAATAATCTATAGATTTGAATTTAAAAAAAAATCATCAAATTATTAAATTAGAGATAATTTAAAGTAAAATATATTAAAAGATTCTATATTTTAGGTAAAAATAACCAAAGTTAAATTATTAATGTATTTAATTTAAAAGAAATATATTAAAAACCACACTCAAAATTCACATATTTTTGTTTTTTACCTTCCTATTATTACGGACTTAAATAATATCAAATTGTTTCGTTTTTTTTTTAAGAAGTTATGAAAAAAAAATTAATATAATTTTTACCACAGTCACTATAAAATAACTCTGATGAATGGAGTTTAATATGTTTATATCCAAAATTATCTTGATGTTATACTATAAACTATCTCATCATAAAACTAAAAACATGCAGTGGTCTGTGAAATTGTGCCATACCAGTGACGGATTAATTTAATATAGTTTAAATACATTTATTAATTTATGAATAAATTATCGATTGGCTTTTATTTATATTTTAAGACCATGACTATGTTCATCAATATAAATCATAAATTACAGTTTTAAAATAATTAAACTTTTAATTAAAACTTACGTTTGAAAATTGGGTTCACGGGTTTTGGTGTCCGGTTGGTTAATAATATTTTGTGGGTCTTTAATGAATCCAATAAAGCTTTATTGCTTTTATCCGTTGGTGGTATATATTCAGGATTCAAAACTTGACGATTCCACCAAATTCCTCTTTCCCTTTAAGTATAATTGTAAATAATTAATAACATTTTTAAAATAGTAAAAAAAAAACCTTAAATCATAAAATATTAATCTTAGATTTTCAATTATTTTGTGTTCAACACATAATGTTACATGAATTATTTTACGCTATGAAATTGAAACAGATAAGATTAAATCAAGTTTCCGTTGAAACATCTGTTTTTTTTTAAATAAAATATTAAGATTCTATAGTAAAGATTAATATTTTTTCAAGAAAGCTAATTTTAAATTCTGATATAGTAATATATAAAATTAATAAAACAATATTTAGATAATTCTAATATTAAACCTATATTACAATACTATACAATGGACTCATATAAATATACCTTTCGAGTTTTGATGAAAAACTATATTTGTACAAGGAAACTTTGATGTACTCTGGTGGTTTTTTACTAAATGGGAATTTGTCAGTGTTTATCAATGATAATACTTCTTTCTGGTTATTTAATAAACGATAAATAACACTTAAAAGCCATGGATTTTGAGCTGATAAAGAATGAGCAGCGAAAAATAATTGCCGATCAAGTAATGGTTTATATGGAGCTAGAAAACAATAATAAAAATAGGTTTAATTAATAATTTAATCAATGAACAAATATTATATGGAGACGATTAATAAAATACAAACCAATAATTGGAGGTGTAACGTTCACATTTCCAGGTTTGTATAAAAATTGATAGTCGTACCAAGGGCCATTTAAGCTGTTAGCTCCTTGAATTATAATTTCTTTGCGGCCTTGAAGGTTAATTAATTCTTTTGGCGGAACATACGAATTACTAATTTTGTATGGAGCTAATTTATTGTAAAATAATTTTAAATCTTTTGGAACAGTGTAATTAACACTCGGATGGAGAGTAGAGAAATTGACCGAGCTTAGGGAGAATATACCTAAGCAAATAGCAACATAGAATGTCGATGTAATTAATGCTGAAATAGAACCATTTGTTTTGCCTCTCAATGGAAGAGACGAATAAAGAGCTTTAAAACATTCAAAAACGAATGACCCTAATGCAAAATAAGCAACATACGGTAAACTTTTCCCTAATGTTACATTGAATTGCTGTGGTGTAAATCCTGAAACACGAAAATAGAAAAAAAACGATTATTTAAAATATAATTACATATTATATAATTCATTATTTGATTTACCTATTTTAAAATCAGGCGTATTGTCCGCGGTGAAATGGATATTATACAACATGGGAAAAATAGCTACAAGTAATGTAAACACATTAATTGTCAAAAGTCTTGTGAATACAGTAGAACACCATTGGCGAGTTCTAGCTAGAGCTAATTCTAGAAAAATAAAACAAAAATAATTAAAATACCGATTAATTTTTAAACTATAAAATGAAAGAATATTTAATTATTTACTAATATTATGTATACATAATATATTTTACCTCTATAAAATGTATGGTCATCCAACAGCGATAAACAAAGAACTATATATAAAAGATTGTAGTAACTGTAATTTCCTGATGCCAAAATTCCAATTTGCATGAAAACCTAAAAAGTTAGAATCATTTCATTTGTTAATAATATTATCCAAAACATATTATATATTTATCATAAAGGCAAGATAAATTGTAAAAATTGATTATAATGACATTGATTAGGTCATTAGTCATTACTAACGATTAAACATGAAAGCATAAAAATAAATGATAATAGTATTTGTAGCATAGCAATAAAATGTATCTAGAAAATATCTTACAACAATAGAGAAACTACTTAACAATTTCATATTTGAACTATTTGAAAATGCTAGGATAATATTATATTCTAGTTAAAATGATTGATATTTCAACATACATAAAACAATAATTTGTTGGTTCTTTGAAAGTCATGATAATCAATCTTTACTGTATTTGAAATTTTAATATTACCTGAATACAAAACGCCATTTTTTTAATAGATCTAATAGGTACCAAGAACATCAAAGGGACGAATAAATCATTAACTTCAGCTAATACTGTAATAGTTTTCAAGAACCAAAGTGGAAAATAGTGAGCATACCACGAGATTGCATTTGGTAAGGGCATGCTTTCAAAATATTTTGACAAAGCTAAAACAAAACAAAAATAAATTAAAACATATAAAATATAATACAATATACTAAGTTCAAACTTTTACTATATACTACTTTATAATACATAGATCTAGAGTCTGACAGTAAAACAGAACGATTTCAATAGTTCATTATTTTTTAAAATTAAGTACAAGTAAACAAGAAGTATTCAATAAAAAAAACACAATTTTTTATACAACACTACGTTTGCCAAATGACCTCTATTGAAATGTATACATTCTTATATATGTAACTGTAAGTTTAGCATAATCTCTCGTGGCATATTAACAGGTTTTGTTTCAATCTAGTCCTAAATGTGTTTTTTGAGGGCTAGAATAGTTCTGGGTGGATTGGTTTCAAACACTTTTGTTTTTAAATACTCCCTTAAAAAAAATTACAAGTCATAAAAGTATTTGAGGCCAATCCATCTAGAACTATCCAAGCCTTCAAACAATGCATTCAGGACGAGATTGAAGCAAAACCTGTTAATATGCTGTGAGTGGTCATGATAACTCTTGATTTTGATAGCCTATAAGAATATATACATTTCAATGGAAGTCATTTGGAAACATGATGTAAAGTAAATAGTTTTTTATTTGTATTGAACACTGATTGGTAATTTTTGTACTTTACATTTATATTTGTTTAAATAAAAATAAATTCTTTCTTAAAAGAATAATTAAATGAAAACATCCAGTTTCACTGCCAGTCCCTGTATTAATATTCAATTTTATATATGTAATACAAGTAACATTTTTTATTTTTTTAATTTACATTTTCTAACAGTAAACCGAAATATTAAGATAAATTGTATTATTTGTATACATTTGAAAATAAAGACAAATTGTTGTACTTAAAAATGTTAAAATCATAAAAAAACATGATAAATATTGATAATTATCAATTATATCAATAAAATTAACGATTGCCAATGGAAATATGCAATAAAAAAATAAAAATAAACAGGTAAACGAAGCTTAAATTTTTCATGTAACAAAAAAAAATGATATTTATATATTGAAATATTACAATTTAAAGATTTTAATCAGAATTTATAATATTTATTATACAAGTTGATTATGTATTTAATAACTATAAATAAATTTAATTATTAAGTTTAATTTAATTAATATAAAATATAAATGATACTTACCAGATAAATCATACCAAATTGAAGCCTTTGAACTCATTTTAGTCACACCAGCAGAAAATGATACTCTAAACAGCAACCAACGTACAAGCCAAAAAGCAATTGCATCATGAGGTAATGATGCAAGTGAAGTTTGAAGACGTAAATTGCGTTTCTTTTGGGGAATCCTTTGTTTTTGAAAAGGTAATGGTGCAATCAATATACACAATAATCCCACTTCCAATAAAAGCTCATCGCTAATAAAAACATAAAATAAAATAATGTTCACATCATAATATCGGCTCAAAGAGAAAAATATTCAAACAAGTAACTTACGCCAAGTCTGACAGGAATATTTGCCCAACGTTATACAATGATAAATATGAAATCCAAAGCGAGAAAAATAAAAATTTGTTACAAGCTTTTTGGGTTAAAAACCTATAAAAAGAACAAAAAAAATAAATTAATACATCATTTTTCAAAGTTTGAATTAAAAATAAACTAACTTATAAACTTATCTGTAGATTTAGGTTTAGCATTCTAATATATCTAACAAAAAATATTTTCAAATATAATGAAAAATAATAAAATAATTTTACTATTGAACTAAATTTTGTGGTCAAACAAATATTACAATAAGTAACAATTAATAAAATGTATTTTTAACACGTAATGGTGGACCATCCTGATGAACAAATCAATGTGTCATGTGTGTGATTCATCTCGAATGTGTTAAAATTAACTATGTTTTAATCTAATGATAAAATATTTTGTTTTATCTAAAAGTTACAATTGTATTTTTTAAACAAATTATTGACTAATGGTGTATTTTTTAAATAAATTATTGACTAATGGTATATTTTTTTTCAATAGTTTTAAAGCTGGGAATCTATTGAATACAAATTGGCAAACCTATCATCGAGTAAAATTTAAGAAGAATTTAGCTACCCTAGATTCTTTAAGATTCACATGTAATCTATTTTTATTGTCAAGAATGAATAATGAATGTAGTGTTAAGTTAAATATAGTGATTATGTGTTTCTTAGCAAACAAAGTAATATTTAATTTAGTTGTAAAATTGTACACTTAACATTATATAATGTTAAATAGGTAATAAAATGATAAAAACAAAACAAATATGAAAATTAAAAAACTCATTTTTTAATTTTGTACGTATCAGATTTATATTCTCTTATGTATTATAATTTATGGTATTAAAGTAAGAACGATTAAAAAACTTACCCAAGAAATGCGAAAAATATTCCAAATAAACATATTAGATCAAACATGTATTCAGTATTCAAACCAATCGTTGACGACATCCATAACAATGTAGGTTTTGCATTGAATTTATTAAATAGCTTAGGACTCTCGTTAATCAATGTATTTTTTGACGGTAATATGCCATTTTCTCCGAATAAACCTATAACAATAATAACTAAATGTTAAACAAATATACTTACATAAAATTTAATCGACAATCAAATTTTAAATGCTAAAATTAACAATATGAATTATGTTATCTAATGGAAATATTTTTAGCTCTAATGAGCATAATTAGTGTTCAAATTTAAGTTAATTTATGTTTGATTTATCTTGTCTCTCGGGGAAGTGAAAGACAATTTTTACGTAACGTGAAATATGGTAGGACAAACCTATATTTTATTAGTAAAATTAGTAATAAACTTAAATACTATCGAGGATTTAGTAGGTACAAAAAATTATAATTATTGTTAGTTTTAAAGGGACATTTTAGCAAATGTTTGATCAAAGTACTTTCAAATAATATTACACAGAAATCGAGTAAAATTTGCATGATAATGATATAGTTAAATGCGATATTATTATCAACAAGTATCGATGGGTCTTTGTTAGTGGAAAAAGTTCTTTGCCCTCGCCTTTGTATTTTAATTTTTAATGTCATTACTTATGCAACAATAGTCGTCCCAGACACGGAGTCACGACGGTCAGGGGACAAAGAGATACATGGCGAACGAAACGTTTGCCGAGACAGACATTCGATAAAATGTTTTATACAAATGACGTCGGTCAGGCGTGTACGCGGCACCCCGGGGTCGGTCGAAATCCAAAAACATAAAAAACCTGACGTTTACGCGGCCGGCCGATTCGCCGGCGCCACGCGGTTACGACGAGCGGCGGCGGGTACTCACCTGAGTTTTGGACGTAGAGCGAGATGAACGCCTGCAGGTAGATGACCGAGACGCCTCGGAGGAACAAGTTCCTCGTATAGCGTATGTACTGCATGTCGGCGGGAGCGCGCGCGCGCGTTTCTTCTCGTGTGAAGAACGATCGAGGGAATTTACTCTGGCCAACAAGAGTGATATCGCGTCCGGACGATCCGAGACCTAGAAAATCATGCCGGGGAACGATGACGACGACGACGACGACGACGCGAGGGTGGGTGGGGACGAAAAATAAATCAAAACGATACTAATATATTATACTGAGTAGAGACGCGGAATCATGGACGTGTCGGCGGCGTCTGCGGTCGCGATTATCGTCGCCCGCGTATCGGTACGGTACACACGGCGCGGATCGCCATTCGCCGGGCGGCCGACATATCGCTTTTTCTCACCCCCGCCGCGCAGGTGTTGCCACCACAGCGGCACGAAACGCACCGGCGTCCCGGCGAGTGTGGAGCCCGCCCATTGGTCGGACCCGGGGCCCGCGTAACCAGGTCACGTGTTAACCGCGGTCGCACAGATAATGCGCGTTATCTATGTACGGCCGCGTTGATTATCCAAACGATCGTCGGATTTCATCAGTGTCGCCACGGACGGCATAAATATTTTCAGTTTTTCCCGGATTTTGATAACGGTCGATAACAGCAAACCTATAAAAAAAAAATTATAATTAAAAAATCGTCCGGCACGACTATTTTTCGTCCTGTAGTATAGAGATGGGCAAAAAGTTTGAAACATCGATGTTGGGGATAGATATTGTTCGACAAAAACATCTGGGACTAACCTAACCCAGGTACTTTTCTTTGAATACATAATATGTACATGGGCGCCCAGAGGGGGGGGCAAGACGGGGCATTTGCCCCCCCCCTGGAATTCAAATATAATGTTAAACATTTTCACCTTAATTTTGATTTAAATGAACAATGAATTTTGACTTGAGCATGTGGGGATTGCCAAAACAAAAATGATTGAAAAAGGTGAAAAGATTAAAATAAATTAATTAAATGAAAATAATTTTTTATAATTTGCAAAGAATAAAAATTTTTTTATGTCCTTTTTGGTGTTTGATTTCATTATGCTGATAACCCGGCTTCGCCCGTGTGCAGTATGACTTTTTATTATTTATTTTCATTTTTACTCCTTTTAACTCTCCGGTAGAGGTCGAATTTTGAAAATCGCGCGACGTGGTGACACTCGGGAAGGTATTTGAAGCAACTCTGTGAAAAAAATTTGGAAAAAAGTTTAGCGTCGTCGTCACAAAATGGGAACACAAAAAAGGCCTGTTTTTTTCATATGATATATAATAGATTTATTTTTTGCCGAGTAATTGAATCGCGGGAATTTTATATAAATCTTGTAGGTTGTCATGAGGTCTTCTTTTTTTTCTTTCTTATCATATTTGCTTTTATCAAAATTTTGAGAAAACTGTACCCGTGCCGTTCCGTCATATCACCACTTCGGACGAAATCCCCTTTCGAGAGATTGTGGCGATATCAATGATGTGAGACATTGATAAACAAAAACCATAGTCTCGAATTCGCATTCGACGACATCGTTTCGTCGGACGTTATAATTATTATTCGTCTGCATCGTGTCGTTCGAACGAAACGACCACCGAGACGTACACTCACGCACTACCTACTGCCTCAAAGAATTTGACCGACGACTGTCGATGACATCACGTCGCCGTGGACTCTAAAAATATCAATTTCGTTTGGTCCATCCACAGGATTTCGCGTTCGTTTGCTCGCCCACAATTTCAGTCGCGTTCGATCTGTGTCAAGTGATATCGTCGAGTGACTTCCAATGAATATATTACTATAACAATGTTCCACTTGTTTTATTTAACGAGATTGAAGACTTTAGTTGAATTAATCATACACAAATTCAAGTATGTCCAAATGATTGAATCAGAATTTTGACCGTGTGACTTTTCAGTCCATACGGTTAAAATACAATCCATTTATCTACGAGAGATACGTTTTTTAGATCTTTAACTTCCAACATTTGTATAATTGAATTAGTTAGATTACAATCTATATCTCTTTAAATTTAATAATTGTAATTGTTTGTTTACATTTTACGACATATTTCAGAATCACACGGTCAAACATTTATTATAATAATAATAATTGTTACCTACTAATATTTGATTTTTTTTTTCTCGTTGTGTTTATAGTGAGTACATACATTATTTTTTGGTATTAATTCTCTTCACCACCGTAATTTACAATGAATGGTTTGTATATTCAATGTATGCAAATAAATGGCCAGAGTTGTACTGTGGCAATGAGAAGTACTGTAAAAGTATCTTACTTGTCGCTGATCCACAAATATTGGGCGAAGAAAGAGAGAATTTAATAACGCGCTGGGATAGCGATCGATATTTATTTAACACATATGGTCGAGCATTACAACACGTCAGACCCGACAATGTGGTATTTTTGGGCGACTTATTGGACGAAGGTTCGCTAGCCGATCAAAGCACGTTTGAAAGATATCTCCAAAGATTTTGTAAAATATTTTTTCTAAAAAACACAGTTCCTCTCGCATCAAAGAATGTAAATATATATATTTTAATTAAATAATTATTTTATTAAATTGTTTCATATTTACTTTTTGTCCAATTTTAGGTCATTTTTATACCAGGTGATAATGATATAGGTGGCGATGTAGAAATAGTTATTCGAGAAAAAATTGACAGATTTCATCTATATTTTGGTTCACCAGAAGTCATTGTTAATGACAATATTGAATTTGTGATGGTAAATAAAAACTTCAAATTGAAAGAAATAATATTATTTGATGAAGTTTTATCATTTGACTGTAATTTGTCATTGTAACTATTGAGTATTTGATCTTTCTGATCAATTGTTTTTGTATTGAATTTAGGTAAACCAACTGATAGATTCAATGCCAGTAAATACCAATCCTACGAATAGAACAAATGTCATAAAAATCATGTTTTCTCACATACCTCTAACAACAAAATGGACTAAATTTACAGATAAAGTATTTAAATTTCTTATTTTATTTTCGAGTGTATATATTATATTTATATGATAGTTATACAAAACATGATGTTTTAGGTTTTAAATGAGTTCAAAAGTGAATTTATATTCTCGGCTCACGATCATTCTTCGTTTAATTTCATCAGCGACTTTAAACTAAGGAAACAAACATTTGTCCAAAGACTCGGACGAAACAGTTATAGCCGGATGCCTGAAGCTCAATGGAGGTTTGGACAGCTATCACCAAATACAGTCAATGAAATAATTGTGCCAACTTGTTCCTATAGAATGGGATCGAAAAACCTTGCGTACGGTGTATTGACTATAGGTAACTAACTAAAAAAAATCTAAAGTATAATTATTTATAGGTTGACATAATATCTTGTGTTGGAAATTTTTTTTGTCGCCTAGGTACATTTTATTACAGAAAAACGACTAAATCTTCTTATTTATAAATTTTTAAAACATTAAATTTACAGTCGGAATATTGAAGAAATATCTATTCTTAAATGTCTGTAGCGTTTGTACTGGTAAAGTGGTTAAAAAATAGACGGATTTCATTATGCCATCATAAAAATAAAAAGTGAACAGGAATTAAAAAACTTTTGTACTTACTCGTCTGTGCTGGTTTTCTATTCGTTTTTTTTTTTTCTTTCATTTTTTAGATAAACTATGTAAACACGTAATAATACCAATTATTAATGTAAGCATTTTATAGTATGTTATTGATTTGGTATTTTACTTTTTATTTTTCAGATACATTCAGACATTCCATTACGTATACTATTTTGTGGCTTCCATCGAGATTTTCTTGTCTCTATGTGTACCTGTATGTTATAATATCGTGTGTTATTTTGTATTTGTTACATATAATTACTAGAAATAGCAAAGCTATTGTATACAGGGTTATGTAAACGATCAAATTTACCAATTACTTAATATTTTAACTCTATTAGTATATCATTTTTAGACAACTGGTGAAATACGGTCGGATTTTTATTATTTTGTATGATACAATAACAATGTTTAAGAATGATCTCTGTAACAAACGCACAAACACATATATACCTATTCTCATTTTATTGAAATAGCATGTGCCATTTTATATTAATTATTTATTATGCTTACATATTGAATAATTTTAATGACAATCGTTTTAAAAATATATTAAGTATTTAATCTGTACTACTAATTTATAATGTATAATATTCAATACGGTTGTAAATTTATATAGAGATAGACGATTATCAATACAATTTGTAAATTTTATTGTAAAATATTGTATTTAATTATGTTAAAAAAAATTTTTAAATATCTCGACTCGTATACGTTTATTAAATATACGATTTATCTTACTGATTAAAATTATAATAAAACATATGATTCAATAGTATTGTAGTTTTTACTAAAACCTGATAATGTCAAATTTTTTCAAATCCATCGTAAAAATAAGTATTAGAAGATTAGTAATATTTTGGCGGATATATGTTGGTGTATACGACTTATGTCCCATCAAAAGTTTACCGACTTGGCGTACATCCCAAGCAAATACTAGAAATGGTAAACACATGTTTCTTAAAAAAAATGATTAAATACAAAAGTGTAATAAAATATTTATAGTAATAAAAAAAAAGGTTTTTGTCTCTGACCAGGTTTTGTGGTAAACTATGATCGGTTAATCATCATTTCTGTCGATAACACACGAGTAGGAAAAACATTTTTCAGTGGTGACTCACCACAATAGGTTGTGCGGTTGTTTTTCTTACTGACATTTAGTTAATCTAATCGTACAATGTATAAAGCTATTGATGGTAAAAAAATATTTAGTGAATTGTTTTAAAATTATTAATTTGCAAATTTAGTGAGTAGTTTTTTTTTTTTGCCTCCTATGGCAAAAAAAAAAAAATCAAATTATTTAAAAAAAATAAATAAATTTAACTTCTATTATAATAAGAATCACAATAAATATCACTCGCTATAATAATAGAGGAGAGATTAAAATTACTTATCGTATTATTTTTTCTAAAAGACATAAAACAATATTAAACAGAGTATTGAAAAAAATAAAATAATACTGTTTTATTAATAAATATATTTAATTTATTATTTCATCAGTAATAATATTATATTTTGAACAAATATCAGAAGAAAATTATTTTCTAGAATTTTTATCTAAATGGAAATTAAGAGCTATTGACATCTAACTGTACAACAAAAATAAACAACAAGTAGAATGAAGTGTTAGAAAAATGATTGGAAAAAAACTAAAACATTTTATCGTCCATCTCTGAGTAAATTAGGTAGATGAAATACTTAATAAAATACGATAATTCAACAAGATAACAAAGTAGTCATTTATTTTTATAAAACAGAACTACTTACCATAATTTATGTAATATTATTCAAAAATATTGTACATTCAAGCAATATTATCATCGAACCCCTATATAAGTTTCTAATGGCCTAGTGATATTCAAAGTTGTTGACTGGTAGATTGAAATAACACCTTTTGATAATCTTTAATAGTATCGGTGCATTTCAATGGGGCTCCTTTATTTTTGGCCAAACAATCCAATACGCCATTTTCTTTTTCTAGGGCAGTTTTACTCAATGCTCCGTCCCCAAATTCGGGTAATAATTTCTTGACCGAATCGTAAGTACGTTTGTATTCGTTTTCTACTTTGCGATTCTGAGTAGTTTGACTGTCGTTGATGCGACGGAATCGCTGCTCCCACCTTTTATCGTTTTCTTCTAACTCTTGTTGAACGGCCTTTTGCACTTGCAAAGAAGACGGCTGTACATACGTCGGTAAACTAAGTGACCCGTGGTCAGCTGGTCCCTGTTGTTCTTGACCTCGTAGTCTTTCCACGACTTTATCCGACAGAGTGATCACATTTGGATTTTCAATCTCGAGTTTCCGCGTAGAGCTGGCTGATCCACCCATTTTGGTATAGAGCTGTTGTCGCGATGGGAATCTGACGGCTAGAAAATTTTAAGTATTTAAAAAAACGAAAACAGACGTTATCACGAGAGGAGAGAAAAAAAAAAAAGAGTAAAATGAATTTAACTTTGACATTTACCCAAACACTCGAGCTGATTGCCGAGGTAATTTCAATAAATGCCCAGCCTAATAAAAATTGCGTCCACTTGACGATTTATCGAACGGGCCGCGACCTGCAAAAACCCATTGATGTTTTAATGGTTTTAAAATTAGAAATCCAACCACTGATTTGAAGGATAATCTTAACAATAATATTTTGGGTCAACTTAACACTTTTTAAATTTTCATAACCTCAAATATATAAAGCCGATCCTACGTTTTCTAGATAACAGATAAAAAGAATTTTTTTTTTTCGCGTAATTAATCTCTCCCGTTGCGCTCGTTACGACTTCGTCAAAAGATCGACTCTGAAACAATAGCCGTGCGCTCTGGTTTCCGAATATTACAACGAATTAGCGTTCCGCGAGCCGGTTTGTTTCGTAAGAAATACAAATCCGCGATGAAGTAGCAAAATGATAAAACGACGAAACAAACAATTCGCGGACGGCGGTTATCATTTTTTCGTTATCATAATTTTGACTTTTGTCAACATATTGTATTAATTTTCTCCTCGCAAAGTTCAGCGCAATGTCAAAAATGTAATTTCTGTTCATAGAGTTCCACAAGAGACACGAGATAAAAAAAAGTATCGGTCGTTCCTTTCTTCGAACCACTGTCTGAGAGGATTTTCTAAAAATCGTGTGTATTCATCATAATATTATACCTATTGTGTAACAGAAAATTAAAAAAATTATATACCTAATATTATAATAGTAAATATAAATCATAAATTAAATATATTAGTAATATGAGTACGAGAGAACGCGTTGATTATATTTAGTTTTAAATTATAAATTAAAATAATTTAAAACATAATCGTTAAAATTAAAAATTTCATTTTAATTTCTTTTATATGGATTTTGGGCAAGTTCTATAATATTATTGCTTTGTAGGCATTGATTATAGAATAAACATTTTAACATTAAATAAATATTATAGTCTATTCTATAATCAATGGTGTAGGTAATTAAATTGGTTTTTTTTGTTTAACAAATTAAATTAAATTTGTTTAAAATTGTTAAATTTGAAATTTGGTTTTTAAAAGTTTCTTTTTACTGCTGAGAACAATTTCGATACACTTAGATTTACAGTGGAACTATAAAAATTGAAGATTTGGATTAGGAATTTTTTTTCCTATATTAATTGTTCAATTATATTCAAAAAAACACAATATAAAAACTAAGACGTGGATTTTAATGCATTAGAAAAAGAATGCGTTTTCTTAAAAACAAAACAAACATTTTAAAAATACAAAGCTAAATCAATTTATTAGATTAAAATCTAAAATAAATGTCGAGTTTGAAAAACGTCGCTTTAGAATTCCGACGAAAAATCATATGTGTTATATTATATGAATAAAAAAAAACTATGTGAAAAAAATAAAATAAACGACTACGATCCGATGTTCCGTGCTGATTAATTTGTAATGAAAAAAAATTAATCGATTATTTTATCTGCTGCGATTTAATCGTTTCTGAGTATTTTAGTATGGCGTATTATATCATGGCGGTTCGTTGTTGTATTTATTATTTTTTTTCTGACGCGGTGATTTATTTTAGTAAAAAATACACGGTTAAAAAAAATCACATCGAAATTAGTACAGTCGATGAGAAACGAGAATCATTTGTTCCCAGAGACTTTCGAGTTGGAAAAATTGCGCAGTTTCAACATGCTAAAACGACAAAATGGGAATAGGTTTGGTACCTACTTTTGAGAGGTACTGATTCGATTCTATGGACATCCAACATCGAAACTGCATCCGACATCGCGATTGTGGCGGCCATCACGTCTGGATTCATAATGACAATTTAATTTGAACGTTCTTACAACGGCGCGAACAAATCGGCAACATTTTATCGTCCGACCCCACGTTCGAAATCTCGGACAAGACTGAAACGGTAAAAATCGATTAGAGGAAATCGACGATTATTGCTAACCATGTAAATTGTAATTACTTACCGTGTAAATTCTAATTACTGTATAACTATTTGATAACTTTTATTCAAGTGTCAAAAATTTTAATCTTTTATGAATAAGTTCAGATGAAAAATGTTCGGGAAAATTTTAAAAATAAACAAAATTAAAAAAAAAAACGATTATTGCCCTGTTCGATTTCACCACCTCGTCCCTATAAAATTGCCTAAAATCAACGATTTAACGAATGAAACGTTTGTATACATTAAGACCAATTAAGCGAATTATTACATACGTAAAACACTTACATTTAATGTCAAGAGGAAGGAGGGTCTCGAAATAAATAATTTTGGGGATCGAAAAAAAGGCTGCACACCACTGGTCTATACCACTATAGTATAACCACTAGACCAGTGGTTCTCAATGTTTTTAGGACCGCGATCCAAAATTTTCTTTCGGAAATCTATCGCGACTCCCGTGGTTTTACATTTACAGAATAAAAAAGTAGTAAAAGTTAGTAAAAAAAACCAAAATTGTTCTCATTGTTATTACTACATAAAAAATGTCAAGTCTATACGATTTAGATAGAAAAAAAAAAAACATAAATTTCTTACAATTTGTACAATTGAATCGGTCATTTCGAAAAGGCCGCATATCTCTACGTAAAAAACCGTTTTTAGAGATGGAAAAAATGGCCTTTTCGAATGCATTCGTTATTTGCATTATTTAAACACATCTATCACATAAAACCAGTTTTGAAAATAATATGTGGCCTTTTCGAAATGACCGATTCGGTTAGAAAAACGTCTGCGCAGTTTGAGAAACGCTGGACCATAATGATATCATGTTACACTATATTATATAAACGGGATGAATTACTATTTACATAGAGCCTATACGTTCTTGAGGCGACGTATACTATAATATTTTAATATTATTTTATTATATTATTAGAAAATATTTTCACAACACGTCGCGGCGTCTTTAAATCCAAATCGTTAAACGGTTTCCGGTACCGCCCGCTCGTTATTTAGTTTACGAATCGGTCGGCTATCACGACGACGACGACGTGATAACGAACAATAATATTATCAATTACGCGTTATCGTGTCCCGAACTGCGGCCCGCAAGCGAGAGATCGAGAAGGAGAGTTACTTTTTACAATACGTACGTACGTAACGTGTATATAATATACAACACTCGGTGTGCCGCGAGAGTGAGAAAGAACGGAGAGAGAGAGAGAGAGAGGGGAAAAAAAAAACAACAACAATTATTAATTACTAGGGAAGGAAAGAAAAAAAAGTGAATTCGTTTTCGCGCAATCGCCGCCGGCGCAGGCCCGCATGAATGGACCTTACGAGTGGTGTTCGCGACGGATAGCATTTCGCTATAATTGTTTTCACCGAATAAAAGACCATAATATTGTAAGTTACAACAATCGCGCGGTGTGCAGCGGCACAGTGTAATAATAGATTCGTGCACGAAATATATTATATTATAATAAGCTGATAAATCCGATGAACTCTGTACCCGCCGCCGCCGCCGCCGCCGCCATCGTATAGGTCGCCGCGACGGACACTGACTGCGAGACGCGAACGTCGTCACCGGTGTCGACGACGACGACGATGAACCGAAAACCAGTTTCCGATAGTCCGCGATAAGTAAGTAATAACAAGACGGAAAGAAAACAATACCCCGGCGTGTGGATCTCGTTTTTCTCCCCCGGACCTTTTTTTTCCCACCTGTCCCGAGAATAATATCGTGTTCGCGCCCATGCCGAGTGTCGTAAAACAATGCCATTACGTAAACTGTAAAACACGGGAGTTACATAATTATTGAAGACATGGTGTTTTGGTTGTTTTGCCAGAAAAACCGCCTCGACGTGAACAAGAAATTCCGGCTGTACTTCGAATACGAGATGGCGATTTTCGACGCCAACGAGACGACCAAGGTCCAGGACCCTGTCGTTTTCGCCGACAATATACAATCGGAACAGCTTCCCGACGAACCGCTCAGTAAACTAAAGGCACGTACTTTTATTACTCACTTAATAATAACGTACAAGAGCCCCCCATCCGTGCGCGATTTGAATATTTTTCGACAGACTCGAGAGTATCCCGCAGAGACGTGACGTTGTATCTGGATTGACCGTTGGTTTTCGATCATTTTTTCTTTCAGATAGAGACAAACAACCGATTTTGGAGTGTTGGTTCCAAGCTAGTCGTCTGTCGCAAATTCATCAACAACAAGCTGTCAAAGTCTGAAGATGTCAATAGAATCGCATTTTATAACAAACTCAAGTGTTTGGCTAATTGTGAGAAAGTCACCGGTCCATGTGAACTCAACAGACAAGTAAACATATTTTATTGGTATTTCGTGTTATATAATATGTGCAAAGTACTTGAATTGTATATGTTTCCGTAGTTGAGTCAAGAAGAAGTGTTGTGGCAAAGTGAACTCAAAGACTTGATATGGTTAGAGTTGCGTGCCAGACTAACTGATCGGACTATAACGAGTCAAGACAAGTATCTCTGTGAAGAAAGAAAAAACATTTGCCCACTGCTCGATGAAATCATGAATTTCAGGTATGTGTTAATAATTATACATATTTATTAGCGAATAAAATATAATGTCGTTCAATAATAAAAATTTAGTTTTAGATTTGATCAGTTACCTTCAAATAATTCAACACATTGTAATGAAGCAACCACTAAATGTTCAGGTAAGATGTGGTAAATTGTTTTTCGCTATTTATCAATTACTTTCTATTAAGCTGTACGAGTATCGAGTATATGTATTGGTTTTTATAGATACAGATCCTGGTCGATGTGCATGTCGCAGTGGATGTCTTGGATTATTCTGTTCTCAATGTATCGAACAACAAAATCTTGCTCTAAGTCAAGTACAAAAATTTATGGAAAGATTAGAATATGCTGAATCTTTATTCCCATCGAGCCGAGCATTCGCTGCGCAATATCCTTTATTTAAAAGTCCTGAATTCACTAATCGAGTTAAGGTGAGTTATCAATCTAATTTTTATTTTAATCATAAATAATTAATTTCAATGTCTGATCGGTTAGCTGACCTGTTACCTTTGTCTTTCATATGAATTATCATGGAATTGTAACATAGTAAAATTATCGATTTAACTATTTCAAGTGTTATATTTTTTATTTATTTATTTAACCTTGTGAATAATAGAAATTTGAATATGTTTTACGTTAAATATTAATATAAAAAAGTTATTAATTTAATTTAATAAGTTATTAATTAAAAAGTTATCTCTTTAATAATCGAGAAAAATTCGATCAATGTGCATTGAATCGAGTATGGTTTAATGTTGATTTCAATATTAATTTTGTGGAAGATTTATTTCCACGATATTTATTAATGAAAAGCAAACAAAACATTATGGCATAACTTTTTCTCTTTTTATCCGCTGTTACACATTTCCATTTGACATATCATTTGATTAGAAGTTGATATTGGAATATAATTAGTTTATATTTGTATTCAAAATTAATAAAGGTCAGATCCAAATATCCAGTCTACAATGAAGAACATAAATTAGTAGTAAATGAATGAATTATTTTCATTTTAATGATGTAATAACTTTACTATAGGCAATGTGCGTGTGGTACAACATGACCAAGAGACAGCGATTGATGTTATTGATTTTAGGCCGCCATTTAATGAAAGAAGAAGAAGTAGAGTTAGAACCGTTAAACAATTTAATCGCCAGCAGTGGCTGTTCAGATTCCCCAAGGTAAGTGAAAGCAATACAATGATTTTATTCGTATTTAATTTCAAGTTGTTTGCTATGTGTTTCAGTGTATCCAATGATAGCGGCAAAGGTTCATTGACAGTTTCCCCTAAAACTAGTTATGGTAAATTATTTTCAAATTCAAAACCATAATAGAATCATTCCACTTCGGAATCAAGTCTCTATTAACTATCTGTTTTATTTTATAGAAAATTACGAGTATAAATTCAAAAGATCCACTGCTAATTATCGTGAACCAATATCATACAAAGACCTTGATTTATACAACACTCAACCTATAGCTCATCTGAGACAACATTTTTTCCCGTATACAATTGGAATGGATTCATCTTATTATGCGTCTCAAACTTACAGGTTAGTATTTTTCTAGCGTTTCGTTGTTTCGATGGAACATTATTTACTGTATATAATTTTTATCTTTAACTCTAACCATAATTAAAAAAAAAAAAATTATTTGTGTTAATGTATATAGACAATTTATCGCTGGAGTGTTAAAGACTAAAGGCTTGAGAAAAGCATTAAAATTTCTCGACGACTTGTACAAAAATGTATTACGTAAAGCTCATTTAACTCTTAAAGATCAATCAACAGTGGTACATAATTTTGAAATAATCGATAATAAAAATAATCACTCGATGGCAATAGTTTTTTTTTTTTTAACCGTCTTGTATTTATTTTAGGAAGAGGATAGTAAACATCTTGTACCTCACGACGAAGAATTATTGCGTTACGGTTATTGGAGTCAAGAGTCAAAAGAATTGAACTTACCTTCGTACAGGGCTACTTTCATTTTTCTGTCTCGTATTCCATTAGATCTTATTCATGCATATCTACGTATGAGACTTGAAACTAGACCGGAAAAACCTTCAATTATGAGCATCAGACAAGTAATGAACTAAAATTTCTAATTACTAAATTAAAAAAAAATTAAAAATATTTATTTCATAATTATTTTACATACTCAGTTGACCTGCGAGTTGAAAGAAGGTCTGATGTTGGCCGTCGTGCATAGAAGACGTTTTGTCCGCCATATACAGTCGACACTATGGTCTGATATAGATACCGGTATGAAAATATTCAAAGAACGCATATGCCACTTTGACGAGTGTACCAAAATTGTTTTGGAAGTTTATCTGGGCTACATGGAACAATGGGTAGTTATGATGAGTTATTGTAAAGCGCAAAAGAATATATTGGAAGAAGAATGGAATGACATGAAGATTATTATTCCACATATTCCAGATGCTACTACGATGGTCGCAAAAACATTTTGGTATGTTACTTTTTACAATGGTCAAAGTTGTTTGTAGAAACTTAAAAGAATAAATAAAAAATAACCTGAATCGATAATTTTGAACGGATGAGAGTATTCATTTAGTCAAATCGACAAATTAAATATTGTATACAAATTTTAGTAAAACAATAATTAAGGGGAAAAATTGTATTTGTTACGTTTAGTCATATCGCCAAATGCATGTTAGAAGCGATACTAAAACATTACAAGGAGAGTACGCTCGATCAAACCAATATGATAAAAAATGTCGACCATTCACAAACAAAGTAAATAATTTATTATTCTCCCGAGTCATATTTATGTGTTATTGTTTTAATGCTAAAAATGTGTTTTCAGGCAAAACTTACTGGCCATATGCAGAGAGCTACAGAATTTGTTGAGCATATTCAGGGAGAAATCTTTTCTTGTGGTGTCGTTGGTCAAAAATATTTGCAAAGATATGATTGAACAATACAAAAAAGATAAATTGAATAATGTCAAGTTTGATGGACCTTTATCTCCGATTTTGACTACGATGATACCTTTAAAAGTTTGTATATTTGTTAAATAAACAAAATAATATATAATAATCAAAAAAGATTGACAATTTTAAGCTAATAATTAGTGTTTACATTTCAAAATGTATATTTACAGAGTAAAAGTAATTTTTTAGTGTACTCTGTTTTAATATTGTACCCAATACGCGTGTAAACACTTAATTTATTTTGTAGGAAAAATTATTAGAAGTTTGTCGGTGTATTATAGAAATCATAACTTCTATAGAAGAAGCAGTTAATTCTTGTGATAGTGACATCGATGATGTAACTCTAGCACCACGTATTCGTGAAGTTTTACATCAAATGTATAAGTTTGGGTTTGAGGTATGTGTAATTTATAATTACGTCAAAATTATAATAGTATATAATTACGTTCAATTAATGTTTGTTTGTTTTAATTTTTTCAGTACCATAAAGAAGCTAATAAAATTATGTGTGGTCCATACAAAGACCAAGCAACTCACTACAATGTATCTATATCAAAACTATGGATAAATTTTGTGCATAAACGTTGTGAACCCGGACGGGGGTTAAAACCCAAGTGGGCGAATAATGGATTAGATTTTCTAATCAGCGTTTGCGAACCTCAAAACGTTGCTGGACTTACTGACGAGGAGTTTAAAGTAATTATAATTTTAACTATAACATAAGCATACGTACAACATCATTTCTAAACAATGTGCTTTTTATTTAGGATTTTAAAGTTTTAATAGAAAACTGTATAGTATATATTATTGGGAAACTTGACGATAGTTGTTCCTCGTCATCAAATAACACCGCGATCAAAAAGAAACGTCATTCTACTGCAATCGAAGGAAGGAATAAGATTTTAAAGACTGAGAAAACTTTTAAAAGTGGTAAGAAAACAAAAAATTGCCTGTAAATATGGTAATTGAATATAATTCCGTGGTGTAACTGATATATGTTTTTAAAATACAATTAAGACGTCGAGAGAAACGTACGTGTGATGGACGCCGTCAATAAATTGGATCATAAGCTGGAGGAAAAGTTGAGATCGCAAGAGTTGATTGGTCAAATTCGACACGATTACAATATCGAACGTATTGAATACGTCCGTCCCCGTCCGGTTCATTTCAGTTGGCAACGTGGTATTAAAATAGGACAAGGTCGTTTTGGTAAGGTGTACACTGCCGTCAATAATGAAACCGGCGAACTAATGGCCATGAAAGAAATACAATTGCAACCCTTTGATCACAAGGCCATTAGAAATGTGGCTGTTGAATTGAGAATATTTGAAGGCATTAGTCATCAAAATCTCGTGAAATATTATGGAGTTGAAATACACAGGGTAAATGTCGTCTTTGACCTGAATATTTGAAATTATTTCGACTTATTATTTTGAATTTATATTTTCAGGAGGAAATGTTATTATTTATGGAGTTGTGTGCCGAAGGGACTTTAGAAAACTTAGTTGCCGCCACCGAAAATGGATTACCGGAAGCTCTCTTGCGCAGATTCACCAAACAGCTGGTCGGCGGAGTGGATATTCTACATCAAAATGCCATTGTTCATAGAGATATTAAAAGTAAGCTGTCGGTCGCTACTCGAGTGCCAAATATTTATGAATTAATTTTATTAGGTGCAAATATATTTTTGACCGACGGCGGTAACGGTCTAAAGCTGGGCGATTTTGGTTCGGCAGTGAAAATGAAAGCGCACACTACTGTGCCCGGTGAACTCAAAGGCTTTGTCGGAACGCAAGGTAACTAACTATTACTGCTGATGAGGCCGTGTGACGGTAACTACTTTGAAATTAATAATAAAATGGAAACATTCTCTAGCGTACATGGCGCCAGAAGTTTTTATGAAATCCAATACAGAAGGTCACGGCCGAGCAGCGGATATTTGGTCTATTGGATGTGTTATCATTGAAATGGCTTCAGGCAAAGTACATACTAATAATAAAGGAATGTCGACGGGGATTTTATGAAAATTAATGTTACTTTCGTGATTGTAGAGGCCTTGGCACGAGTACGATTCAAATTATCAAATCATGTTCAAAGTTGGCATGGGTGTTTTGCCTACCGTACCGGATACATTGAGCGATGAGGGACAACAGTTTGTTGACTGTTGCCTGCAGCACGATCCATATTGTAGAGCTACAGTTTCGGAACTATTGGAACACGACTTCATCAAGGTATTTATCAGAAATCAAAAGACTATTTTTATTTATTATTTTATCGATTCACCTTTTCCAGGTGGCTCCCGAAGAATGTGTTTCCTGTCGAATATCTTCTACTGCAATGCTAGAGGAATACATAAAATTAGGTTTTAAACGATAGCATTCAGTATTTTTATACATTATTTTACTCCTATAATTTATTCTTTAAACTTAATAATAATAATATTCGCCCACATTGTATATTTTAATTCTTTACTCATAATTAATTTCAAATTGTTCATGTTATTTATCCTTTTTGTGAGTACAAAACAAAAATCAACCGATCAAAAGGTATTGATTCTACAAAAAGAAAAATATATCTTTTTGTCGCATCAATACGTTTTGACGAACGCTAGTGTATTGATATTATCCGTTGGCGTTTAAAACCGCACGGTCTAAGGAATAATAGAAATAATTTGTGCCGAGTCAGTCGGTAATTTAATTTAATCGAAAAAATTTTGGATGACTGGATTAGAATGTTAAAATAATATAATTAGGTTTAGTAGTCATACCAACGAAATCACTAAAGAATAGGAATAAACATAACAAAAACATTTTACTTTCGTTGATAGTATAATAATAATTGTGTTCATAATATATTTTACTACCTATTATAGTCCCTTAAGAGTTATGTTTAGGATTTTTTTTTTTTTTTCCGTTATAATATAAAGTGATTGAATTACACAGCTATTTATTAATTACTTTGATGATAGATTCAATTTTGCAAACACTAGAAATTATAACAGCGTGTTGATATTCCAAAAAGACATTTCTCTCCGATGACTCATCAATTATTATTAAACACGAAAAATATTTCAGATTTGTTTGATTTTGTACATAGCCCTACTACCAAAAAATTAAACTGTTATTCTTGTGTGCGTTCAACTCGCTAATAGTTGATCAGATTTATTCTAATCTCAGGAGCCGTCCATAATTATGTTAATTTTACAAATATATAATAAAAATTCTATCCCATATGTACATGTAATTTTGTTGTATAAGTGTTGGTTATAATTATTATATATTTATGATATTGTTATATATTTTTGTTTTGTACATAATATGAAAAAATATATATTTATTTAGTTATGAAGATTGAATAAAATAAAATATATTTTAGAAAAAAATAGTGTTGTTTTTCATTTATTACATCCTGTATCATCACTGACCAAGGCAGAGTGTAACACTTGGATCAGTAGTGTAAATGATAAAAAAAAAAAACATTTTATATAGAAGTAACTCATTACTATCATTTTTTTAATCAAAAAACAGTCCTTTGTCCTATCATCTACCATCATTTGAATTTTTTTAAATCAATTACAATCATTTTAAGTTTCGTTTTTAATTAGTCTTTAAACACTACTACTATATATCGAAAATAAAAAATATTAAATATATGTATTTAATATAAAACTGTTTACTTGGATAAATAATTAACCTAAAATACTATCACTATCGATTTACTAATAAACTTTAATCGACTCGATAATAGTTTAAGATCATGGGACAAAGTTTTGCGATAGTATATCAACGCATAACTGCATAAGGTATGACACAATAGTTGTTAACATATCATAAATTTACCTAGTCATATTAAAAAGTTACTGTTCATATTTACCTTGATTTCGCTAAGAGGTAAAACTTTTATTTTCAAGATACAATTTCGTATTATTTCATTCTTAAAAAATCATTTTGCCAACTTCAAGCTAGAAATCACAGTATCAATATTAATATCCACTTATAACCAAAATTCGATTTAAATTCATAATTCTAATACAAAATGTGTCTAATAATTAAGGGTTATCTACCATTGGAAGTAGGTACTATATATTGTGTTTTGAGGAATTTTCATTAGAAAAACTGAAGTAAAACTATAACTTAATTTTCTTACACATGAATTTACAAAATATTGTTAACATTTGGTTGTACCTTACAAGGGAACCCATGACATTTTTTAAGTTTAATTTAAAAAAAACTAAGTGTGGTATAGGCTAGTACTTAGTTTAATAATTTTTATCATTTCATTTAATAAATCCTACACAAATTTTTGAAATAATTAAATTACGATATTAAAACGCACATTTGTATAAATTTATGTTCATGATATAAGATTTAATGGTAGGTTAGGCATATTTATAACGTTAATCGAAAAAATTCAATAAAAGTTGTAAGAGTTGATTAATAATGTAATGAAAATATTCAGGTGTAATAGAATAGTATTCAAAAATTTTTTAATCAATTTTTTTTTATTATAGGTACAAATACAATAACTATCGCTTTCCACCAACACGAGGAGCGGCCTTTTGTTGTACAGATTTGGTCTGTACTTTTTTCGGCTGTTTCTGTAAAAATACAATAAAATATTAGTTTTCTCAAATTTATAATGAAAATATATATTTACTTTATTTTTTGTTGGAGGTGGTGGAGGTGGCTTCTTGGCTGCTTTAGCGGCCTTCTTAATGTCCTTTGCCGCCCTAAAAGTTTTAAATCAATTTAATAATGTTGATCAACTTTTCTTACACCAAATAATTCAAATTTCATCAGTCAAGGTAAATTTTTAATAGTTTAAAACATTTTATTTAGATTTTTAACTTAGAATAGTATAACTTAAAACATCTAGATAAATAATTTTTTTCCTTTCAGTGTTCTACAAATAATTAACTACATCGAACAGTTGGTTTTTAAATTATTTTTACAAAATCAAATGAATATATTCTGTATAAAAAGGTAAAGTTTTTATAAAAATAATCATGAATATTTTATTTTATTTATTTCCTTTATAAGTAAACATAAATATAAATGAGTAATATGACTATAATAATATGAACAGTGTAAATCTCGACAGGTACTTCCATAATATCATTTTAAATCGATATTTGAGTGTTTAAAAGATATATTTTATGTACCCTCGCCAGTACGTTTAAATTTATTAAAAAATCCAAACACGATAAACAAAGGGATATACAAACATAGGTAAGTATTTATTTTATAAAATATACAGATATAACATTAATACTTTGTTTAGGAATTGTTTATCTCGACAGGTACTTTCATTATATCATCTGAAGTCGATATATGAGTGTTTAAAAGATATTTTTTATGTACCCTCGCCAGTACGTTTAAATTTATTATAAAATCCAAACACGATAAACAAAGGGATATACAAACATAGGTAAGTATTTATTTTATAAAATATACAGATATAACATTAATACTTTGTTTAGGAATTGTTTATCTCGACAGGTACTTTCATTATATCATCTGAAGTCGATATATGAGTGTTTAAAAGATATTTTTTATGTACCCTCGCCAGTACGTTTAAATTTATTATAAAATCTAAACACGATAAACAAAGGGATGAACAGATAGGTTAGGATACATCAATAGTTTATTTTAGGAAATGTTTATCTCGACAGGTACTTCATTAAATCATTTTAAATTGATATATGAGTGTTTAAAAGATATATTTTATGTACCCTCGCCAGTACGTTTAGATTTATTATAAAATCCAAACACGATAAACAAAGGGATAAACAGTTATTGGCGTTTTTAGAATTATTAATAATTTGTGGTTATATAATTATGTTTATCATGACAGGTATGTAATTATTTAATTCTTAAATATTTACATTCAAATTATTTTAAACTAGTATCCTTCATCAATGGGTTCTCATCAGTTCACCATTCAAGATAGCAAATACTCGATAAATAAAAAATAATCATAAGGATATAAATAGCATGTTTTTTTATATTATCTGTCATATAAGTGCTGGTATTACATGCATATTGATTTATATTAGTAAGATATATAATACTGGATATAAGGTATGAAATTATTCACCACAAAACTATTCTTAGAATTGTGAATTAATGTTTATTTAAATTAATTTTAACTAGTATCCTTCATCAATGGGTTCTCATCAGTTCACCATTCAAGATAGCAAATACTCGATAAATAAAAAAATAATCATAAGGATATAAATAGCATGGTTTTTTAAAATATTTTCTGTCATATTAGTGCTTGGTATTACATGCATATTGATTTATATCAGTAAGATATATAATACTGGAAATAAGGTATGAAATTATACACCACAAAACTATTCATAGAATTGTGAATTAATGTTTATTAAATTAATTTAAACTAGTATCCTTCATCAATAGGTTCTCATCAGTTCAACATTCAAGATATAGCAAATACTCGATAAATAAAAAAATAATCATTAGGGTACAAATAAGTACTGATGTTTAAATTAATTTTAATAAACCTATACTCTTCATTCAAAAAATGACATTTTAAAATTCAAAAATAGCAAATACTTGGAATAAAAAGTAACTACTAATTTTTTTTGTAAATGGAAATAAAATATTAATACAAATAATATTATCTCTCAGTAAGTTTCTTATAATCAATAAACCATTCAGTAGTAGCAAATACTTTATAGAACATCATTGAAATAATTTTATTTTTGGCAAAATCATTTTTAGTTAAAGAAAATATCACTATATTTTATATTTAAAACTAAAATTGAAAGTAAAATTAAACCTAATAACTTTTATGTAAAATAGTAATTTTTTTCCTCAGTGTATGATTTTTAATCAGCATAATCAACAGTAGCAAATACTATATACAAACATCATTGAAAATCTATAAATATATTAAATATCAATAAAATGTAAAGCAGTAACTGTGTATCATTCAAAAATTATTAAATTAACATTAGTGTATATCTCTCATCAATGGTTTCTCATCATCTTGTAGATTCATGATAGCAAATACTCGAATTAAAAATAATAATCACCGAGATAACACACATGTATAATAATATCTCAATAATAACTAAAATTCAAAAAACATACTTAGGTATTTTAACGCTAATAAATAAAAAATTGTTATTACTTCATATTTATAATAATTTATCTTCATTTTCAAATTTCAAGATAGCAAATACTCATATTAAATAATCATACGTAATGAGCAATAAAAACTAATTCAACGCTAATAATTTTTCATGATTAAAAATCACCATACAGTGTAATACTACTAACTATTTTTAGTAACATGTATTTCACACATTAAAACTTATATAATATACTGTAAATCTCGACAGGTACTTCTTTTATATCATTATTAGTTGATATACGAGTGTTTAAAAGATAATGTTTTATGTACCCTCGCCAGTACGTTCAGATTTAATATTAAATCAAAACACGATAAACAAGGGATTATGCAATTGTAAAATACGAAATTTGAACTAGGCAGACATGATGAAATTGAAATGCATTTAACTTAAAAAATACGTGTCATCTTACTTGATGGCAATGTCCCGTTGGGCCTTCCTCATTTCTGGTTTCATGTTTCTCTTGGCCAAAATGTCAGTTAGAGACGCACCAACGATTGCACGTTGGAATTTTTGCGTCCTCCTGGTCTTCTTTTTGGTAGTTTCTTCCTCTTGACCTTTTCGGTGCTTGCGTCTAGAGAACGTGGCGATAATAATATAATACACGTCGGTATAATCCTTTGCCACGAAATACCAGAGCCGAGGCGTTAAGATTTCATTTACCTGTACAATATCGTCCATGTCACCTTACGGGGGTTCCTCTTCATCAAGTGAGCGCGCTCGCATTTTGAGTTGAGGAACGTGAAAGTCTACGGAAAAAAAGAAGCGTGACGATTATGAAAAAAAAAAAAACGCAACACCCGGTCGCCGACACCGACCACCGAGTGGAAAACGAACGTCGTTCACCGGAGTCTGGTGGTGCCACCACAAATGGGTGAGGGAAAAAGTTGCCAAAAGTTTACCTTTCCGTCAGCCTTGATCATGGTCTTGCCATGACCCGGGTAGATTTTGTACCCGCTGTAGGCGCATAATCCGATCCTTCAAGTAACAAAACAGACGGGACAAATTAGTAAAGTAAAAAACAACGAACACACTGGCCGACGATCCGGGCACTTTGCCGTTCCGTGTCCCGACGTACCGACGTACGCGGTCGTCGGGCGTGCGGAATTCGGGGTAAATGCCCGAGCACCGGCCGAACGGGAGTCGCCGAACCGCGCGAACGGGTCGCAAGTTGCCGTGCGGGCAGGATTAAAGTGGATAAAACTTACTTCATCTTGACGTGCGTACGAAAACTCCGACGGTGAGAGAGAAGAAAATGATAAACAGACAAGCTACTAACATGTCACGGCCCTCGGGAGCGGGACGAGGTGGAAGTTGGAACCGCGGTATCGTAGTCGTGTGTTCGCGCGTACAGTGTAGCCAACTGCGAGAACGAAATACGGCGTACCATTTATTTTTGTTTTTTTTTTTTTTTTACAGCGATCGTTTTTCGAAGCTCGTCTTCTCGTTCGGAGGACACTCTACAGTCTACTTATACTACTCTATACTGCTTTCTAATAGTAGTCCTGAACTCCTGAACACGATTTGAAATATTAGAATTTAAGTAGCGGTCAAACGGGGGGCAGGGGGGCGAGGGGGATCGATCACTTACATGAACTTGTTCGATATTCATAGAAAAAAAAATTTTGATTTTGATTTTTATCTGGTAATAAAAATTATAGACTCGGAAAATGTCCACAGAATATTACCAAGTCTTTATTACAATATACACTTTTATTATCCGAAAAATAGATTTTAAAATTTAACGATACTAAGAAAATATTAATTATGAAATTTAATTACAGTTTCGTTATTGATACCTAAACTAATTAGGTAACATTTTAATGTTTTTTAAATATAAAAATATAAAATAAATAAACAAAGTAATTATATTAATACTTAATGGTTAATATTCATAAATAATAACAAAATATTACTAAATATATTAAATTATTTCAATACAAACTATTAAATATATTTAAACAATAATAAAATTAAAATAAAGGATTTGCAAGGTTAGATTAAGACAAGGCGCGTCCTTTATTTTTTTTTTATTATTTTGTTTAATTATATTTAATAGTTTGTATTAAAATAATTTAATATATTTAATAATATTTTGTTTTTATTGAATGTTTTAATAAATTGATCTCATAACCATAGAGTTTATAATTTGAATGAACAAAGTACGATATGTTAAAAAATTTACCGTGACAAATTTGTTTGACTGTTACTGTAGAATTTAGAGATTGTGACCTATAGGTGGTCTAAAAAAAAGTATTATTTACTTCTAAAATTCAAATGAAAGACATATCTTTTTTTGACTCGCCACTTATTTAATTGTTTAAAGTCCAAGGGATGTTGTATATTATTTTATCAAATGTACGGAACAGAAGTTAAAAAAAAAAAAAAAACACCCAAATGAACGCACACGAGTAGAGAGAGAGACCGAGGTTTTAGACTTTTAGAGGATCTTTACTATAGATCGTCTAGTCCAGTAGATAAGTAGGTACTTTCGCGTTCAGATTATACCGTAAAACTATATCGTTTGCTGCACGGCCAACCTAAACGATAATGTATAATGGATTATTTTCTTTCTTTTGTTATGAATAAATTAACACATGGTATGAACACAGTAGCCTGTTGGTAAAAAATAAATAAATAAAAAGAGAGGACATTATTTACAAAGCTTGTAAAAAATTAAGATTTCCAAAAAAAGAAAACAAATCTGACGTCTGGTCATACGAATCTCGTAGGATAACCCATAATATCCCTTTTACTTTTAATATCAAAAAGGCGGTTTTTCAAAAAAAAATAATCTAAGTTGGTTAAATTTTCATTGTTTGCAAACTTTGATTCGTGTCTATAAAACTTGTGTTCTGACCAGCCGAGCTTATTTACCTGGAATAAGTAATCCGAAAGACGGCTGCAAAGTTTAACCGGTATTAACACAGAACGTTTAATTAAAGAAGTTTCACAGCTTTGACTTCTTTCTCAACTCTCACAAACAAATTATTAATTATATATTATATTAATGAGTTTTTCATCATTAATTTTTATTAGCGGCGTCACAGTAGGGATTTTGTCGCAGAAGAGGGGTTGTAGTTTGATTATTAATGTTCAAAATAATGATAAAATATTTTCATGATTTTAAAATGAAAATAATATATTGTTAGGATATAATTAAGGGTTGTAAAAAACATGCACGGCATGAAAAAGTTTCATTTTATTTCATTATCAATTGATTTGAAATTTAATCCGAATTGGAACTTATTATTATATAGTTTTTGATTTTTTTTAAGAAACTCGTAGAAATTACTAAATAATTTAATAATATCATTAAGTCTACACTTAATTTAAGTGTAATTGAGAGAATTTTTTGATGATTTTTGTTTTTTAAACGTATTACAGGTGAAAACAGTATACGATTTATAAAAAAAAATAAAAATAGAATTTAATAAATATAAGTGTTATAAACTAAAAAGATTAGAATTATAATAAAATCAAGTTTCAAAAATTAATTACATCAAATTATGAAATTATGTTATGAAAAAATTATTACATAGATAGTGAAAACATGAAATAATAAAAATAAATTTCAAGTTTTCAAATTTTAGACTTCTATTACATAATATTTATTTGTAATTGGAAAAATATAGATGATATATCTTGAACGACTAGTTGTATTGGATAGAGGTAGTTTAAAATCAAATAATTGTTGAAAAATACTAAATCATAATTACTTTTACTTAAATTTTAATTATTTTATTTTAGAAATATGAAAAAAACTTTTTTATACAATCATCCAAAAATATACAAAATAAATTTCTAGTATAAGAATTTACACGATGTGAAATGTCAAGATTTTTTATGAGACTCGCTTTATGTTAAATCTATAAAAATAAGCGTTTGCATATATTTTATCCTAGCTTTAGGTAAAAGATATATTATTCTAGTCATATTTGAAAACATAATTCAGTAATTTTTTTTTCCATTATCACTTTAAATTTGAAAATATCGTTCAACTAATGTCTATTTTAAAGTTGCATTAAGATAGATGAGAAAAATTTGAGTATCAACAAGGATAAATATATAACAGACTAAGCTAATGTGTTCATTTAAAATTAATTAATTCCATTCGAAAACAGTTTATCGACAAAATATTATATTTTATGTGTAATTAAGTATCCTACTTAGATGTAGATAGTTTATAGTATGCCAAAAATATAAAACATAACTATTTAATATCGAATGACAAATGTAATCGTAAAACGGTTAATTGAGATGCTCGAATTTTTTTTCCGACGTAGATTGTAAATATTTTGAATTGACCGTCAGAATCAAGAAGTACATTTGATTGAATTATACAGTGTTTTGCTAATTAAATAAGATTTATTTTTAATAGAAAGAATTAAACAATAATGGAAATATGATATAGATTGCACTAAGGTTAACTAGGAGACGGGTCGCGGTTAGATTTGTTTTCTGAATCATCGGCTGTGTTTTCTAAATTGTCATTGTCGTCGTCGTCGTCATTTTCATCATCATCATCATCATCATCATCTTCCGGCATTACTTTCTCACCGGCTTTGGTCCATTCGTTCCTCGGCACGCCGCACTTGGGACATAATCCCAACGAACCAGCGCACGGACCGCACATAGTATGGTAGGCCTCTTTGACGGTCTTGTTTTGACACTTGTTACAGTTCTTGGCCGCTTTCAGCATCTTATATTTTTTGTACTTGATCTTCCATTCCAATATGTCTTTGCATCGAGGGCACACGTGATTGATCTGTATGGAGTTGAGACGTTTGGTGCGCACGTTCGTGTCGTGCAAGTTGTTTTTGAACGCGAACCGATTCTGATGTTTTTGCGGTCGATTGCGGAGCGCGTTACCTTTCTGGCTGCTCATGGTGTCCACTGAGAAGGCAGACGAAACGAGCGAATCGACCTAACAACACGAGCAGAGTATGCGACTAACCGAAATATGAGCGACGTTTCTTCGTCGGACGCGAGATCTATTCTGCGACGGAACTAACGTTTTATAGCTATTAAAACGAACTGCTGAAACCGCGTGTTGTTGTATTTTCCGTCGACTGGTTGTCGACGATAACACCACCGAGATTGATAACGATAACACACTGTTGCTATAATGTTTATTGTTGTCGTCGAAATTCCAAGTACTCACCCGAATCGTTAAAATTGAATTCTAAAATTCCGACGATCGTCCTGGATATATAGTGAGTACACGTTCCGAGTCGAAGAGGAATAATTAATTCTCGTCCTGAGCAAAATGGGCAAGTCGTCCAAGGACAAGCGCGACATTTACTACCGGCTGGCCAAGGAACAGGGCTGGCGGGCGCGCAGCGCGTTCAAGCTGATGCAGATCGACGAGCAGTTCAACTTGTTCGAGGGCGTGAGGTTCGTGGTGGACCTGTGCGCGGCCCCGGGCAGCTGGAGCCAGGTGCTGAGCAAGACGCTGTACGAAGCAGCGAGCTCGCCGGACGAAGTGAAGATCGTCGCGGTCGACCTGCAGTCGATGGCCCCGTTGCCGGGCGTCACGCTGCTCAAGGGCGACATCACCAAGGAGAGCACGGCCAACGAAATCCTGGCGCAGTTCGGCGACCGGCTGGTCGACCTGGTCGTGTTCGACGGCGCGCCCGACGTGACCGGACTGCACGACCTGGACGAGTACGTGCAGGCGCAGCTGCTGCTGGCCGCGCTCAACATCACCACGTACCTGCTGAAGCCCGGCGGCACGTTCGTCGGCAAGATCTTCCGCGGCAAGGACGTGTCCATACTGATCGCCCAGCTGGAGATATTCTTCGGCGACGTGTTGGTCTCCAAGCCGTGCAGCTCGCGCAACTCCAGCATCGAGTCGTTCGTCGTGTGCCGCAATTTCCGGTTGCCCGACGGCTACACGCCCACCATGGCCAACCCCTTGATGACCAACGACTCGAGGCCGTGGGACGAGATGGACGTGCACCCGGTCATCACGCCGTTCATGGCCTGCGGCAGCTTGAGCGGATTCGACGCGGACAAAACGTACCCGTTGGAAATCAACGGTCTCCAGTACAGTTGGACGAGCCCTGTCCAGGAGCCGATCGCCCCGCCGTACGAGAAATCAAAACCATTGATCACCACGAGGGGCAAAAGTGTCGTCCAAACGGAAAGCGACCACGACGAATCGCCGCATGTCGACTGATATTGGGTTGTCGTACTGCCCGATTAATTAAGTTAATATAGGTTTTTCATTTGTATTTTTTTACTTTAATTATTGTAAAATAGATATTGCAGTGTAAACTGAGATGGACTGAGTTTTTGCTCATGTGATTCTTTCTTTGACAGTTTTTATTGTACTTTGCGAAAATAAATTCCTTTGGCTTTTCTGCAATTGCTCTTGTACTTGTAATCATTCATTTTCCTATTGAACTCTGCGAGTTCAATTAGAACTTATGCTTAAGTCTGTGCTAAAGTTGAATAGATTGAAATAGTTTGATTTGACAATGTCAAACGGCTCCAACGTATTTACAATGTTAACGTGTAATATAATTTAGAAGAGACATATCATTAGAAGAAAAAAAAATATATAACAAATTTAAAAGGTTTTACTTTTGAGATTTGATTTAAAGTAAAATTGCTGTACTTACAACTATGTAAATAGAAAATGATATATTCAAATAAAGGCACACTATGTATTAGAAAAATTATTTGTTTTAGTTATTATCCAAGTAAATAGGTTCACACTAATTATTGTTGTTGTTCAGTGTACAATTACATTTCAATGTGGTTTTTTTTTTTTTCAATTAAATAGACTACCAGGGCAACAATGTGTTTGATAAATTACAATAAATCGTTTATAATTGACTTACATTATAAAAACGGAGTCGAGGGATGGCAAAGTTCTCGTGGCTATAAAAGTAGTAAATAGTTCTGCCTTCCCTGAAATTCATTGGTCATAGACAGACTAGTCCATCGGGGCGAATGTTCCGACGTGCACCAGAGGCGGTTTTGATATAAATCACTTGTTTTTTTTATATTTTAAGTCGATCTTATGAGACTTCCACATTTCCACTGCCGCTAATGACTATACAGTGTCGGTTGGCTATATTATTCAAATCGGAAGGTCGTAGGTCTTTTTCTAGTCATAAAATTGAAAACAAAAAAAGTCATTTTTCAACCTTAGTATTCGTGTTGAAAACATAAATATTAAAATAACGCCGTGGCCGAAGAAGGTCCGAGTGGTTTACAGAAAATTAAATTTCGATTTGTAAGCGTTCATAACAAAATACATAATGTTATTGTTTTCGACGAGTCACGAAGAAGAAAAATATACGTACAAATATTAGGTTTTATGAATTGAATATTTTTTTCATCGGTTTCAAGGAGCCCCCCCGCCATCTCTGTATTTATAACGATTAAATTTCTGTGTTTGTTTTCGTCCGTCTCATAACGTTATCCACACATTTCTGCAGGAATTTATCTATTCAAACATATTTTTATAGATTCATTCGTCTCTTCAAGAGCGGTGGCGGTTTAACCTGTATTAAAAATCTTTAATTTCATTCGACTATAAAAGCATATTTAAAAGTATATTTATGACAAATTTTAATGTATACAAAGGGATAAGAAATTGACAGCCATACTGTATTATGCATGGAAAACGACAAAAGGAGGACGGCGACGATATTGTTAAAAAAACGAAAATGTATTCATTAATTTTTGGTATTTATTTGACAAAAGTATTACTTTGCTCGTTCAAATTGTATAATCTATGTACATAAACAATTTGCAATTTAACACATTAAAAAAAAAAAAGAAAAGAAAATGTTTGTCATAACTTTCAATAAATTAAAAAAGAAAAAAAAAAATAATAATATACTTGTAGAAAATTTA
The DNA here is from genome assembly GCA_948098885.1 of Drepanosiphum platanoidis. Classification (NCBI taxonomy): domain Eukaryota; kingdom Metazoa; phylum Arthropoda; class Insecta; order Hemiptera; family Aphididae; genus Drepanosiphum; species Drepanosiphum platanoidis. The sequence continues at coordinate 23,355,376 of OX402532.1, read as the reverse complement.
TTATTACATAATATTATTATTCTAAATACCCAACTAAAACACTAACAGTATTATCATTATTATTATCCTATTGGTTTGCTTTTACCATACATAACTAGTTACATTTTGATTCTAGCCAGTTCTCTTTCAGTAGTTTCGTACGGAAAAAACCAATCATTTTATATATTAAGTCGATCATGTCCATTTACATATTATAATGGTAACAAAAAGAAAAGAATAAACAACAACAAATTGACTAATAAAAACTTGTCACAAAATTGATCATATCCAAATATTCCAGAGACTAAGGAAACATGGACCCCACAAGTCGACTAACCGGCGTGAAATTAAGTACACGATCACAAAACATCTAATCAAACACCGGCCATACGCAGAACATGCGCATCAGTATATGAAACATTTTTACAAGCGTTATTTTTCTGAACAGTGTTTAAACAAATTATTCATTTCAAAAACAGCAAAAAAAAAAAAAAAAACAAACAAAACGTAAGTAGTAGGTACTATTTAATTTACTTAAATGTAATGTTATTATTTTGATTTTTAAATTCAATGAAAATGCCCAAGAAATGTAAATGCAAGTTTAGAAATATTTTTTTAAATAAGTTATAATATTATATGGCTCTCAATGTTTTGTTTAAGTTTTTTATTTTTATTTTCGTGAATCCGAAACGACTATAATTATACTCAGCACAAGTGAATCGACTCATAGCGACGCTAAGATACTATATCAATCTTTGACGTTCTGCACCAAGTGTCCTCCGAAATTGTTTTTGTTGTTCAATTGATTTCCTCCGTTGCGCTTACCCCTAGTGACCATGTTACCGAAACACACGGACGAGCTAGAGCTGACGCCAGAGTCTGAGGATTTTTCACTAGAAGTACACGAATTGAGTTTGGTAGCTGCTACAGTGTTGTTGGAAGTTTCACCAAAGTGCTGTCGGTCCTCGGCGGATTTTGCCGTTTTTTTATTGTATT